>JANAVB010023599.1:4461497-4611497 GCA_029216955.1 Iris pallida
CAAGATATGGGTTTCGGAGTTCAAGATGGACTTGGATATGGGTTGTAAGGGTTGGTAATGGTTAGAAATAGTCGCCTAGACCTAGTCTTGACCTTGGTTGACCATGATTGACTTTTTAGACCAAAAGTCAACCATGGGTCAACACTTTACCCAATTTAGTCCCAAATTCCATTAGACTTGAACAGTTGACCAAAAGTCAGCTGTTAGTCACCATTGACCTAGGGTTGACCTAGAGTTGACCAGAGTTGACCCGTTGACCAAAAGTCAACTGTAAGTCAACTTTTGACCTAGTTTGATATGGGTTGACTTCCAATGTTCTCCTATGACCAAGGTTGACCTAACTAGACTTGTCTTGACCTAGAATGACTTAATAGGATTTAAATTGATTTGACTTTACTTCTTAAACATAGTATTGATACGTCTTGTTATCTATAGGTCCTCGAGGCGCTGCATTGGATCCAGTTGACAGATTATATCATATCACAGGCGAGTACATTCTCTGATAACTTTTTTCTAATTTATGATAACTGTTATGATTCATGTACTTTGTGTAGATATGCTTATTCCTGATATATGGTTCTCACGGATTGGTTTTCCTGGATTTCGACGAGAGATGTTACTCCTTGTTAGCTTGGGATGTATTGTGCAAGCTCCCTTGTAGCTCTTGCTCAATATATGGTCACCGATTCTAGAGAAGACTTGCTCCTTTCTCATAGAATCCCGTACAGTGACGTATCCTGTTTGGATCTATTCTACCAGTTGGGGGTGGGAGAGTAGTAGCGTATGCCTGTGATCAAATCCATCCTGCATTCCCGAACAGTGTTAGTCATATACCGCACTTATGACTAGCCAGGCCAGTTACTTACAGGTGCCCAAGCCGATCACAAGTTAAAACTACTACTCACATACATTGGACATATGGCTTACCCTGATTTGTGTACATACCATGATCAGTTCTACTTTTCTGTTCTAGCTCTAGCTCTACAGCTTACCATGCCATGATACATGTATGTACACTCTATAATTTTATTGTATATGCTCTATTTACAGTCTTATGGCTTTTATTCTATCTTGAGATCTGTTATGAGATTTATGTACTCGTTTCATCCTGACCGGATATGTTGACAATGTTTACAGATGCAGAGGAGGACTATTACTGCACTTACTACGACCCACCGGACGTAGTAGGTTTAGAGACAGATACCCTAGATCAGCAGGGTGCAGTACCGCAGGGCGAGATACCGCCTATTCTATAGACAGAATAGGTTTTTGTACTGGACCTTGTCTCCAGTTACTCTTGGGACTGTTATTATTTTGGCTAGTATTAGAGACTTTGGACTTGGACTTGTATATTCTTTGTGTTTGGACTTGACATGTTATATTTTATTGTCGTGTTGTCTTTATCATTCAGTATATACTTTATCATCTTAGAGTTGTGATTGAGTACTCATATATTATCGTTGCTTGTCCTCCGTTCAGAGTTGACCATATTCTCGACAGGTTTTGATATTATATAAACTGTTGTTAGAGTAGTAAACCTACAGCGTTCTACGCCGTTTTTACGGTGAGGGCTGGGCGTTGTTACGCACACGTTCCCTTACAGCGGGTGCGGGTCGTGACAGGCTCAGCGCATCCGCTACAACATTTTCTTTGTCCGACGTGTAGTCGATTGATAAGTCGTAGTCTTTGATCAGTTCGAGCCAACGCCTCTGCCGCAAATTTAGTTCTTTCTGGGTGAAGAGATACTTGAGGCTTTTGCGGTCCGTATAAATCCTGCACGCCACGCCATAGAGATAGTGATGCCACAGCTTTAACGTAAACACAATCGCCGCTAGTTCTAGGTCGTGCGTGGGGTAGTTCTTCTCAAGCGGCTTCAACTGTCGGGAAGCAAAAGATATCACCTTATCCCGCTGCATGAGCACACACCCCAAGCCCTGGCCAGAAGCATCGCTGAAGATTTGAAATCCCTCCGTCCCTTCAGGAAGTGCAAGTATCGGGGCTGAAATGAGTCGTTGTTTGAGCTCTTGGAAGGAAGCTTCACAGTCGTCTGACCACTCGAATGTGACTCCTTTTTGGGTGAGACGAACGGCGATGCAATCTTCGCAAAGTCCTTCACGAAGCGTCGGTAGTATCCCGCCAAGCCTAAGAAGCTTCGAATTTCGCTAACTGATGCAGGCCGTTTCTAATCAGCAACTGCCTCAACTTTCTTCGGATCGACTTGGATGCCCGCGGTGGAGATGATATTCCCAAGGAATGAGACACTGTTCATCCATAATTCGTACTTGCTCATCTTCGCATACAACTGATTCTCTCGAAGGGCTTGGAGTACCGTCCGCAGGTGCTATGCATGTTGCGCTCGATCCTTCGAGTAGACGAGGATGTCGTCGATGAAGACTACTACGAACTTGTCAACGAACGGACGAAACACTCGATTCATTAGATCCATGAAGACGATAGGGACGTTTGTCAGACCGAACGACATTACCAAGAACTTGTAGTTGTTTTCCATAAATAAATTTACTTTATTTATTTTGTATCTGAGAAAATTACAACTGTAGGAATCTAATCTAGAAGACGATTACTTTATCCCTTGGACGATGCGATGAAGAAAACTCGAACTTCGAAGAACTTGGACAGCAACTTGGCAATCTCTCTGTTCTCTCTGAAAATGACTTGTAGTCTCTGATGAATGTGAAGAAACTCTTTTTTACAGAGTTCAGGATAACTGTCCTTAAGCATACGCTCAGGTAGTTACTTGACGTGTGCATAACTGCAGGGACGCGTGGCGAATTCTGATGGAGACACATTAGCGTGTGGTTGAAAGTAGTGGAGCATGTTCAGGAGAGATTGATGGCCTGGATGCCACGTTGCATAACTTCTAGAGAAGTGGATAACTGGTACAGGACACGTGAGAACGTGTGTTGACTGTAATCCTGGTTATGGTTGCTGTAATACGCTGCCTCGTTGAAGAAGAGTTTATACGCTGACTTGGACAGCGTAGTGCCATAGGAAATCCATACGCTCACTTTGTGGACAAGGAGTCATGTGAGGTCATACGCTCGCTTATTTAGCAAGGAATCATGTGAGGTCCATACGCTCACTTGACTATGTGAAGAAGGAGTCATGTGAGGTTGATACGCTCACTGGAGAAGTGGCCACGTGGCTATCATCAATCTTTTTTGGTACACCATATCTTCCCATAACTGACAAAATCTTCTCGAGCGTCGTGACTGCGGATTTGACGGCTGACAGACTGTCAAAACTGACAGGAATGATGGCTTTTACATTTATGAAGGCTGCTGAGTTGTCCTCGTAAAAGACAAAACCGACTCTTCGAAAACTTATACGACGGTTACTTTTCTCGTGACAGCTGTCTTTGCACGAAAGATGAAGTGTCAGATTCATTCCTCATTTAAACATATGCTGTGCTGTCACTTCAGTAAATAATAAAATATTTACTGAGCGTATGGCTTTTGAATGAGCGTATGGCTTCAACTGACATCTGTCTTTAAGCGTATGGATGAAAAATGACAGCGTGTCATAATTTTCTACATTCTACAGTAGTGGCCATAACGAGTGTGGAAGACAGACTTCGGCACGTCATCTGGCTTGACTTTGAGTTGGTGGTAACCTGATCGCAGATCAATCTTCGAAAACACCGTTGTACCTTGGAGCTGGTCAAACAAGTCGTCGATGCGGGACAGAATATTTGTTCCGAACGGTGGCCTTATTTAATTCTCGATAGTCGATGCAGAGCCGCATCGACCCATCCTTCTTCTTCACAAACAGCACGGGCGCACCCCACGACGAGACACTCGGACGGATGAACCCTTTGTCAAGTAATTCCTGTAGTTGTGCCTTCAGTACTTTTAATTCTGCAGGGGCCAATCTTTACGGAGCTTTCGAGATCGGCCGGGTGTCAGAGAATGTGTCGATGGTGAACTCTATCTCTCGATCGGGCGGCATACCGGATAGCTCGTCCGGGACTACGTCTGTAGAAGCATGGAATTTCAGGACGCATCTATGTGCCAGAATTCCTATGCGCTCAGAACATGCGCCAGGGAGCTCAGATGAAGTACTTGGCACAACAAATAGCAAAAGTATAGACATTAAAAGAAGATTTTTATTTCATATAAAAGTCTATTACATGTCTAAAAAAGGCTTTACAAAGAAGAATTTTTACAAAGAAGAATTTTTACAAAGAAAGATCCTAAGTCTACAGCTAGGCACAGCAACCGCCATGCGCTCTCAGTCAGGAGCAGCAACCGCCATGCGCTCTCAGTCAGGCGCATCTCTTCAGCGTCTCAGTCAGGCGCATCTCTTCAGCATATCAGTCAGGCACATCCCTTCAGTAGCTCAGTTATGTACATCACTTCAGCGTCTCAGTCATGCGCATCAT
This sequence comes from Iris pallida, assembly GCA_029216955.1. NCBI lineage: Eukaryota > Viridiplantae > Streptophyta > Magnoliopsida > Asparagales > Iridaceae > Iris > Iris pallida. The sequence continues at coordinate 4,465,897 of JANAVB010023599.1, forward strand.
GAAGTCTCAGCATATGCGTTCTACTTCGACTCGATCGAGTGCTTCGACTAGTGAAGCATTTATTGAGCAAAACAAGGGTGGGCGATCAACCCCACCCTAGCGGGAGGAAGAGCTCTCCAAAGGAAGAGGAGAGCACCGCAATCAATCCGCGGCAAAAGGAGGCTTTCGACACAACCAGAATGGGCAACACCAACTCTAGCAGGAGGAGGAGCTCTTCCAAAGCCCAAGAAAGATGATCGGGGCACCACAATTCCGATCTGCGGCTCTTTCAGCATAACGGAGACGAGGCTCGAGCATCCCGATCTTTGGATGCAACAGGCACCTTCCGCCTGCCTCAGAAGTCCTCGACTCCGACTTTTGGATGTAACAGTCACATTCAAGTGCATGAACGAAGATAAGTCGTCGCATCTTCACCCTCGGGAACATCTCGTCAACAGAATGTGCTCGAGCAAACATGTTCATTTCGGGAGGACGTGAGAGAACGAAAAGCAAACTCTCTCCTTGCTACTATTTATAGGCTGGGCAAATCAAACCCATGCGCCAAGTGGCGGGCTCTCCGAATCCCGTGCAATGAATTTGTATTTATGGTGATGAACCTGACGTTTCGAATTCGGCCAAGTCAAAAACGGCTATTTAAAGCACTCGAAGAACGCAACAGTCGGACCAATAAAGGCACGTCATGCAAAAGGATGTACCGGTCAGACACCGTGCATCGTACAGACGTGCCCGTCAGTTCCAATGCGTCCCGTATGGATGCGCCAAACAAACACAGATCCATGCATCCTAATCAACATGGACCCATGCGCCCATTTTGACTCGTCACCCATCAAGCAATTAATGCTCAAGTGACAGAGTTCGCAGCACGTCCCCCGAGGACTGGACAGTTAGCAGCTTTTTCAGAAGACGAAGCGTCGCTGACGTCAGCATCATCATTACTTTCCTCCGACGATTACAAGCCACGTGGTCGCCCAACCATTTTGCATGCGCCTCCGCAGCCATGCACCCAAATCTCTGTATGTGCCTCAAAAGCCATGCGCCTCATACTTTTCTCTGATCCCTAAAGACAGAGGTCAAGTCACTACTGAAGCCCTGCATGCGCCTCAGAAGCCATGCACCCAGACTGGTTCGCGACTCCTAAAGGTTACAAGCCAAAGTCTACTCATGCGCCCAATCCTAGGTGCATTCTGTCAGATTGCTCTCCACCAAATCTGAGATCTTTGAGCTACGGATACGCGCCACGTGTCTTTTGACTCAGTTCAGCCGATGAAGGGGTGCTAATCACCCAAGATCTCAGCAACTAAAAAATCCTCTACACTGCTACGTGTCAGCTTGGCCGCAGCCCACCAATGCAACAGGAAGGGTTCAACTCCTTAATCAGAGCGCATCGTCCATCTCCTCCATCAGCAATCACCACGTGGCATCCCCACAAACAGGCACATCCTACATATGTGCGTATGAGCAGCCAACCTGCTGCTTATAAATAGAAGGATCATTCCCTCTCACACAGACAGAGACTGTCAGAGATCAAGACGTACAGTCAACCAAAGCATCAGAGTTTACGCCCAAGGATCGGAAGAGACACTCGACGTCTTCTTTCTCTCCGAAAACTCCAGCACCCAGAGCAACTTAGACCTTCAGAGAACCGAGAACCGTCATCAGATCGTCAATGGAGTCAACACATTACCACTCGCTCCATCGACACAGGGACCCAGATAAACAAAAGTGTTCTCCTAGGACTACATCTAAGTCCTACATTGTAACACTGTTCTGTTTGTAATTGAAATTTCAATCAAAAGATTTTAATGGCAAACAACGTCTGGGAATTCTGCCACAACGTCGGTCTGACCTACGTTTGCACCATTCTGTCTTATATCACGAACGAACGCCAAGTAGCCTTCGCATCCGGAATGAAGCAGCTTCCGAGCAGAAATCACCGAGATCACCATGCAGGTCGGCGATGCTTCACCACACGAATAGCAGAATTTGGACACACCAGGTATGCGGAAAGTGACCCTCTTTCCTGCGCAGTCGATGGTAGAGTTGCAAGGACCGAGCCAATCCATGCCCAATATGATGTCGAAGTCCTTCATATCTAGAACTATCGCATCAAGACCAATCTTTTGACCCCCAATACATATGGTTCCTCCCCCGCAGGCTAAGTTTGTGAGTAGTGGCACGCCCAAAGGCATACTTACGCTAAGATCAAGATCTAACGACATTACAGGAAATTTGTGCTCGACGACGAAGTCCGCCGATATGAAAGTATGTAAAGCACCTGAATCAAATAACACACGAGCAGGTACATTATTAAAATTCAATATACCTGTCACAACAGTGTCGGAAGCGAACGTCTCATCTTGAGTCAGGGCGAAGATGCGCCCTTCAGCATTAGGACGTCGGTCTTGGTTGTTGGGTTGAGTGGGCTGAGGAGGTCGGGGCGCCTGTCCTTGGTTCTCTTGACAGTGTTGTTGTGGCAGGGCATTATGATTCCATTTTTGAGGGCAATCTCGTGCTTGGTGGCCCCTTGCTCTGCAGTTGAAGCATCCTCCGTCGAGAACATGACAGTCGTTGGCATGGTGACCGAAGTTTTGACATTTGGCACAAGAAAACGGTGGGGTTTGTCCCTTGTTGCCACCATGGTATGGACGCTTCGATGTGTAGTTGTTGCCTCCCGTATAGCTAGTACGTTTATGATTGGAGTGGCGTACAACGTCGGTAGCAACGGAAGGGTATTCACTCTCAAGGCGGAGAGCGTGATTCAGAGCCTCACCCGTGTTCTTGTCCTCCGAGACCCCAACATGCGTACCGATAGAGCGTCGTAGACCCACTTTGAATCGTCGCACACGGCACTCCTCTGTAGGAAGAAACGTACCAGCAAATTTGGACAACTTATTGAATTCTGCGGCATACTGTTCCACTGTCCGGTTCCCTTGCCTCAACTGCATGAACTCATTTTTTTCGATTAACAAACGGCTGACGGAAGGCACTTGACTTCTAAAGCTTTGCGGAACGTGGCCCAAGAGATCGGTGCTGTGTTGTTGTCGCGTCGGATCGATCGCTTGTGCACTGTTTCACTTAACAAAATGCTTGAAGAATTGGCTTTTGATAAAACGAGAAAAAGTACAAGAAGTACAAATTTGATTCTGGGAAAGTATTGCTATGGAAGTCTGATTCGTAAATGATCACTTTGTTCCTTGGACCATATGATGATGATGAAGATCACTGCTTGAAGTATAACAACTGGAAGAACTAAGTCACCAGAAAGGTATCGACGCACTTGGGCAGTGATGGCGAGGCCGAATGCTTTTCTGCTTTGCTTCACTCTATTCTGAAAGAAAGGTTGAAGAAGAATGCTCTGGAGAATCAAAATCTCTAAGTTCTGATCTCTGTATTCTCTCCTGTCTCTGTGTGTGTTTTGTTATCAGAAAAATAAGTCTATTTATAGACTTAGGTTCTTGTGCATAAAAACTCAGCAAAAGTTCCATCTTTATGCTAACAACTGCCACCCACGATCGAAGCCATCCTCTGCATATGTTGACATGTATCCCATCATTTCAGTAAGAATAGGATGCATGTACACACGTTCTTCGAGAAGAATGGCATAAAAGCCACGTAGGCAGACCACGTTCCAAGCTGGTGGAGGAGAATAGGGCATAAAAATAGCCCCAATGTACTCTGAGCGTAAAGCAGTAGATTAGGCGTAAAATAGCCTTGACATAGACTTCCCGCGTAAAGTGGTTGTTAAATAACCTTGAGCGTAAAAGTAGCTCAAATAGACTTTACGCACACGTCAGCTGTTGAGCATAAAAGCTCGTATAGTCTTCGTGCGTAAAAGAAGCCATAGTGTGAGCGTAAAGTAGCTCAATCCACATACTAAACGACAACATTGGTCTCTGTATAAAACAAATCCCTTTGTGATATATGCCATCATTAATATCTCCATGTCAGAGTTTGTATTAAATGCGAGATTTGACAGCTTTGTCCAGCGTAAGAGTGGCTGATCTGTCCTTGGCGTAAAACCATGGGTGTAGACCCGAGCGTAAAATGATCAGCCTGCTTTAGGCGTAAAGTGATTAGCCTTGTCTTGGGCGTAAAGAGATTAACCGCTCTGCTTGGCGTAAAACAGATCACTTATGAATGAAATGATCCATCTCTTTGATTCTTTCTCTGAAGCACTTTTTACGCTCCTACAAGACCCCATTCAAAGTTTTCAAATATCTCCAAAATTTGAAACACTTTGAACAGAAGCGTAAAAGTTAAAATTTGATCAGTCAGCGTAAAATTCGGGATATGCTACAGTCATCCGCGTAAAAGCGGGGATATCCAACAGTCGGCGTAATTTTTAATAGTGTCGGTCAACACTTAACCGTCACAATAAATTTTTTTCTCGAGACTTTCGAATGCCTTTTCGTTTCCTCGAGTTACATTAATAATGAGCAATTTCCAAAGAGGAATATGAAGAGTTGGTTTAATTGTATAAATAAGAAGAAATTCTTCACTCTTGTCATTCATCCTCATAGTGACATGGCGCCAAAGAACGAGATTACTAAAAAAGAGGCTTCGAGCTCCAGGCTTGATTTTGAGCGAGCATGCAACCTTTTAGAGTGCTTTGGACTGACTCCTGCAGTCTTTAGTCGCATCGATGGTGGTCCCCCAACTGCGTACGAAGGGCCAGGAGATGCAGAAGCATTTCTTAATCTGATGCGTCGCTCCGGGATTCGCAATATGCACGAACTAGGTACTTCCCTTCGTCAGCCCGACGAGGGAGAGAAAAAATAATGTTTTTATGTATTGCAAATCTTTTATCTGTAGGGGGCCACTCCCCTCCTTTTTTTTATACATAGTATTTCCTAAGAAATTTGCCATTGATTGGCATCATGAGCAGATCTCCATTGGGCTTTGATAACCGATAGGCGCCGTTGGAAAATACGGACTCAATTACATAAGGGCCTTCCCATTTTGCTTGGAATTTCCCTTTACTTTTATGAGTCATCACCATCGGTCTCCGAACGGCTAATACAAGTTCGCCAACTTTGAATACCCTCTCTTTAACTTTACGATTGAAAGTTCGAGATATGCGGGCTTGATATAGTTCAATGTGCTATTGTGCTTGAAGACGCTTCTCATCCAATCCTTCAAGTTCTTGGAGTCGTAAGCGATCATTATTCTCTGTAGTTAGCTCATTAGCAATGGCTATTCGTAGAGATGGGATCTAGATTTCCAATGGGAGGACAGCTTCACATCCATAAACCAATAAGAATGGTGTAAAACCAGTAGGAGTCCGGACTGTTGTTCGATAAGCCCATAAACACTCTCCAAGTTTCTCATTCCAATCACGTTTATTAGAAGAGACAAACTTTTTGAGAAGTTTAATGATCGTCTTATTGAAAGCTTCGGCTAAACCATTAGTAGCTGGATTATAAGCCGTAGAAGCAAAATTCTGAATTCGATTCTTGTCACAGAATCGATAAAATGCCTGACTGGCAAATTGTGGACCATTGTCATGAATTATCCGTCGAGGAATCCCGAAGCGATAAATGACATGGTGCTTGATGAAGCTGATCACATTAGATGTTTTCACTTCCGCAAGGGGAACTGCTTCTGCCCACTTAGAAAAGTAATCTGTTATAGCTAATATGAACCGATGTCCTTTAACAGAAGGAGGATTAATAGGACCAATGACATCTATACCCCAAGCTTCGAAGGACCAAGAGGCTGCTGTAGGATGTAGAAATTCAGATGGTTGATGAATAAAATCAGCATGAATCTGACATGCTTTACATCTTCTGGCATAGTCTACAGCATCTGCTATCATAGAAGGCCAATAATACCCCATTCTTCGAATGCGGTCTTGTAATTTAGGACCCGGTTGATGAGCACCACAAATACCATCATGAGCTTCTCGCAGTGTTTGTTTAGCTTTACTTTCTGAGAGACAACGCAGCAAGAGTCCATCATAGGAACGACGGTATAGCATATGTAAAGACGAATCATAATAAAACCGAAACGATCGTCTTTTGATTGATGCAGCTTCTTTTGGATCTTCAGGCAAAATCCCATGAACTGCATAATCAACGAATGGAGTTCTCCAATCCTTATGCTGGGAATTTGACTCTGTAGTATAACTTTGTTCAATGTACAAATTATTCTTGACACAGAACAAGTCTCGATCCAACAAAGTAATTGTATTTTGCCTTCGGATTGGAACAGCTAGGTCTGCAGCTAAACTAGCAAGAGCATCAGCTTCCACATTCTGAGAGCGTGGTACAAACTCAATGAAGAATCCTTTGAATGAAAGGACCAGTTCAACTACCACTTGATGATAAGTAATGAGATCAGGATTTCTGACCTCATAAGTCCCTCTAACTTGATTAACAATCAATTGAGAATCTCCATAAGCTTCTAGGAACTCAATATCCAGTTGTTTTGCTACTTGGAGACCGATCAATAGAGCATTATATTCTGCTACATTGTTGGAGCATGGCTCATTAAGAGAATAGGCACGGTATATGACCATTTTGTCAGGAGAAACCAAGACGATTCCTACCCCAGAGACAATATTGCCTTTAGGTCCTACTCGTGATACCCCATCAAAATATAATTGCCATATGTCATTCTTCAAAGTCAGGTTATAATCCACGACTTCATCTGGAATGTCCTCATATAATTTTGATGTTTCAGGTATAGGGTGAGCAGCTAAGAAATCGGCTAATGCTTGACCCTTTATTGATTTCTGAGGTACATAAACCATGTCATAAGGAGTAAGCAACATCGCCCAGATGGCCAGCCTGGAATTAAGAATGCTAGGTTTTCTCATCAATACCCGAATGGAATTTATTCTGGAGATGACATGAATAGTCTGTCCTGTCACATAATGTCTTGTCTTTTGGACGTCAAAAACCAAAGCTAGACATTCCTTTTCCACAGGAGTATACCTGTGTTCAGCTCCGACCATCATTCTGCTCAGATAATATATTGCTTGCTCATGACCCATATCACTTTTCTGTGCAAGAAGAGCGCCAAGTGAATGATCTAAGGCTCGAACATATAGCAAAAATGGCCTTCCTACTACCGGAGGTACCAGAACAGATGGGTTTGTAAGGTATTGCTTAATGTCATTGAAGGCTTTCTGACACGCTTCATCCCAAACAAAAGATACGTCTTTCTTTAATAGACGGGAGAAAGGTTGACATCTCCCAGAAAGATTAGATATAAATCTTCTAATATAAGCAATACGATCCTGAAAGCCACGAAGTTCTTTCAGATTACGAGGAGGATGTATTTCAAGAATTGCTTTAATCTTATCAGGATCGACGTGGATACCCTGAGAAGTAATGACAAATCCTAAAAATTTGCCACTGGAAAACCCTAAGCAAGACTTAGTAGGGTTCATTTTCAATTGATGCTGGTGCATCAACTCAAATACTGTCCTCAAGTCCTGAATGTGATCATCCTTTGATCGACTTTTAACAACAATGTCATCTACATAGCATTCAGCTATCTTCCGTAGATGTTCTTGAAAGATGTTGCTCATAGCCCGTTGATATGTGGCACCGGCGTTTTTAAGACCAAACGGCATAACCGTATAGCAGTAGACCCCAAGGGGTGTACGAAAAGTGGTATGTTTCTCATCTTCTGGATGCATCTTGATCTGATTGTACCCTGAGAATCCGTCTTTGAAAGACATGCGTTCAAAACCACATGTATTGTCTATCATGACATCAGTAATTGGAAGTAAAAATTCGTCCTTTGGACAAGCTGCATTAAGATCTCGATAATCTATACAAACTCGGACTTTTTTGTTCTTCTTCATGACAGAAACAATATTGGCAACCGAATCTGTGTGTTGCTCTTCACGAACAAATCCACATGTGATCAACTTTTTGACTTCTACTTCAATTGTATCCATCATATCTGGTCTAAAGCACCGTTGCTGTTGTTTTACAGGCTTGACGTTAGGTAAAATATGAGTTTATGAGTAGCAACTTTAGGATCTATGCCTGACATATCCTCATAACTCCATGCAAAAATGTCAATATATTCTTTGATAAGTTTTATCAACAGTTTATTTTCATCTTCAGAAAGATTCTTACTGATGAATATTGGTTTGGACGTAGTTCCATCTCCAACATCAATCTGGATAACCTCATCCTCTGTAGGTGGCTGTCGCTGTTCAAAACGGAGTTCCCACTGAGTATCCATCTGTTGAGCCCAAGGATCATTGTAGCACCCAGTTTTCCAAATGAGGGTAATTTTAAAATTTTGTGTTTATAATTATTTTAATAATGATATTTAATTCATGATATGATTTTTGGTGATTTTAAATCATTTTAAAATTATTTAAATTAATGACTTGTGGTTTTAACGTTTTGCTAGTGAAACCCTAGAGACTATTTAACCTAGAGCCTAACCATGTGATTACGATATTTTAATGTCATTTTTGGCCTAAGGATATTTTTTGCAGTTGACCTCTTTGAATTATTTGATATTATTTTATTATTTATGATATTATTTTGGGGTTATTTGAGTCGGGTTCGAATTTCAACTCAATCCGACTTGAACGGGGACCCGGAGGTAGTTTGACTCTAGTGGGACCCACACACTAGTTAGGCATAGCCCACATGATATTAATTTTAGTCCACATGATAGAAATATTTTAGTTAAAGGTTAGACTAATTATTATGGATAAGGTTAGTGTGATTAGAGACTTTAGAATGACTAATTTAGCCCCAACCAATTAGCCCTTTCCTAATACTCATAGAATAGGTTAGTGGAGGCATTTTGGACCTTACCATAATAGGACAAATAGCCCCATATGGCCAGCCACTTTGGGAGAGGATAGGCTCAAGTTCATTTCATTATTCTCATCCACACTCTCTCTCTTGTTCTTCCCCAAATTCCTAGAGAGCAATCCCTAGCAATTTCTCCACCAAATCCTTCCATTTTGCCACCAAATCTTCTTCTTTTCTTCTCCATTCTAGCCAAGGAGGAAGCTACCCAAGTTTGGGAGGATTCGGAGCTCGTTCGTGTCCTTTTGGAATCTCTACGTGTCGGTGTCGCTCCGGGAAGGCTTTTCTTCGATTCGATCTACCGGGAGGTATAAATCCCTTCTCCTTTTCATTTCCTCATGCATATAGGTCTATTTTGAACCCATAGGAATGACCCCCATGGTTGTATCTCCATTTGTGTCTATTTCGTGTCCATTTGGAGGTCATAGGAGTGTCCTTTGTGTTGTGGTTGTGTCCACATGGGAAAATCCCAAATTTGGACACACTATGTGTTGTTGTTATGTATGAATGAATTATTACATGTTTAATCTCATATTTTTGTCTTGGAGATGTGTTCTATAGTATCTCATATATATATATTAGTGTAGAGAGTGAGTTCTTGATATATTATGTTATATACTTGTGTTCTTTTGTCTCAAACTACCCAAATTCGTCATGATTTTTATCCACGTTTTTAATTTCAGCCCTAACTTAGAAATATCATAACTTCTAGCTCAAAGCTCGGTTTAATCTCCCGTTTTTTTTTAAAAGAAGCGTATTGAAGTTAGCTTTCGAAAAATATGTATTAATAGGCCTAATTCTTTTTGTAACTTTCTGGAGAATTATTTGAGTGTCAGCTGTACGAAAGACAAACGCGTTCTCGGTGTTTTCGCGATTCCGGGAGTTTCCGGAAACGAAAATGTGGTCCATTTGAAGTTTCGGAAAGCTAGCACATAGATCTATAACATAATTTAATCCTAGATTTCAATTCATGCTGAGATGGTACAGTATTGATTATTAGTAGGAGTTACTATTCGGCATATGTATTTTGTGCACCTTTGTGTGTAATATAATATTCTATTTGATTTTAACCCATGTTAATGTATATACATTATGTAATTAAATAGAGAATGCAAGCATGAGTAAATGGTTAAATAAATTATGTATGAGGTGTAAGTATCCTATCTAATGTAAGCATGTATAAGTATGGCTTGTAATGAATATGTAGGTTCCATAGTATATAATATATGGTGCATATAGTGGTGCAAGAGAATAAATGAATGATGAATGAATGCAAGCATGAATGTAATGCAATAATAGATATAATGTATGCAATATACAAGTTAATGAGATGTAATATTCTATGTTAACACAAATCCTATATTACCTCATGTATCCCCTTACACTATGTTGACACTATCACACTTGACACATTGTTTACTTACACTTTGACACTCTTTGATATGTATACACTATGTATGCCCATTTAACCCTCACTTGCCCCTTTGCCATGTTCACATACACACACATAGCCTCTTAAATAAGTATTTATGAATATAGTTAACTTAGCTATGTATGTATATTATATATATGTTAACATATTGTGTTGCAATATATAAGTTTATATAACCATTTGAAATGCCATGATTATAGACCTAATGTTGAATACCAATATATGCATGTGTATATATGTGTACACATATATAGCTTAAAGTAATAGGTTACCTAGTGTATATCCAATGTGAATTCTTGCCTATTTGAGTATTGAATAATTGCATGCTATATAGAGTTGGGGGTATGTTGGCTTGTATAGTCTTGTATTGATGTGTGCTTGCTAGGATAGTCTTGGTTAGGCCTAATAAGACTTGCTGGGTTAGGACATGACCTAGTTTGACCTAGTTTGACTAGTGCAGTTGACCAGAGTTGACCAAGGGTTGACTTTGGCCTAGTTTGACCTAGATTCATGTAGAATGCATTGTAGTACTTTATATTACCCTTCTGGACATGTTGTGACTTGTGCTGTTCTAATTAGGAGCCAGACACCTCTCCTCGGACAGTATCTTTACCTTGGACATTCAGATATCAGGCGAGTACATTCTCTGATCATTTCATATCCTGCTTAGAATTATTTTCTGCAGTAGATTACTTTACTTGTACTGTCACGATGGTCACACGGATTGGTACTATATGGATTCTTTCTTGAGATGTTATCCTTAGGGAGCATCGGGTACTACATGTTCTGTGCGTTTTACTTACATGGCGTATCACTATGCTTCATTGGTTCTTTTATCACTTACGACATATACTCTTATGATCATAGAGTCTTCCTAGAATCTTACACTATTGGGTTACCCCCAGAATCCCCATTTATGGGACTTACACTGTTGGGTTGTCCCCAGAATCCCCATTTATGGGACTTACACTGTTAGGTTACCCCCAGAATCCCCATTTATGGGACTTACACTGTTGGGTTACCCCCAGAATCTCTATTTATGGGACTACTATGTACCACCCTTTGGGGGCTACCACCCTTCGGGGGCTTACCACCCTTCGGGGGCTTACTACCCTTCGGAGGCTGTTACATAGCATCATATAACATAACCTGGCTGAATCCTTGTATATTGATTGGGGGTACGGAAGAGTATTACATGTTCATATTGTACTCTGACTCACTAGTCACTGCTAGTTCTCTATGTATAGTAGATATTTCTATTACAGTTCTCTCTCTGTTTACATACTGTTTTCTTTCAGTACCTGTATCTTACTTTACTGCATGATTATATTTTCTAACCTGCTATGATCTGTTGAGATGCACTGTACTCGCTCCAGTCCTGACTGGACCTGTTGATAAATTTTACAGATAGCCTGGAGGTGCCTGCTAGCCTAGAGGAGACACAGTAGAGGTTGTTTAGATAGTTATTTCATTTGTCTGGAGTTGTATTTACTTTGTGGATTACTGTATATAAGTTTGAGGTGTATTTCTGGGTTTTTGTATCTTAGACACTTAGACTTCTATCTCCTGTATCTCTTTTGGATTTTATGTTTTATCTATCCTTATCATGCTCTACCTTAGATGTGATTGAGACTGTATCTGCTATGTCACCCCCGTTCGGGGAGTATAAACTGTTTAGTCTTATACTGTTAGATGTATTGAGACCTAGGACAGCGTTCTACCGCCGACACTGTAGCGTAGGCTGGGCGTTGTTACGTTCTCGTGCCCTAACTCTAGGGTGCGGGTCGTGACACGTATTTTAGTGGTGGCCCATGCTGGTCGAAATTCGCATTAGTGTGATTTCGTAGTAGCGCAACGACTTAGTTGTACTACTACGAGCCTGCTATAGGATATATAAATTAAGATGTTAGGATGAGAGGATACTCAATCACTGTTAGGATTCCTTGAGAGATTCCTGGGATGACCCTTGAGAATCTCATTTTGAATTCTGATTTAAACTCCTTTTCCTTGTTTTGATTCACCTTTTTCCTTGATTTGAATTTGATTTTATGGATTCATTGTAGAACTTTGAATCCTGGTATTAGTTGATAATTTTGATAAAATTTTGTAGTTGTTGATTTAATATTGTATTTAGATTAATATTTTTAAATCCAAGGTACTCAATCACACTTAGGATTCTTTGAGAGATTTCTGGGACGACCCCTGAAAAACTCATTTTGAACTTCAATTGGAATTCCTTTTCCTCTTGTTTGGATTCACCCTCATTCCTTGTTATTGAATTTAAGCTTGATGGGTTCCTCTCATTTGAACCGATGAGAAGGAACATATCTTCATTATTCTTTCTCGCCATTATTCCCTTGTATTCTTATTTATCTCTTATCTTAAACTCTGTCTCATTACATTAATTACCCATATCTTGTCGTCCCTACCAAATGTATTTCAAAACCCTTGAATCTTCGTATCTTTTGCATGGGGAAGGCTAAGGAAGTGACATAAATTATGTAGCTCAGAGAAGACGTAACTGGTTATTTTATGATGATCTAAAGGAAATCAAATGTGGAGTGTTCCATATGGAAACTTGAGATAGAAATGTGGTAAAGGTCTCGAATAGAATAAAGAGATGTATACTGCCAATCTGGAAACAATTACATTTAGAGAAATTTTGGGGTTATGAGATAGTTTAAAGGTGTATTCAAAACTAATGAGGATATCAGAGGTCAACCTAGTTTTGAGAACTTAGAAAATCTTGGTTATTGATTCTGGGAAAAACTTTTACTCTGAGGCTATGTAGAAGGTTAGTAATGGAAAAGAGAAGTTAATTGTGTTTAATAAGGATATTAAACAAGATGTTGCGAGGAAATGACTAGGGATAGAGAGAACACAAAGTTATGGAAGTTTAGAGTTTGTTGTGAAATATTTTTAGGAGAATAATATTCAAGGGTGTATGTCGAAGAAAATACGGAAGTTGATTTTATGATAGAAGATAAGTTTTGTAAGGCCTAGAGATTTAAATTAAATAATACGAGGAGAACAATTTGAACAAGTTCAAGGAATTCGTAAAGGGATTTAGAGGTTTTGGGTCAAATTTAAGACAAGGTGAAAGAACTTGGAAATTTAAATAAATGGTTAATGTTGATTCCTAAATGTGAGGGTTGTGCTTCAAGAGTGATGTTTGGAAATTGGGAATTGCCTACGGTAGTCATGGTAAGGATTTAAGTAAAGGTTAAATTTTCATATGGAGACTGGTGAGGTAAAGATATGATTGGCAAGTTATGACCAGATGAACTTAAGAGTATCAGAAGCAGATGACTAACTCGATCTTCATTATTTTTGTGCATTAATTACCACCTCTTGAACTCCCACTTTCTAATTGAGATCCTTGACGTTCCTTATCGTGACTTTGATATTCAGAATGTAATACTAGCTGTTACCCTCCAACAAATCTTATATGCAAGACCTAGACGAGCTCACCTTCGTGTAGGTATATCATGTCCCACTAAAACCCGTCTTCTTGTACTCTATTTTCTTGATATGATTTTCTGGTCAACTGGCTAAACTATAACCTCTACCATTATACTAAATTTCTTCTTGTTTTAATTAGAAATCCAGTCTTGACTCAATTCTTTCGACCCGACATGTGATGGTGTTCTGCTTGTTTCCTTAGATGCTTAACCTTGTACCTTATCTGATTACTTGACCCGTTGGTTAAGAAACTTGGACTATGTAATTCCTTTCATCATTACCACCCTTATATCTTGTGCTGCTAAATTAGCCTTAGTTTTGCAAGCTTATCTATTTTCGAGCTTGGTCATGACATATTTTATTGGGTGGCCACCCACTAACATATTGTCTAATCAGAACCGGTACATGATGGTCTGATCAACCTATTGCACTTTGGTTCGCTTTTTTTTTATGTATCAATCTATGAAAATGGAGACATAGTTAAACTTGACCCTAGAGTCTCATTCGCGACAGCCTTGACAATTCTCCTTGAAATCTTTTCATCGCCTATGAACCTCGTATTCCTACTCAGTCGAATTAAATTTAATCATGACCTGAACCTCCATCATTGGATGCTCGTGCTCATACTTTGATTTCATTGATTTCCCTTCTTGCCCAAATCTCGTTTTATCCCGAAATTGATCAACTTAGATCGTGCCAAGACAAAAATCTATTTGTGATTTGTTGTGCCTAAATTTTTAATTTTTGCCATTTTATGGAATAGTAACCTTTTAATAATTTCTTAGTTGCTTGTTAATGACCAATTTTCATATAGGATGGTAGACAGCCCTACAATCTTGATGATTGTTGTTCCCTTACCTTCCCAATTAGGACACCCTAGATTGTTTGTGTGTTGATACAATAGTACTGTTTTGACCTAGAATGATTAGTGTACCTAGGTGAGACTTTCAACTGCTACGGTATGCCCTGACCTTGTATATTATTCCTTCAAATTGCATGATTTAGATAAAAAAAAAATTTAGACCTTGATTGTTGGGAAATAGGGACGTCACCCCATTAGTATCAGTTGTAGATATATATAGGTTAGTCCATGATGTGGGGATGTGTGTCTAGAAATATGTAGCTTAGGAGATTTATGAGAGATTATAATATCAGCCTTGATAGGATGTACTAGTCTTTTGGTGAGTATAAATGTGTTATGAGAGATAGGGGCCTATATGTCTTAGTAATGCATCGTTCCTATGGTAATAGAATGTATTAATAGATGGTTAATAGGAAGATAATAGTTTGAGCATACCTATAGCCTATGATCAGTTCCTTTTCATCCTTAGTTAAGACCACTTTAAAATAGGTCCAGTTCCTTGGATATAGGTTCCAGTCCATATTTTATTGAAGTTCCATTACCGTCGTACAGCAGAACAGTATTGGAGGTATTCCTAGATTGACACTTTTTTAGATGTCCATTTATTATTCCAGTGTTAGGAAGTGTTACCTTAGATATTGGGTAGGTTAGAGGCTCTAGAAGGAGTACTATCGATCTTAAATTTCGAGGACGAAATTTTTTCTACGGTGGGTAGAGTTGTAGCACCCAGTTTTCCAAATGAGGGTAATTTTGAAATTTCGTGTTTATAATTATTTTAATAATGATATTTAATTCATGATATAATTTTTGGTGATTTTAAATCATTTTAAAATTATTTAAATCAATGACTTGTGGTTTTGACGTTTTGCTAGTGAAACCCTAGAGACTGTTTGACCTAGAGCCTAACCATGTGATTATAATATTTTAATATCATTTTTGGCCTAAGGATATTTTTTGCATTTGACCTCTTTGAATTATTTTGATATTATTTTATTATTTATGATATTATTTTGGGGTTATTTGAGTCGGGTTCGAATTTCAACTCAATCCGACTTGAACGGGGACCCGGAGGTAGTTTGACTCTAGTGGGACCCACACACTAGTTAGGCATGGCCCACATGATATTAATTTTAGTCCACATGATAGAAATATTTTAGTTAGAGGTTAGACTAATTATTATGGATAAGGTTAGTGTGATTAGAGACTTTAGAATGACTAATTTAGCCCCAACCAATTAGCCCTTTCCTAATACTCATAGAATAGGTTAGTGGGGGCATTTTGGACCTTACCATAATAGGACAAATAGCCCCATATGGCCAGCCACTTTGGGAGAGGATAGGCTCAAGTTCATTTCATTATTCTCATCCACACTCTCTCTCTCTTGTTCTTCCCCAAATTCCTAGAGAGCAATCCCTAGCAATTTCTCCACCAAATCCTTCCATTTTGCCATCAAATCTTCTTCTTTTCTTCTCCATTCTAGCAAAGTAGGAAGCTACCCAAGTTTGGGAGGATTCGGAGCTCGTTCGTGTCCTTTTGGAATCTCTACGTGTCGGTATCGCTCCGGAAAGGCTTTTCTTCGATTCGATCTACCGGGAGGTATAAATCCCTTCTCCTTTTCATTTCCTCATGCATATAGGTCTATTTTGAACCCATAGGAATGACCCCCATGGTTGTATCTCCATTTGTGTCCATTTTGTGTCCATTTGGAGGTCATAGGAGTGTCCTTTGTGTTGTGGTTGTGTCCATGTGGAAAAATCCTAAATTTGGACACACTATGTGTTGTTGTTATGTATGAATGAATTATTACATGTTTAATCTCATATTTTTGTATTAGAGATGTGTTCTATAGTGTCTCATATATATATATATATATATTAGTGTAGAGAGTGAGTTCTTGATATATTATGTTATATACTTGTGTTCTTTTGTCTCAAACTACCCAAATCCGTCATGATTTTTATCTACGTTTTTAATTTCAGCCCTAACTTAGAAATGTCATAACTTCTAGCTCAAAGCTCGGTTTAATCTCCCATTTTTTTAGAAGAAGCGTATTGAAGTTAGCTTTCCAAAAACATGTATTAATAGGCCTAATTCTTTCTGTAACTTTCTGGAGAATTATTTGAGTGTCAGCTGTACGAAAGACAAATGCGTTCTCGGTGTTTTCGCGATTCCTCCGAAAACGAAAACGCGATCCATTTGAAGTTTCGGAAAGCTAGCACATAGATCTATAACATAATTTAATCCTAGATTTCAATTCATGCTGAGATGGTACAGTATTGATTATTAGTAGGAGTTACTATTCGGCATATGCATTTTGTGCACCCTTGTGTGTAATATAATGTTCTATTTGATTTTAACCCATGTTAATGTATATACATTATGTAATTAAATAGAGAATACAAGCATGAGTAAATGGTTAAATAAATTATATATGACGTATAAGTATCCTATCTAATGTAAGCATGTATAAGTATGGCTTGTAATGAATATGTAGGTTCCATAGTATGTAATATATGGTGCATATAGTGGTGCAAGAGAATAAATGAATGATGAATGAATGCAAGCATGAATGTAATGTAATAATAGATGTAATGTATGCAATATACAAGTTAATGAGATGTAATATTCTATGTTAACATAAATCCTATATTACCTCATGTACCCCCTTACACTATGTTGACACTATCACACTTGACACATTGTTCACTTACACTTTGACACTCTTTGATATGTATACACTATGTATACCCATTTAACCCTCACTTGTCCCTTTGCCATGTTCACATACACACACATAGCCTCTTAAATAAGTATTTATAAATATAGTTAACTTAGCTATGTATGTATATTATATATATGTTAGCATATTGTGTTGTAATATATAAGTTTATATAACCATTTGAAATGCCATGATTATAGAACTAATGTTGAATACCAATATATGCATGTGTATATATGTGTAGACATATATAGCTTAAAGTAATAGATTACCTAGTGTATATCCAATGTGAATTCTTGCCTATTTGTGTATTGAATAATTGCATGCTATATAGAGTTGGGGGTATGTTGGCTTGTATAGCCTTGTATTGATGTGTACTTGCTAGGATAGTCTTGGTTAGGCCTAATAAGACTTGCTGGGTTAGGACATGACCTAGTTTGACCTAGTTTGACTAGTGCAGTTGACCAGAGTTGACCAAGGGTTGACTTTGGCCTAGTTTGACCTAGATTCATGTAGAATATATTATAGTGCTTTATATTACCCTTCTGGACATATTGTGACTTGTGCTGTTCTAATTAGGAGCCAGACACCTCTCCTCGGACAGTATCTTTACCTTGGACATTCAGATATCAGGCGAGTACATTCTCTGATCATTTCATATCCTGCTTAGAATTATTTCCTGCAGTAGATTACTTTACTTGTACTGTCACGATGGTCACACGGATTGGTACTATATGGATCCTTTCTTGAGATGTTATCCTTAGGGAGCATCGGGTACTACATGTTCTGTGCGTTTCACTTACATGGCGTATCACTATGCTTCATTGGTTCTTTGATCACTTACGACATATACTCTTATGATCGTAGAGTCTTCCTGGAATCTTACACTGTTGGGTTACCCCCAGAATTCCCATTTATGGGACTTACACTGTTGGGTTACCCCCAGAATCTCCATTTATGGGACTTACACTGTTGGGTTACCCCCAGAATCCCCATTTATGGGACTTACACTGTTGGGTTACCCCCAGAATCCCCATTTATTGGACTACTATGTACCATCCTTCGGGGGCTACCACCCTTCGGGGGCTTATCACCCTTCGGGGGCTTACCACCCTTCAGGGGCTTACCACCCTTCGGGGGCTGTTACATAGCATCATATAACATAACCTGGCTGGATCCTTGTGTATTGATTGAGGGTACGGGAGAGTATTACACGTTCATATTGTACTCTGACTCACTAGTCACTGCTAGTTCTCTATGTATAGTAGATATTTCTATTACAGTTCTCTCTCCGTTTACATACTATTTTCTTGCAGTACCTGTATCTTACTTTACTGCATGATTATATTTTCTAACCTGCTATGATCTGTTGAGATGTACTGTACTCGCTCCAGTCCTGACTGGATCTGTTGATAAATTTTACAGATAGCCTGGAGGTGGCTGCTAGCCTAGAGAAGACACAGTAGAGGTTGTTTAGATAGTTATTTCATTTGTCTGGTGTTGTATTTACTTTGTAGATTACTATATATGAGTTTGAGGTATATTTCTGGATTTTTGTATCTTAGACACTTAGACTTCTATCTCCTATATCTCTTTTGGATTCCATGTTTTATCTATCCATATCATGCTCTACCTTAGATGTGATTGAGACTGTATCTGCTATGTCACCCCCGTTCGGGGAGTATAAACTGTTTAGTCTTATACTGTTAGATGCATTGAGACCTAGGACAGCGTTCTACCGCCGACACTGCGGCATAGACTGGACGTTGTTACGTTCTCGTGCCCTAACTCTAGGGTGCGGGTCGTGATAATCATTCTCAAATAGTTCATATTCATCATCAGTTTGAACCATATTGACTGAAAATACTTGTCCAGATTCATCATATGAGGAACGAGACATATCAGTTTCAATGAATTGGACTTCTTCTGAATATGATGATTGCGAAGAGCTAGAAAAGAATTCTTCTTGTATATCGTCATAAAATATGTGGGACGGATCATATCCCAACCCATGACGAGTCTTTTGGTAAAACGGATCACCACGTAATGGTAGTCGTCTACCCTTGCCTTGATTGAGACCTTGCATAGTTTTCAAATTATATCCCATGTTCTGGATAATCTTGATAGATTGTTGACTATACTTGTCAATTCGGATTCTTCCCTTGTCTTTATCCTTCAGCTCATCTGCCTGAGCAACAGGGATATTTCTAGCCAGGCCAAACACAATTTGGCACTTGTTTTTCTTATCAGACGGAACCACGAAATAAGATTCTTCGTGACGTCTAAAAGTTACGCAAGCTTGTGATGAAGCGGCCACAGGTAGAAGATGTTAGGAACCTTTGAGCATAAGGTCCAACATCTACATGAGGAGGGAAAGAATTTTCCTTATGATCGATGTATAAAGTTTCTTCTGGCTCAATGTCATCTTTATATTGGTGACTTTGATTATCAGAAGATAAAGTCATTCTTTCGATAAACTTGACAGCCATATACTCGAAAAGGAAATCTTCATTGATATCGAAAAGTATAGAATTTACAATTTGACTACTACGCTTCAGATTAATCATCAGTGGACCATTATCTGTCTTCTGCGTAGTTTTGCCAAGATTGACAATCAATGGTGGTTCTGGATCATTCGTACAAGAAGTACGCCCTTTGACCTTGATCATAAAAGGTTGAACTTGGCTCTTAGCAGGAATATTTGTTGATTCCTCAGATGAAGTTTGAGTTCTTCCTTTAACCTTGATTATCAGAGGTTGATCATTGACAGATTGGGATTGGATTCGTCCCTTGACTATGATCTTCAAAGGTTGCTCCTCTGGCGAATCTTCATTAATAGACTGATCCTCAGTAGGTGATTGATCTTCAGCCATGTCTGATATCTCTTTCACATACTCTTGTTTATAAAGCCTTGAATCAGAAAAATAGGCTTCGACACCCTTGAAAGGATTGATATCAGCAAACTCAGTCTTCACAACTCCCTGGGAATCAACATACTTGAAGCATTGGTGGAGAGTTGAAGGTACAATATTGTGCTCATGAATCCACGGTCTCCCCAGAAGGATATTATAGGATACGTCCGAGTTGATAACATAGAAAGTTACCATGGTTCGAAGATCACCAATCTGAATCTGCAGACGAATCTTCCCCAATGGTTTGCTCTTGCCAGAGTTGAAACCGACTATCGTAGTACTAGTGTAAGTCAAATCACTAGTAGGAATCCTCAGGGGTCTTAGCATACTCTGAAGAATTATGCTAATTGAGGACCCGAGGTCAATGTAAATCATGTCAATTTCAGTGGATCCAATATACCCAGTGTAGCACAAAGGTCTGCCATGCTTGTTATGCTTCAACAGCATATCTTCTTGTGTAAAGGTGATGTTGGGAATTGCTTCCATCACACTATGACATTGTGGACATGACACTGGTATATTATCAGGAGTCTTGAGTTGAGCCAAGCATGAATCTGCTTGAAGTAAAGCTTCACTCAAAGTCTTTCTGCTTTCTCTGGAAAGGCGAAGCAACTCAAATATAGATAGTCTAGCTGGAGTATTGGCCAACTGAGCCAGAATATCAAACTTGTAAGGCTTCATCACCACCCCCTGACTGGAAGCAGACTTCAATGGGACATCGAAACGTACTGCTTTCTGTTTCCCCTTTTCAACCACAGAAGGTTTAGCCGGAACATGAGAAGGTTGAGTTGGTAGTGTTTCCACTACGTCTTCTGCTTCTTTAGAAGATCCTTCATAATTTTTGTGGTACTCTTTCCCAGATCTTGTACCAGCAAAAGTTTCTTCCTCAGACTCAGGAGAAGGAAGTATCATATTACAGGATTTTGCCTTCCCTCTCTTAGCCTTCTTCTTGTGTGGATTGTTACGAGGAACTTCAGAACCCAATCCAACAGTAGAATTTTGATTTTGAATCTGTAAAGGAAGTCGTATTCCTTTATCATAATTCAAACCTTCTGCCTTTTGAAAGTCATAACCCATCTTCTTCATGAGATGAACAGATTGCTGACTATACAAGTGAGTGGGCAGCGGACTTTTGACAGGTGTTTCAACAGAGGAAGAGGAAGAAGCAAGACCTTCTGTAACCTCAGGAGAATGAAGAATAGATGTCTATGTAGTTACGGGAGGAGAAGGATTCGGGATACGAGAAAAAATCCCTGTCGGAGCTTTTTCATAAGCAGCAAAGACATGTTGTGCCCGATATAAAGGAACACTGTTCATGGCTAACCACTGCTGATGAGTAAGCTTGAGCTTGGTAGGAGGAGCTAGACATGGAGGACAGATGTTCAGTCCTTTCCGTCTATCTTCTAAAGGAAGGCCATCCCATATATAATCCAAGTCATCAGGATCTGGAATAACATGAAAAATCATGTTGCAGGTTTTGGCTTTCTTATCCTTCTTGGATTTTGAAGTATTATCTTCATTTTCCAACTCAGGCACTAAGTCAGGATGTACCCACATGATTTCACCATTCTTTAGTGTGAGCGGCAGTAATCCTGCATTTTCTTCTCTGGCAGGTGGGATATTCACGATCTTCATCGTCGCCTTCGGAATTGGAATAATTCCATCTGGGACTTGTCGTGGAGGAAAATCTTCGAACTGAAGAGAAACCATATTGGTTGTAACCGTATGGTCATTATTAGTTAAGGCGATAGCACCGCCATTTATCAGCTCCTGGATTTTTTTCTTCAGGACATAGCAAGCACTGGTAGGATGATTAATGTATCTATGATAGATACAATATTTGGGATTGTCAGTCAGATTCACCTCATTAGGCCTCTTTGGCTCCGGAATCTGAAGTTTACCACTCTTCACCAGACATTGAAATATCCCTGGGATATCACTTTCGTCAAAAGAGTATTCTTCCTTTGGCCTGGAAGATTCTTGATTGTTCGGCGTCGTTTTGTTTTTGGAAAGATTGACCATAAGAGTATCTTTTCCCTTCACATTACGATTGCCAGGATTATTACTAGGATTACTTTTCTTCCTTTTATCTTCTGAAGCAAAAATCATCCCATGCTCTCGAGCCAACCTACCATTGGTCTCGGCAAAAACTGCTGCTATAATAAACGAAGCCCAATCTGAGAATTGGGAACCCGTAAAAACAGCGATGGATGGTCGCAGATTCATCTTGCATGTATCAATCAACGCTGAATCTGGCATACCAGGAGGCATCTTTAAAGTAGCCTGTCGGAAACGTTCGATGAACGTCCGAGTATCTTCTTTCTCCTTTTGTTTGATTTCTATCAAAGAAGACATGTTCATGTCCATACCTCCTTCATAGAAACGGGAGAGAAACATTGCCTTGAATTCGTCAAAAGATGAAATAGAATTATCGGGTAAACTACGATACCAGTCGTAAGCTGAACCCGTCAGGCACCCGATGAACACTCGAGTGAGAAGAGCATCATTTTTCTGCAAGTGTACAGTCATAATATCAAAGTAATTGATATATTGACTGGGAGATGCTTTTCTATCGAACAAAACCATAGATTGTGGCTTGAATTTCGGTGGAAAGGGTACATCATTCCAATGAGGAGGATAAGGTTGCTTGATCCCTAACCTCTGGAGCTGATCTTTGTGCCTCAAAACTTCAAACTGTGCTTTGAGCTCACGTACTGCTTGAATGGCTTCACTGGTTTGAGGAAGCACATTTGATTGAATGGTTGTTGGATGTACCGTAACCCCGACTGGAGGTGGTACATCTTCAGTAATGATGGGATCTGGAGATGCAGAATTTTGATTAACAGCAGGCTCTTAAATATTCAAAGGTATTTCAGCCCCTTGACTATCTTGAGTTTGTACTGCTACTGGTACTGGTGTTATTACCGTCGGCTGAGCAGTTTGCTGATTCAAAATTATCTGATGCATGCTTTGCACCATGTTAAGCATATCTTTCAGTGATTGCTCAACGGCAGTGAGACGTTGTTCTGTATTAGCAGATGATGTCTCTGGTTCATTTCCAACAGCGTAGGATTCAACCTCTCTTGAAGATACAGAAGGATTTGTATAGAAGTATGAATCCACACTATCGGTATCAGACTCAAAAGATTGAGTACCCCCAGCTTCTGAATCAGAAGTCTGCAATTGCCTTTGTCTTCTTGATCGAGTATTCTGATATACTCCTTCAAAGGAATCAAGAAGTCTGTTGAACTGTTGTTGACCTGGAGTTTGGGACGTGTTTTATCTCGGACGTCGTCCTCTATTAGTATGAGATGCCATGTTGACTGATGCATATGACAGCTCATGTTCTTGGTCTTCAGCTTGATGTTGAAGCGAATTAAAACTCAATCGATCAAAAACTGACCGTTTTGAAGCCGAACAACAACAATTGATGACAACCTGGTGATATTCACAATGGTATTTTTCTTGGGAGAATGTCACCGGAGATTGTGTATGCTTACGCTTTTGCATTAGTAATTCACGTAAGTCAGAAGGAGTGGAGGGAGTAGTCTTCTTTATTATATTAGGGGTAGAAAAATGTTTAGTACCCTGTGTATAAAGAAGATTACTGGCAGCATTCGCAGAGCCAAATTGAACATTTCTACGCGTTTGGAGTTGTGTGCGTAAATCTTGAGATTTTTTAGCACGAAGGACTCCATTTTTATTGCGTATAATTTGTAGATTTGGTACTTTGCGTAGAGCAGTATAAGAAGGCTGTTGGTGTAAAACTGAAGTTTTACCAACATTATTTTTACGCTGTATGCGCTTAGGTACATTCACATTAGATGTGCAAACATCGTGGTGAATTTTATCTACACTGTCACAGACAGGAGACTTACCTTTACGCGTAAAACGTAAAAATTGATTATCTACCACGTCGCAGACGGGAGATTTTGTTTTACGCGAGGAGCGTAATTTGTGTGTGTCTACCACGTCACAGACGGAAGACTTATTTTTACACTCAGAAGCATTAGAATCTGCCACATTACAAATGGGAGACTCATTCTTATGCCTTGAGCGTAAAACTTGGTTTTTACCCACTGGGCGTAAAACCTGATTCTTACGCAGTGGACGTGGAACCTGATCATCTACACCGTCACAGACGGGAGACAAATTGTCACACTTAGAGAGCGACGCCGAAGTAAGGACTGCCTCGTTATGAATGGGAGCCCCTACGACAGGAGTGGGAAGAATTCCCTTGCTATCGAAGCAACAGAGATATCAGCAGCTACTTTGGATTTAGGGATCCAAACTTTTCGTGCTTTACGAGATTTTTGAACATTGGAGTAGCGAGAACCACCCCCAGTTCGGAACATTTCTTCGTAGGCAGTCTGGTCGAAGTGTACAACCAGAGTCTTCTTGGTCGAACCGACCGAAACATCATCATATTGAGCAATTGTCTCCTCGTCAGAGGAGAAGGTCGTCCCTAGCAGAGTCGCCATTTTTGTTTCACTTAACAAAATGCCTGGAGAATTGTCTTTTGAAAATAAAACGAGAAAAAGTACAAGAAGTACAAATTTGATTCTAGAAAAGTATTGCTATGGAAGTCTGATTCGTAAATGATCACTTTGTTCCTTGGACCATATGATGATGATGAAGATCACTACTTGAAGTAGAACAACTGGAAGAACTAAGTCACCAGAAAGGTATCGACGTACTTGGGCACTGATGGCGAGGCCGAATGCTTTCCTGCTTTGCTTCACTCTGTTCTGAAAGAAAGGTTGAAGAAGAATGCTCTGGAGAATCAAAATCTCTAAGTTCTGATCTCTGTATTCTCTCCTGTCTCTGTGTGTGTTTCGTTATCAGAAAAATAAATCTATTTATAGACTTGGGTTCTTGTGCGTAAAAACTCAGCAAAAGTTCCATCTTTACGCTAACAACTGCCACCCACGATCGAAGCCATCCTTTGCATATGTTGACATGTGTCCCATCATTTTAGTAAGAATAGGATGCATGTACACACGTTCTTCGAGAAGAATGGCATGAAAGCCACGTAGGCAGACCACGTTCCAAGCTGGTGGAGGAGAATAGGGCGTAAAAATAGCCCCAATGTACTCTGAGCATAAAGCAGTAGATTAGGCGTAAAATAGCCTTGACATAGACTTCCCGCGTAAAGTGGTTGTTAAATAACCTTGAGCGTAAAAGTAGCTCAAATAGACTTTACGCACACGTCAGCTGTTGAGCGTAAAAGCTCGTATAGTCTTCGTGCGTAAAAGAAGCCATAGTGTGAGCCTAAAGTAGCTCAATCCACATACTAAACGACAACATTGGTCTCCGTATAAAACAAATCCCTTTGTGATATATGCCATCATTAATATCTCCATGTCAGAGTTTGTATTAAATGCGAGATTTGACAGCTTTGTCCAGCGTAAGAGTGGCTGATCTGTCCTTGGCGTAAAATCATGGGTGTAGACCCGAGCGTAAAATGATCAGCCTGCTTTAGGCGTAAAGTGATTAGCCTTGTCTTGGGCGTAAATAGATTAACCGCTCTGCTTGGCGTAAAACAGATCACTTATGAATGAAATGATCCATCTCTTTGATTCTTTCTCTGAAGCACTTTTTAGGCTCCTACATGCACGGCCCACCAGTCGTGCGCGTTCAACCATAGTTGAAGTTGTGTGCATACAACTTGCTTTGATTCTTCAATGCCGAGGAGCTCGAAGTGATCTTCCAGCTCTTCCAACCAATCGATTGCCATAGAAGGGCCTTCGGTGCCGCTGAAGGAAGTGCGACACGCTTTCTTGAATTCTGACACTTCAAAGTAGTATTTTTTCGGTGTCGCCGGTTGACGCTCGGGCTCCTCCGTATCGACTTCAATGGGTTGGACCGTCGGCACGGTGACAGTAGGTGCGGTAACGGTAGGCACAGTCGTAGAATTTTTGTTGGCCACAATTGTCTGGACGATCTGCTGCAGAGTATCTAGTTGCTTTTGTTGCAGCTTAGCTTGTACGTCGAAGCGAGCTTCGAACTGGGCCTGTCCTGTCTCTGTCTGTTAATATCGGTTATCTGACTGGTTCCGCTGCGCCTCCATCATGCGCAACATCCTTTCGATGGTATTGTTAGAAGGTTCGGCCCGCGAACGATGCGAACTACTAGAGCCGCTAGATGCGCTCTGCTCTTGCTCGGCCGTGGGTTCCGGCACTTCTAAAATACGAAGGCAAATGCATCAGTCACAAATTATTACAGACTCATTGTATGGAACAACTTACCTCATCGATACGAGGTCAAAGGTTTGAAACTCTAGACGCGAGGCCAAAGGATGTAAAACCGTGCTCTGATACCATTATGTCATGCCTCGATTCCGTAGAATCGATAGTCGTCCCCCGGGCGTGATGCCGTACGAACCTAAGTTGCGATCGCACAAGGCGTATTCATAAGGTTATCCGAAACACAACATCAAGTTAGAGTACGCAGAGAAATTGATTGACATATTTAAAATAGAAGTAGACTTTTTATTGATAATAAAACTTTATTTACATTGACTCCATTACAATCATTGCCGCGCGGGCTACAACATGACTCAACTTACAAAATGAACGCTGATGAGATAGTCGTTCCATACATTACATCTTTTTTTACAAGCAAAATAGTTACACTTTTCATCTGCGATCGAGGGAAGCCGAGTCGTCATCTCTTTCTTTTGTACTGAGTGCGGAGTCTTCAAAAGGATTCAGAACAAGCCTTCAACACGCGCACGAGGCTTCAAAAGTGTCCACGTCGCCTTGAGTCTTAAGTGGCACGCCCTTCGTGGTTTGGGGTACCTGCATGGAGAGCGAGGATCAGTACATTACACTTGCACTGGTGCGTGGCTATTTAAGTTCCAAGCTCTCATTTGGTTGAAGAATTTATATGACTTAATGTATGAATGTTTCTAACCATCCTAATAAATTTCAAACAAGCATATGACAAGCATAATGTAAAATACGTTAGAACTTACCCACAGCGGACCGCGTCGTGCCTTATGAAACTTACCATGTTCTTCCCTGTCAATTGTTATCATTTACATACCAAGTGCAATATTACGTGTGTTTGGTCACTGACATCACAAGCCATCCTGGACTATAGCTTTGTTAGCCGGGGCCCTTGCAGCGCAAGTAGCGAGCCCCGCTGCAAGTCCCCGCTTAACCCATGCTATCATCCAGCACTGCTATACCGTATTTCCTCCTAGGCCGAGTCAGTTCCGTGGCCCCGGGTTGTCGCTCGAGGAAACTCTCTCCTTGTCGACAAGTTGTCCAATGACCGAGTTAAGACATTATTTAGTTTTTAAGGTATAGCCTACGTTCTCTTTGAAAACATGATCATTTTACCGTGCCCGTGCCCTTGCATTCATTCATTCATTCACAACAACACTGTCGATTTACCTAAGAAGGGGTCAAGAAGAGAAGGGTCAGCCACTCACCTTGAGTTTACTTCAGGCGAGAGAACTTGTTGGTCGTGCTAGACATCGCCTACGCGATTACCTGAAATCGCACAAGCAACCGATTAGAACACTGTATTATTCAAAAAGTTCGATAGGAAATGCGAGTTCGAAATGCAAGCCATGAAAACCATCGAAAACATTCACGAAAACGCATTCAGAAAACAAAGCCAAAACCAACGCAAGCGGCGTGAAAAGCAGAGAAATGGGAGGTCTCTCCCGACTTAGCCGCAGAGTCAATCCTTGAGGCACAACCCCCTGAATATGGGACTTGGTTCCGAAGAAGCCATTCCATAACGGGGAATAGATCTTAATTCAACCGTTCCTGTTCGATTGACTCGATCGATCCTGACCTATCGGTCCCGACCGAATCGATAGCGATAGTGTTCCTTTCTCGCACACCCCGTAGACGGAGGATAGGGCACGATGTAGGGACGGGGCACTACACTTCCAACGCTTGCAAGAGTGCAAAAGAGCAGTAAAATAGTGCCAGTTTCATCCTAGTTACTCCACTTTTTTGTTGGAGCTAGGAAGTAAAAAAGGGAAGGAACAAAAGCCTGTTTTCTGTCAGTGATGGAACACTTGTATATCAGTTGCAATGTGTATCCAAACACATGAACTCCCAATTTCAAAGCCCAGCAGCAAGAAAAGTTAGAGAATCCATCCACTTTCACTGCACCTACATGTATCGAAACAGCCCCTGCTGCTCTCCCGAAGTGAAAGAAGTAAGTGTCTCTTATAAGTGATCGTGACTTATTAGTTAAAAAAGAAAAAAAAATCCCCCTAAGGCGCTGTTTGGTTGGATGAAACTACCCTAAAAGTGAACCAAAAAATGGAACTCTCCTGAATGGAGAGAGTTCAGCTGCTTGGCTGAGAGTTGAAACTCAACTCAATTTCTATGATTTGATGCAGTGCAGTTCCTGTTTCCTTTTCTTTAGTTTCACATCGAGTATTTTTTGGTGAAACTCACAGGAATTCTGGTGGATGAGAGAGAGAAAGTGACATGAAGGAATTTTGGGTATAGGCATCGAAATTGAATCTGGAGCTGTAAGTAGGGGTGAGCGTCGGTTCGGTTCAAACCGAACCGAATATGTGAAAACCGAAATAACCGTAAACCGTATTTCTCAAAACCGAAAACCGAACTGTTTTTATAAAAATTGAACAAAACCGAACCAAATTAATTCGGTTCGATTTTTGGTCGGTTCGGTTTCATTGACCAATGTGCATGGCCTTCAAATTTTTAGCAAAATGAGCCTATTTAAATAAAAAAATTAAAAATATATGACATTATTGTATTTATGAATTGTTATATTACATAGAGTGAAAGATATTAGTATATATAGATTGAGGGTAGATAGAGAGAGTGCTCAAAGAAGCACCGACATAGAATAGGAGAAGAGAGTGCCCTCAGTTAGGGATTAATAAACATTAGTATATGTATATTGTGGGTAGTTTGATAAATTACTAAATCTAAATCGTTTTTCGGTTCGGTTCGTTTTTTCGGATGAAGAACCGAAAATCGAACCGTTATTTCAAATTTTCAAAATTTTAAACCGTAAACCGAACCGATAACCGAAAAACCGAACCGTTTGTCATATTTCGGTTCGGTTCGGTTCGGTTTTCGGTTTTCAATCGTTATATGCTCACCCCTAGCTGTAATCCCCCTGAATTTTCAGGATTTATTTTTGAATTTTCAAAATGATTTATTCTCGATAATTCATTTTATTTAATTAATTTTGATCATTAAATGCTCTTTACCGTGACTTGGAACTCTAGAGCATCAGGGATGCCAGTCTCTGGAAACTTTTTTCTTGAAGTTTGTAGTAGACGAGATTATCTTTATATTGATATTTCGTGTTCCACTCAAACTTGTTCCCTTGTGCTCCATTTGATTCGCACAACTTTCGGGTCAATTTAGACCAATTTATCGTCTGCCGTAATTCGTGACTTAACTTCCAACGTAATTTTCGGGCCCGATATCGGTCCAATCCAGTCGACCAATATATGGCCCTGGCCTATTTTGAGTCTACTATGCACGTGCTACTTGTGTGCCACAAAATTTATCTCCCTTGTGCTCCCATTCCATCCATGATTTTAATTCGTTTAAATTTATTATTTTAATTAAATCTTAGTCCCAAGCTTGTCCAAATATGACCCAACAACCAACCCAAATTGGTGTGACCCTACCATGTCTACTTATACACCTCACTAATATTTTTCTACTCAAAAATATCTCTTTATATAAATATCTCATTTTCTTTCTCTTATATTTTTTTTTCTTTCTCTTATATATATATATATATATATATATATATATATATATATATATATATATATATATATATATATATATATATATATATATATTAATGTCTCTCTTTTCACTTAATATCTCCTCACCTCACTCTCTCTCCCCTCTCCCATAGCACCCCCTCTTGTACACGAGCAGCCCCCTTCTCTATTCTTTTTCTCTTAATCTCCCTCTCTTTATATAATATCTCCACACACATACACACACAAATTAACTCTCTCTCTCTCTCTCTCTCTCTCCTGAGTACACACCACACCACCACCCCCATCACCATCTGCTGATTCCCCCTTCCTCACTGTCATCATCCTCACCACCACATCTCCCACGCCGAGCACAACCACCAGCCTATGGGCGAGCCTCCTTCCTCCTTATTCTCCATTCATCATCTACACCATCAACACCACTCCACCACCATCCTCTTCATCACTCACACCACCATCAAAACCGCCAACACCACTCCACCAAACCGCCACCACCTCCATCTCTCCTTCTCCTTTTCCCTCCGGTCGGCAGCCGTGCGGCCACCTTGCGCGCTGCCACAGCGCAACAACAGGTAGCAGCGCAGCCGCAGCAGTAGCGTAGCAGCAGCAACAGGAGCAGCGGCCGTACGCTGCCGCGTGGCCGGCCTCCCCTCGACCTCGTATGGCTCAGACGAGCCCCCGACAAGGTTTACGTGCTGCGCACCTTCGCCCCCGGCATGTAAAACGGGCTATTCGTGCATTTTGTACGAAATCCCGTCGTGACGCACACGGGATCAAGGCTGAAAGTTCGCTCCAGGACAGCGACTTCGCACAATTTTTTTGGACAATCCGACCGTTGGATCGGCAAACTCTTTGCTCCATCACAATCTTGGTATATACCCCTTCATCCCTCTCAAATCTCATCCGTTAATTTCGTCGTTTGATAGATCAAAACTGGCCACAAAGTTGACGTTTTAATTTGAACTGTTTTTGGACAGTTTCGTGGAGCCAACTTCGCGGGATCGCATCTTCATTGTCGCAGCTCCATCTGGTGTGCCGTCAGTTCCTGTGCACAGTTGGTATAACCCTCTTCTTGCTATTTCAATTTTGTTTCATTGTGAGCTTGTTTGGTTGGTTGAATTCGACGCCAAAGTTGGCCGTCCGAATTCATAATTTCTAACTTGTTAAATTCTATTTTTGAACCTGGGACTCCGGATTCAATTTCTGACACCACCAGTAGACTCGTGGCGTCGTTCTGGCACGTTTTCATATAAAATTTGTTAGATTTGGAGGACGTGGCCCCTGGCACGTATTTTGGTGCAAAGCGGACCCCACAGTCCGGGTCAACAGGACTTTTTGACGTCGGCTCATCGAAATCCAATTTCGGATATACCGTTGAGTTCGTATCGTCATTCTGGGCTCGTTGACATATAATTTGCAAGGTTTTAGTGGACATTAGTTCCGGCACGTATTTCAGTGCAAGTCGGATACCAATATTCGGGTTAACGGGTCATTTTGAGATCGGCTCATCGAAATCCAATTCTGGATATACCGTTGGGTTCGTATCATCATTCGGGACTCGTTGACATATAATTTGCTGAGTTTTGAGGACATTGGCTCTGACATGCTTTTCCGTGCAAATCGGATTCCAATATCCGGGTCAACGGACCAATCTGAGATCGGGCCGTCGGAATCCAATTTCGGATATACCGTTGAGTTCGTATCGTCATTCTAGATTCGTAGACATATAATTTATTAGGTTTTGTGTTCTTTTATTCTGGCACATTTTTTGGTAGAAAGTGGGTCCGATACGGACACCATTTTGACCCGAAATTACCTTTTTCCCTCCTGTGTCCAAATTGGACTTATGGATAGGCTATCCTAGCTTATTTGACCATTCTGAACACGTTGGTGATGGTTGTTGTAGGAACCCTAGAGGGGGGTGAATAGGGTCAAGCTAACTAATCAAGCACTTAGCACAAGCTAATTGGCAATTTAAAAATATAAGTGCAAGAGAAGAAGCAATAACAATACCGACACCCGATGTATCATGGTATCCTCCCTAGAGGCAATCCAGTTTCGGAACTCTCTCCGGATTTAATCCACTATTTGAGCAAATAGTTACACACGAGTTTGGATCCGAAGAACTCGCCAACTTCTTACACGAGAGCTTTAATCCGAAGGGCTCTCCGACTTCATACCGAGAGTTTGGATCCGAAGACTCTCCAACTTCAACCGAGAGTTTGGATAAAAAGACTCTCCAACTTCAACCTTTCTCACTAGGTTTTGATCTCCTTACAATAGGATGAAGATCTTACTTTTCAACTCAATAACTCTAACACAATTTGTGGATGGCAAAAGAAAGCTTTGTAGAGTTGTTTGTGGATAAGCTTTGGTGGTTTAGAAATTTTTTGACTCAAAGCATCAACCTTGAATGAAGGGGTTCAAGGCTATTTATAACCAAAGCAAAAGAAAGTACAATAATGCAACTTTCACAGGCTGACGGATCATCCGCCAGATTTTCGCAAAAATCCGCCGGATCATCCGCCTGTATAGTCCAACGGCTATAAATAGAGCCGTTGGGATCAATCATTCGTAAAATCCGACCGTTAGAATGCAAACGGTCATATGGCGGAAAATACGTCGAAATTTCGCAATTTTCCGCCGGATCATCCGAACACTCACAGAAGGTATTCTGTGAGACCATTCGGATCTTCCGCCGGATTTTCGCACAGATCCGCCGGATTATCCGCCAGGATTCCGAAGATTGTCCTGGGTTATTTTTTACCCTAGCTTTCGATTTTGCCATCTATTTCTTGTGTTTACAATGATTCCTAAGACTCATTACAGACTCCAAATATACTGTAGTAGGAGCAGGCTTCTGCAGAGTCTTGAAATGATGATGGCTTGGCTTGGCTTCTTCCTTTGATAGGTGCTGGATTTTTTCCTTGACGGCAGCTGTCCAAAGATATCCAGTTTGTGAAAACTGAATACCTTTCGGGATATAGTAAACTAGCATATCATATATAGATTGAAGTATAGGAATATAGTTCGATGTGTGAAAGTGAGCCAAAATTATATAGCTTAATAATATATCACAAATAAGCAAACTATATAATCTAAATAAGATTAATGAGGGAAGCCATTAACAAGATAAATGTGCTCATTAAATCTTAAATCACTAACACTAAAAATACTTGCTTAAGCAAAGAGTTCTCAATAAGTATAATACATTTTGAATGATCAAAATGATTTAAAGACTCTTTATTAAGCAAGGATAAGAGTATAAGATAACAAAATAAAAAGAATTAGACTCTTATCAAGTATAGGCCAAAAGAGATATTCATGTAAACACAAATAAAATAAATCTCTTTGCCAAGTATAGAGATTAACCCAAGATAATGAAATAATGGATCGATCTAGAGAATGCAA
This sequence comes from Iris pallida, assembly GCA_029216955.1. NCBI lineage: Eukaryota > Viridiplantae > Streptophyta > Magnoliopsida > Asparagales > Iridaceae > Iris > Iris pallida. The sequence continues at coordinate 4,499,232 of JANAVB010023599.1, forward strand.
AATATTATAGCCATTATGAAATAAGAGTATTCGCCTCCGAACCCCCGACAAGGGGCGCTGCCCCCTCGACCCCCGTCCGCTGACCGGGCAGCGGAACTCGGGGGTTCCCACCATGATTTCTTCAATGCATATGTCCATATTGATCTTGCTTATTGCTTTTCTGCATGTACATGTTAGACGAACAAAGCAATATACATAGTAGCAAGTATGATAAGTTTAATGCACATTAGGACAATGCTGAGTTTAACTATAAGTGCTAAGGTGATAGCATAAATGTTAGTGATATCGTAATGATTAAACTTAATTGAATGACCACAATCAAAAATATAGTTTTGATTTTGGCAACCCGATTAAATTTAAGATAGATAAGCTCATATCACTAATATGTAAACCAATAGGCACATATCACCAAAGGTATAAGTATAAGTAGAAATACTATAGCGATAGTATGAAGATTAGTGATAATAAAATGCTAAACTTAACATATTAACCATATTCAAAAACATGATACAATCATTGGGCCAACAATCTTCCCCTTTTTGATTATGACAAATCGGTTAAGTTTAGTATGGACACAATAGATGCATGTATCACTAATTTACAAGAGATATAAGCAATATCACGAAAAGCATACTACTTAGATTACTTATAAATACACACTTAAACATACTTCTCCCCCTTTGTCATGATCAAAAATAGGCTCCCCCGTACTAGAGATAAAAGAAATCAATCTTAAGTACATAAATCAGAGCATGAGGAAGGCATAGACAATCATGATCAAGATATACTAATTGAGGAACAATAGGAGAAGTGTGTAAAGACAAGTGTACAAAACTACATACCAAATGTAGAGTACAAAATAGAAAATTGCTTGTCAAAACACAATATGGTTGGTAAAACTAAAAGTATTTAAAAAACAAGAAATAAGTAGTTTACCAACTTGAAATCCAAAGAATAAATCCAAAACACAATAGGATATGAAATATTGCTCTAGTTTTGGAAGAGAACTATGAAATAAATAATTTCAAACAAAAGCCATGAGGAATAGATAATTGCAACTAATAGATACCAATTGAGATATGAAATTAAATAAACTTGATACCAATTGAAAAGATGTAAACTTGAAACATTGATCAAAGAAACCATTAATAATCATAATTGTCCACAAATAAATAGTGGAGCAAAATAAAAGAATGATCAATATAAAAAATTGCAATTGATATAAAGTAATCTCATTATTTGCAAAATCTATATGCTTATCCAAGTTCATGCATTTGAACTCAATTACCTTATCATGCTATATGAATACCCTTTAGATAAACATGAAGGTAAAGGAGAAAAATACTTGAGAAAGAGAAATTCAGTCGACTTGAATGCTCTCCCTCAAAGTACTACCAAAGTTGATAAAAATCATGAATTTTGGATAAGTCCTCAACAAGGAAAGCCAAATCAATTAAGCATGAAAGAAAAGCCAAATCAACGAAAGCATAATATTCATCAAGATAAGATCTGAAAGTTAATATTAGCAAGATGACATATTTAACCCATATGAAAGAGAGAGATAAGATAATAAGGACAATCACATACACTCTCATAAACCCTTCAAAATAAAAATATCATGACCTCAATCAATAAGATATAAAAATAAAGAAAATATGGGTCCATGATAAGCTATGTATACGACATATTAGAGGGTATAGATGAATTAAAATAATTTATTTGCTCACCCTCAAAATATGCGTAACTAGTTTCAAAGCACTTATAGCATCAAAAACTAGGGGTAAATCAACTATGGATTTTTTTTCCCTTGCTCAATGCATATAAGGCTATAAAATCGTCATAAAATGAATAATGTCATCTTTAGTCAAGAAGAGATATCCAATTAATACTTACTAAAGATAAGAAATCAAAAGAATATTCCAATTTAGCACATGTAATCAAAAGATGACATACACTAACCTATGTAGAAGTAACTCATATTTAAATATGATATATTAATGTATGTTACCTTTTGAGAAAGATGTCATCATGAAAAAGAATAAGGACAGTTAAATCAATCATGATGAGAGTCAAAATATCGCTCAAAAATAAAATAAAAATAAACCTCAAATATCATGTCCGTGATTATCTAATCAAGAAAGAATCAACCAGTTTATTACTTTGCATGGACTAGGTATGTTGTACCACATATTTATCCAACAACGGATAAATCCAAACCTTGCTAATGGTAAATTAATAACCCATAAAGTTCAAATAGCAAAGGTCATATGTGATAAACCATGAGTAGTCAAAGTAGAGTAATAAATTAACTTGATAATCTCATAACTAGATAATTTAAGACTACTTAATCATTAGGATCATTCATAAAGTAAACAAATGAATAAACATGATCCAATGATAAATCTCATCTAGAAAAAAATTCAAAATCCATATTTAAGAGATGTAATGAAAATACGATAAAATCACGACTCAAAAAGTGAGAGAAATTTAAGAGAGACTTGCTAATGACTAGTACGGAAGAAAGTTAAAACAAGGAATCACAAACCTCTAAGAGAAAACAAGATCTAATAAAGAATTTGTAAAACTAGTTTTAGAGATCAAGCATATCACAAATCTTGTTTTTGTAAACTAGCATATCATATATAGATTGAAGTATAGGAATATAGTTCGATGTGTAAAAGTGAGCCAAAATTATATAGCTTAATAATATATCACAAATAAGCAAACTATATAATCCAAATAAGATTAATGAGGGAAGCCATTAACAAGATAAATGTGCTCATTAAATCTTAAGTCACTAACACTAAAAATACTTGCTTAAGCAAAGAGTTCTCAATAAGTATAATATATTTTGAATGATCAAAATAATTTGAAGACTCTTTATTAAGCAAGGATAAGAGTATAAGATAACAAAATAAAAAGAATTAGACTCTTATCAAGTATAGGCCAAAAGAGATATTCATGTAAACACAAATAAAATAAATCTCTTTGCCAAGTATAGAGATTAACCCAAGATAATGAAATAATGGATCGATCTAGAGAATGCAAAATATTATAGCCATTATGAAATAAGAGTATTCGCCCCCGAACCCCCGACAAGGGGCGCTGCCCCCTCGACCCCCGTCCGCTGACCGGGCAGCGGAACCCCCGAGTGCGTGGCTCCGGAGATGTTGTCGGGTGGTTCAAAGAAATCTTGTGGGATCCGTCGTCTTTGGCCCACCATGATTTTTTCAATGCATATGTCCACATTAATCTTTCTTATTGCTTTTCTGCATGTACATGTTAGACGAACAAAGCAATATACATAGTAGCAAGTATGATAAGTTTAATGCACATTAGGACAATGCTGAGTTTAAGTATAATTGCTAAGGTGATAGCATAAATGTTAGTGATATCTTAATGATTAAACTTAATTGAATGACCATAATCAAAAACATAGTTTTGATTTTGGCAACCCGATTAAATTTAAGATAGATAAGCTCATATCACTAATATGTAAACCAATAGGCACATATCACCAAAGGTATAAGTATAAGTAGAAATGCTATAGCGATAGTATAAAGATTAGTGATAATAAAATGCTAAACTTAACATATTAACCATATTCAAAAATATGATACAATCATTGGGCCAACAGTTGTTTCACCATCCGACAACATCTGTAGGTTTTCACCCTATTATTATAATCTTTCTCCTTTTGTTGTATTTTGAGATCCATCGATTCCAGTGATTTCACAACCACTGAAATTGAATGTGTTGACCCTGTAGATGTTTATAGAGATTAGCCTTGACCCTGTTTGACCATGGTTGACTGCTTTGACCCTGAAATTGAACGTCGAAGTAGAGTTAACATTTGACCTAGTTTAACCTAGAGTTGACCAGAGTTGACCAGTTGACTAAAAGTCAACTGTAAGTCAACCATTGATCCAGTTTGACCTACTTTAACTTGGTTCGACTTTCTGTGACCTAATTTGACCAAGTGTGACTCATTGTGACCTAGTTTGACTTAGTTGATGAGTCTGACGTAGATTACATAGCTTATACTATAGAATCAAGTCTAACACTGTTGAACCCTAATTAGCTTATATATATCTTATCTTTAGGTCTGTGGCATCATGTCACCCCCAGTTTCCAAAAACAGGAGTATTTTTGTCATTTTTCATTTTTGAATATTTTTGAAATTTATATTATTATTTATGATATTATTTTGGGGTTATTTGAGTCGGATTCGAATTTCAGCTCAATCCGACTTGTATCGGGGACCCGGGATAGTTTTAACTTTAGTGGAACCCACACACTAGTTAGCCATGGCCTACATAATATTAATATTTTAGTTAGTGGTTAGACTAATTATTATGGATAGGGTTTGGTTAGATTAGAGTTTTTAGAATGACTAAACTAGCCCCGACTGAAACCCTTTCCTAATATTTAATTAAATAGGCTAGTAGGGGTATTTTAGACATTACAAATAGGGGGAAATCAGCCCATGTGAACCTATATGTGTGTGTGAGAGCTTAGTATGTGTGTATGAGAGTTTAGTGTGTGTGTGTGTGTGAGTCTATATGTATAGCTAGTAGCCTATAGGTATTAGCCTATATGTAAACCTATAGGAAAGCCAATGTGAGTGATATATGTGAGTGAGTGTGTGAGTGAGTTGTGTGGGTAAGTGTTAGGGTGATGTGAGAATAATATATGATATTGGTAAGGTAAAGGGGTAGGGTGAACTAGCATATATTCTAAGATAGGCTAGATACCTAGGATACCTATATTTTTTGGTAGGTAAACCCTAGATAGGATAGTATCTAGCTACCCTAAGGAGCCTAGGCTAGTATCTTGAGAATTAGCGAGGTTTCCTTTGTATTGGGCAAGGTATCGGGATTTACCTTGGTAAGGGTAATGTAGGTTTTACCTAGAAATAAGGTATTTGAGTTTAGAGTCTAAGATATGGTTAGAACTTGGTTCCCTTGGTTGGTAATGGTCAAATACAGTGCTCCTAGACTAGTTTTGACTTCGGTTGACCATTTTGACCAAAAGTCAACAAAAGTCAACCGAGAGTCAAACTTAGCCTTTAAGCGACTAGGTTTGACCGAAACCAAACCAGAGTTGACCAGTTGACTAAAAGTCAACAATTGGTCAACATTATACTAGTTTGACCTAGAGTTGACCAGAGTTGACCAGTTGACCAAAAGTCAACTGTAAGTCAACCTTCGACCCTGTTTGACCTAGTTTGACTTGGATTGACTCCTAATGACTTGGTATGACCAAGTATGACTCAATTTGACCTAGATTGACCTAGTTTTGACTTAGACATGTATTCATGACTTAAATTAGTCTCCTTTTTATTATAAAACCCTGTTTAACTCATAGTATCTCATTTTAGGTCTGTGATTACTCTGAGCACCTGTTCACCTTATCAGCTCAGGATCACATGCGAGTACATTCACTGATAGTTTTTATTGTCTTGATATCTACTATATCTGATTCAGTTCTAGTGTCTTACATGATTCCCGACACGACAGTTCACGGACTAGTATACGTCGGATCCTGTCATGAGATGTTATTCCCGAATTTTCCTTGGTATGTTGGTATGTGATATCCATGTTTCATGTACTTATATAGACATCGATTTGGGAGTGGGCTGATCACCTGCTTTTGAATCCGTGTCATGACATGCCATGTCCGGATCCATGATACTATTCAGGAATGGGGGAATTATTAGGGGTTATGTGATCAAAGCCTCCCTGTCACTATTTTGCTAGCGCCACCCTCACATCACGTAGGGTGTAGCAGATACCCCATGTCCATGTTATCCAGGTTGGCCGGCATGACCCTTTCAGATTTTTATGTGATTATCGGGCCAAGTGGATAACCCTACCATGATTCCCTAGCCGATCACATAGCGCTCTAATAATTCAAGTCACATTTTTATATTTATTTATCCTAGGAGGCTAAGTTCTATTCGGGAGAAGGATTACAACTCCGGTCCTTGTTTGGTTTAAGGGTTGTAACTCGGCTTTCGAATAGTTCCTAAGCAATCCTACATATATATTATCGTCCTATTCAGTACTCACATCTATTATACATTTTTTGCTGATTTTACCCTGTATTTTATATATCTTTGTCTTGTATTTCATTACACTGTCTCTTATAGTATTTGTCAATTCATATGGAACTGCTGTTGGTGTTTGTACTTGCTTATTTTCCTGACAGGATACCGTTGACAATTTTACAGATAATTCTGAGGCTGATTGCCCGACCTATTATGGGGACAGGTTAGATGGAGTAGACTTGGACCGTGGCTTGATAGTCAAGCCACTAGACTTTGCTCACCCTGAGTAGTATAGCTTAGTTAGGTTTGCCTGGCCTACGAGCCAGCTAGTACTTTTCAGACTGTAGTATTATATTATATTCTGTGATGTTATGTTTAGTTTTGGACTTGTATGGATCTCGAACTTATTTCCTGCTTTCATCTATCATATTTCCTTTCGTGCTATCTATCCTAGTTAGCTTTGTGATTGAGACTGTATTGCTATGTTACCTCCATTCGGAGTGTATATACTGTACAGGTACCTTTATCTGTTTAGTTGTAGTATTTATAGATGACCTAGACAGCGTTCTACCGCCGATGCTGCAACGTAGGCTGGACGTAACCATGTACTCGTGCCCCTAATCAGGGTGCGGGTCGTGACACGTTTTTGTGGTGGCCCATGCAGGTCAGAGTTGCAACTAGTGCAATTTCGTAGTGGTGCTCGACTTAGAGCGCTGCTACGAGCCTGCTATTAAGATATATGTTCTAGGTTATGATAGGAGTTGCTCAGTCACAGTTAGGAACTCTTGATAGATTTCAGGGATAACCCCTGAGAATCTTACTTCAAAAACTCTTGAGTCTATTCCCACTTGCCTCCATTTATACTTCCTTAAAAATAAATTTTGATTCCTGATGTTCGTTGTTGATTTTGATTCCTGATGTTCGTTGTTGACTTTGATCTTACATCGTGATAAATTTGGTGGATTGAATTAAGGTATATCATGATAAGGTAAATGTCTGCTTTATTTATGGAGTTTAGAATTTATTGTAGCCATACAAGCTAGCTTGACAAGGACATAGAGCCTGATTTTAGATATGCTTATCCTAGTTATGGAATTTGGATTTTCTTGCAGCCATACCGGTTGGCGTGGTAAGAATTCCAGATGACATGATTTTAGGGTGCATACCTTAGTTATGGACTCTATCGTTTATTGCAGCTATGCTTATTGGCGTGGCAAAAATTTTGGCAACATAATTTCAGGAAGATGTATATGGTTATCAGATTATATCTTAAATCGGATCACTTCGTTATGACCGGATGAGCAAGAACAAATTTTTATCATCATTCTTTCCGTCTTGGTTAACTCTGTCTATCTACAGCCACAAGTAGGATTTTCTTAACATGATTGTTTTGTATTCCGTCTTTCCTATGATTTGACTAAACCCTTCTTCACTAACCTCTTGGATAATTCTTTTTGTCCTTTCTGATAATTGTTGAAGGTGCCTCATGGATTGATTCAAGAAAAGTTCGAAAAGTATATTTATCCTTGTATTACGGAATCGGGAGTTTGCATCCAGAGAAATACTGGTGAGGTATGACTTCAGATAACGGCATCATGGTTAAATATGTTTCTCGAATTCTACTTGGACCACTCCTTAAGCATTTTGACTAACATCTTATCCTTTATTTTACAAAATTGTTTGGAAATATCTCACGGATTTAGCCAAGTTAAGTTCAGGAACCTATATTATCTGGCGTGGCAGAGTGCAGGTTCCAATCTTCAATCTCATTTCCGTATTTGCCTCCTTATAAACTGTCTTGAAATTCGATTCCATTTTTTCCTTGATCGTGTGATGAAATTTTATTCTTGTGATGTAATTTTCTTCTGAGATAAGTCGTATGGGCTAGGTCGCCTTGATTATGAGGTTTAGAATCCTCTAGGGTCATGCTAGCCGGCATAGTGAGGACATATAGTCGGGTTATGGATGTATTTCTAGGGTGTGAGAATTTAAGGATTTCGCTGCCAAGCATGCGGCAATACAAAAAAAAAATTTTAATACCATAATTCTAGAGGTATGTACCATAGTCAAGGACTCTGTGATTATCGTAGCCTTGCTCACTAGCATGACGGAGATTCTGAATATCATGATTCTGGACAGACGCATATGATTATCGAACTGCATGATTTTTCTGTGCTTACTTGTTTTAATTTTTGTGGATAAATTATTTTAAGGTGGATAGACTTGTAGCACCCAGTTGCTAATTGAGAGTAATTTTAAATTTATAGTTTTAGTCATTTAATTATTGTCATTTAATTCATGCTTTGATTTTGGAGATTTTAATCATTTTAAAATTTTAAGCCATGACTTGAGATTTTTGATATTTTACTAGTGAAATCCTAGGGACTGTTTGACCTAGAGCCTAACCATGTGATTAGGATGCTTTCAGTGTCATTCCTGGTCCAAGGGTATTTTGGTCATTGGACCTCTTTGATTATTTTTAATATTATTGCATTGGGGATTGTTGATTTGGCTTTTGATATGTGAGATTTTGTGTTGGTTTCGTGTCCGTGTCGGACACGTAACAGTTTTTATTTGCAAGTGTTGTTGCGCCTTAAGAGATTTTATTTTTGCAAAAAAAAATTTGGAAGTATTCGAGAAGGATTGTTTTCTGCATGTGTTTTTTCCGTGATTGCTTTGTTTTAATTTCGAGGACAAAATTTTTTAAGGTGGATAGATTTGTCACCCCCAGTTTCCAAGAACAGGGGTATTTTTGTCATTTTTTATTTTTGAATATTTTTGAAATTTATATTATTATTTATGATATTATTTTGGGGTTATTTGAGTCGGGTTCGAATTTCAGCTCAATCCGACTTGTATCGGGGACCCGGGATAGTTTTGACTCTAGTGGGACCCACACACTAGTTAGCCATGGCCCACATGATATTAATATTTTAGTTAGTGGTTAGACTAATTATTATGGATAGGATTTGGTTAGATTAGAGTTTTTAGAATGACTAAACTAGCCCCGACTTAAACCCTTTCCTAATATTTAATTAAATAGGCTAGTGGGGGTATTTTAGACATTACAAATAGGGGAAAATCAGCCCATGTGAACCTATATGTGTGTGTAAGAGCTTAGTGTGTGTGTATGAGAGTTTAGTATGTGTGTGAGCCTATATGTATAGCTAGTAGCCTATAGGTATTAGCCTATATGTAAACCTATATGAAAGCCTATGTGAGTGATATATGTGAGTGAGTGTGTGAGTGAGTTGTATGGGTAAGTGTGAGGGTGATGTGAGAATAATATATGATATTGTAAGGTAAAGGGGTAGGGTGAACTAGCATATATTCTAAGATAGACTAGATACCTAGGATACCTATATTTCTTGGTAGGTAAACCCTAGATAGGATAGTATCTAGCTACCCTAAGGAGCCTAGGCTAGTATCTTGAGAATTAGCGGGATTTCCTTTGTATTGGGCAAGGTATCGGGATTTACCTTGGTAAGGGTAATGTAGGTTTTACCTAGAAATAAGGTATTTGAGTTTAGAGTCTAAGATATGGTTAGGACTTGGTTCCCTTGGTTGGTAATGGTCAAATACAGTGCTCCTAGACTAGTTTTGACTTCGGTTGACCATTTTGACCAAAAGTCAACAAAAGTCAACCGAGAGTCAAACTTAGTCTTTAAGCGACTAGGTTTGACCGAAACCAAACCAGAGTTGACCACTTGACTGAAAGTCAACAGTTGGTCAACATTAGACTAGTTTGACCTAGAGTTGACCAGAGTTGACCAGTTGACCAAAAGCCAACTGTAAGTCAACCTTCGACCCTGTTTGACCTAGTTTGACTTGGATTGACTCCTAGTGACTTGGTATGACCTAGTATGACTCAGTTTGACCTAGATTGACCTAGTTTTGACTTAGACATGCATTCATGACTTAAATTAGTTTCCTTTTTATTATAAAACCCTGTTTAACTCATAGTATCTCATTTTAGGTCTGTGATTACTCTGAGCACCTGTTCACCTTATCAGCTCAGGACCACAGGCGAGTACATTCACTGATAGTTTTTATTGTCTTGATATCTACTATATCCGATTCAGTTGTAGTGTCTTACATAATTTCCGACACGACGGTTCACGGACTAGTATACGTCGGATCCTGTTATGAGATGTTATTCCCGAATTTTCCTTGGTATATTGGTATGTGATATCCATGTTTCATGTACTTATATAGACATCGATTTGGGAGTGGGATGATCACCTGCTTTTGAATCCATGTCATGACGTGCCATGTCCAGATCCATGATACTATTCGGGAATGGGGAAATTATTAGGGGTTATGTGATCAAAGTCTCCCTGTCACTATTTTGCTAGCGCCACCCTCACCTCACGTAGGGTGTAGCAGATACCCCATGTCCATGTTATCCAGGTTGGCCGGCATGACCCTTTCAGATTTTTATGTGATTGTCGGGCTAAGTGGATAACCCTGCCATGATTCCCTAGCCGATCACATAGCGCTCTAATAATTCAAGTCACATTTTTATATTTATTTATCCTAGGAGGCTAAGTTCTGTTCTGGAGAAGGGTTACAACCCTGGTCCTTGTTTGGTTTAAGGGTTGTAACTCGGCTTCCGAATAGTTCCTAAGCAATCCTACATATATATTGTCGTCCTATTCAGTACTCACATCTATTATACATTTTCTGCTGATTTTATCCTCTATTTCACATATCTTTGTCTTGTATTTCATTACATTGTCTTTTATAGTGTTTGTCAATTCATATGGAACTGCTGTTGGTGTTTGTACTTGCTCATTTTCCTGACAGGATACCGTTGACAATTTTACAGATGATTCTGAGGCTGATTGACCGACCTATTATGGGGACGGGTTAGATGGAGTAGACTTGGACCGTGGCTTGGTAGTCGAGCCACTAGACTTTGCTCACCCTGAGTAGTGTAGCTTAGTTAGGTTTGCCTAGCCTGCGAGCCAGCTAGTACTTTTCAGAATGTAGTATTATATTATATTCTGTGATGTTATGTTTAGTTTTGGACTTGAGTGGATCTCGAACTTATTTCCTGCTTTCATCTATCTTATTTCCTTTCGTTCTATCTATCCTAGTTTGCTTTGTGATTGAGACTGTATTGCTATGTCACCTCCATTCGGAGTGTATATACTGTACATGTACCTTTATCTGTTTAGTTGTAGTATTTATAGATGACCTAGACAGCGTTCTACCGCCGATGCTGCGGCGTAGGCTAGACGTAACCACGTACTCGTGCCCCTAATCAGGATGCGGGTCATGACACTTCACTCTGAGCATCGACCCCATTTGACAGCTCAGGGCCGCAGGCAAGTACATTCTCTGATAGTAGTTTCTTGTTTTGATATTTTTGTATCTGATTCAGTTATAGTATTTTACTTGATTTTTGTCACGATGGTACACGGACTAGTATATACCGGATTCCTGTCATGAGATGTCATTCTTAGATTTTCTTGGGATACTGGTACTTGTTCGATCTTGTTCTTGTACTTGTATTGACACCGATTCCTGAGAAGGAGTAGCTACCTTCTTAGGGAATCTCGTGCCATGACGTGCTATGTCCGGATCCGTATACTATTCGGGGAATGTGGAATTTTATAGATAGTGTGATCAATGACCATCTTGAGTTAATACTTGTATCATAGCTATACCCTCACCTCACGATGGGTATAGCCTGATCTGTGCTACTACTTGCTCCATAGCTTGCCATCCCGGCCCGGCCGAGTCCACGTACTTGTAGCCGGTTGGCTGGAAGCCTGACATGATTTTCAGTTTGCATATCACAGTTCAGCTTACTTTCCCTGCGTGATTCACCTTGACATGATTTTCAGTTTATATATCATATTTTACTTACAGTCTTGATATATCATCTTGTATTCCATTATGATTGTCTCTAACAGCATTTGTCAATACTATAAAACTGTTGTTAGTTTATGTACTCGTTCCATCCTGACTGGATATGTTGACAATTTTTTAGGAGTAGTTGTGCCCTCAGTATTGGACTATAGGATGTTGCTAGCTGGAGTAGTTCTCGGTATTCTTCACCGTGAGTTGTTTCTCAGGAGTTCTATGCCTGGTAGTTATCCTTAGTTTGTCTTGTTTTCCTTCTTTATTTTCTGTCTTATGATTTCTTCTAGTAGTTTCTAATTGTTCTTGTGCCTTAGTTATCTTTCCTGTCATATCTTCTTTAGATGTTGGGTTGTGATTGAGTACATTTGTCGTTCATGGACCTAGAAACCTTCTAGATGTAGTGTATATTTATTGGGTACTAGACAGCATTCTACCACCGATACTGCAGTTTAGGCTGGGCGTGGCCCACGTATTCGTACCCGTATATCTGGGTACGATGTCACGACCCGCACCCGCTATAAGGGCACGTGTGCGCAACAACGCCCAGTCCTCACCGTAAAAACGGCGTGAAATGCTGTAGGTTTTCTACTCTAACAACAGTTTATATAATATCAAAACCTGTCGAGAATATGGTCAACTCCGAACGGAGGACAAGCAATGATAATATATGAGTACTCAATCACAACTCTAAGATGATAAAGTAAATACTGAAAGATAAAGACAACACGACAATAAAATATAACCTGTCAAGTCCAAACACAAAAAATATACAAGTCTAAGTCCAAAGTCTCTAATACAAGCCAAAATAATAACAGTCCCAAGAGTGACTGGAGAAAAGGTCCAGTACAAAAACCTACTCTATCTACAGGATAGGCGGTATCTCGCCCTGCGGTACTGCACCCTGCTGATCTAGGGTATCTGTCTCTAAACCTACTACGTCCGGTGGGCCATAGTAAGTGCAATAATAGTCCTCATCTGTATCTGTAAACATTTTCAACATATTCGGTCAGGATAGAACGAGTACATATATCTCATAACAGATCTCAAGATAGAATAAAAGCCATAAGACTGTAAATAGAGCATATACAATAAAATCATGGAGTGTACATATATGTATCATGGCATGGTAAGCTGTAGAGCTAGAGCTAGAACAGGAAAGTAGAACTGAGCATGGTATGTACATAAATCATGGTAAGCCATCTATCCAATGTGTGTGAGTAGTAGTTTCAACTTGTGATCAGCTTGGGTACCTGTAAGAACTGGCCTGGCTAGTCATAAGTGCGGTATATGACTAACACTATTCAAGAATGCACGATGGATTTGATCACAGGCATACGCTACTACTCTCCCACCCCCAACTGGTAGAATGGATCCAAACAGGACACGTCACTGCACGGGATTCTATGTGAAGAGAGCAAGTCTTCTCTAGAATCAGTGACCACATATTGCGCAAGAGCTACAAGGGAGCTTGCACAATACATCCCAAGCTAACAAGGAGTAACATCTCTCGTCGAGATCCAGGAATACCAATCCGTGAGAACCATGTGTCAGGAATAAGTATATCTACACTAAGTACATGAATCATAACAGTTATCATAAATTGGGAAAAAATTATCAGAGAATGTACTCGCTTGTGATATGATATAATATGTCAACTGGATCCAATGCAGCGCCTCGAGGACCTATAGATAACAAGACGTATCAATATTATATTTAGGAAGTAAAGTCAAATCAAATTAAATCCTATTAAGTCATTCTAGGTCAAGACAAGTCTAGTTAGGTCAACCTTGGTCATAGGAGAACATTGGAAGTCAACCCATATCAAACTAGGTCGAAAGTTGACTTACAGTTGACTTTTGGTCAACAGATCAACTCTGGTCAACTCTAGGTCAATCCTAGGTCAACCCTAGGTCAACCCTAGGTCAATGGTGACTAACAGTTGACTTTTGGTCAACTGTTCAAGTCTAATGGAATTTGGGACTAAATTGGGTAAAGTGTTGACCCATGTTTGACTTTTGGTCTAAAAAGTCAACCGTGGTCAACCAAGGTCAAGACTAGGTCTAGGCGACTATTTCTAACCATTACCAACCCTTACAACTCATATCCAAGTCCATCTTGGACTCCGAAATCCATATCTTGGCCGTAGGCCAATATCTTAAATTTACCCTTTACAAAGGTAAATTCCTAACCTTGCCCAATACCAAGTTAGCCTACCTACGCTTGGTATTTCGACCCGTGCTTCCTAGGGTAGTAGGATACTAGCCTATACATTCATTACCTACCAAGCTTCCTAGGTAGAGTGGACATCCAGTCCATCTTACGGCCTATTGCCGATTTACCATTTATCTTGAGTATCGGTGCGATACCATCGTCCTAATCCCACACGAAACCCCAATTTCAACTCGGGAGCCTACCCACAAAATCTAATTCACACAATCTAAGTCTCCTCCAAGTTTCAACGCGTTCCGACACTCGGAGCTCAATTTCACCCCCTTCACCAAATCCGATTCACTCAATCTCCTCTAAATTCCATCCTAACACCACTATTTTTACCCTTACAACTCCTACTACTACCACTCTTCTTTCCCTCCTCCTTCTCCTTCTCCTTCTTCTTTTCCTTCTCCTTATTCTTTCCCTTCTTCCTATTCTTTTCCTTCTTCTCATTCTTTTCCTTATTCTTCTTCTTCTAATTCTTTTCCTTATTCTTTTTCTTCTAATTCTTCCTCTTCTAATTCTTCTTCTTCTAATTCTTCTTCTCATTCTTTTCTTCCCTTCTCTTCTTCTTATTCTTTTCTTCCCTTCTCTTCTTTTTATTCTTACTGCTGCTGCTGCTAGGCTTTACTGCTGCTGCTGCTGCCCTGCTAAGCTGCTGCTGCTGCTGCCCTGCTAATTACTGCTGCTGCTACTGCAGTATACTGCTGCTGCTGCAGCTACTTCCTATTCTTCTTCTACTTCCTCAACTTCTTCTACAACTCCTTCTCTCTCTCTCTCTCTCTCTCTCTCTATATATATATATATATATATATATATATATATATATATATATATATATATATATATATATATATATATATATATATATATATTCCTCTACTTCTACTTCTTTCTATTCTCCTTCTACAACTCCTTCTCTCTTCTACAACTCCTTCTCTATATATATATCTATCTATATATATATATCTAACTATTTAGTTATCTATCTATATATCTATCTAATCATCTGGCTATATATATATATATATATATATATATATATATATATATATATATATATATATATATATATATATATATATATAGGCTTAGCCCTTGTGGTTAAGTGGAGGGGCTCCCCTAGCGGTGGGCTAGGTTCGAGCCCCCCCCTTCGTCCCGAGGTGGCTGGGCGGTCTTTGGCCGCGGCCTCGGGTGCGACCCCGTGCCTACACCTTACCCCCCCCTGCCCCCCCCCCCCCTCCCCCCGGGTTACCCTCCCACCCCCGGACCCCCCCCCCCCCCCCCCCCCCCCCCCGGCCCCCAAAAAAAAAAAAAAAAAAAAAAAAAAAAAAAAAAAAAAAAAAATATATATATATATATATATATATATATATATATATATATAAAATATACACACACACACATATCTATATATGTAAATACATACACACACACACACACACACACACACACACACACACACATATATATATATATATACATATATATATATATATATATGTATGTATATATATATATATATATATATATATATATATATATATATATATATATATATACATATATATCTATATATGTAAATACATACACACTCAAACACACACACTCTCACACACACACACACTCTCTCATGACACCACCACCACCACTCTCCTCTACACACACACACAAATACATATATATTTACACACACACACACACACACACACACACATATATATATATATATATATATATATATATATATTTTATATATATATATATATATATATATATATATATATATATATATATATTCCTCTCTAAAAAGGAAAACTCCCAATTAATCCTTAAACTAGGTTTTAGGGAAACCTACAAAAGCTAGGGTCAATGTGTAGAGAATGATCTCCTCCACATTTATTGTGAAGGAGTAAATAAAATAGAGGAATTAATGAGGGTTAAATGAGCTTACCTAATTGTGATCTCTTGGAGAAGAAGAAGCTCTACAAATATGAAATAAAGAGAGAGAGAGAGAGAGAGATTACTTAGAGATGAAGCAAAGGGGAGGGGGAGGTGGCCTATACATGGCCGGCCAAGGGGGGGTCCTAATGGGTTTGGGTGGAGACCCTTTAGGCCTCCAAACCCATTAGACTTAGTTTGGTTCGGTTTGAGTTTGGTTTGGTTCGGTTTGTTTTGGTTCAATTTCAAATTGACTAATTAAGTCTCTAAATGACTAGTTAAGCCATGGGAGTATGGTTTATTGGTTTCTAGCCTAGTTAGGATGACATGTGGGCCAAGCCCAGCTAGTATGTGGGTCCCACTATGGTCCAGGCTACCCGGGTCTCCAACTTAAGTCCAAATTGGATAAAATTTAAACTAAATCAAACAAATCCCTAAAATCCTATAAAATCAAATAAAATTTCCAAAAATTATAAAACTTGGAAAATGATAAAAATATCCCTAATTTGAAAACTGGGGGTGATAAATCTACCCTCCTTAAAAGAATTTCGTCCTCGAAATTGAATGAGAAACTAACACAGCAACATGAATAGAACAAGAAAGGAAAAGAAAGAATTTTACCTCAAGGCTCGAAGAGATATGGGAATCGCTCCCACATGTCGTCCTCTCTCTCCCAGGTAGACTCACCTGGAGAGTGGTGCCTCCATGCAACACGAACCAAGAGAATGACCTGGTTCCGGAGCACCTTCTCTCTTCGGTCCAAGATCTCAACCGGCTTCTCTGGATAGCTGAGTGTCGGTCCCACTTCGATCTCGGAGTGGTCCAAGACGTGACTGGCATCTGCCACGTACCGTCTCAGCTACGACACGTGGAACACGCTGTGCACTCCCTCTAGTGCGGACGGTAACTCCAGACGGTAAGCCACTGCACCGACCCTGCCCAAGATACGGAAAGGTCCGATGTATCGTGGACTAAGCTTCCCGCCGCCACCAAAACGAATTGTGCCACGCATCGGAGAAATCCGCAGGAACACAAGATCATCAACCTAGAACAAAAACACAAGACTTAGAGCTTGATCTAAAACAATCACAATCAGACTCAAATACAAGAAAAATCTAAACTATACCTCAAACTCCAACGACCTCCGGTGGCTATCGGCCCAATGCCGCTGCCTATCCTGCACCACCCGAAGTCTATCTCTGATAACCCTGACCTTCTCTGCATTATCCACTACCATCTCAGGACCAAGCAAAACCCTCTCGCCGACATCATCCCAAGACAAGGGAGTACGACACCTCCGTCCGTATAGAGCCTCGAAAGGTGACATCTCTATACTGGCTTGGTAGCTGTTGTTGTAAGCAAACTCTACCAAGTGAAGGTGGTCCTCCCAAGATCCCCCGAAGTCCAAGACACAGGTACGAAGCATATCTTCGAGGATCTGAATCGTCCTTTCCGACTGCCAGTCTGTCTGGGGGTGGTATGCGGTACTGAACTTGAGCGATGTGCCCAAGCTAAGCTGCAAACTTCTTAAGAAGTAGGAAGTGAATCGACTATCCCAATCCGAGACTATATTCACTGGAACCCCGTGCAATTGGACTATCTGCCGTACGTACATCTCGGCCAACCTCTCCGTAGACAAACCCACCTAGAAAGGCAAAAAGTGGGCCGATTTGGTCAATCGATCAACAATGACCCAAATCGCATCCTTCCCTCCTGGAGAGCGCGGAAGCCCAGATACAAAGTCTATAGTGATATGCTCCCACTTTCACTCAGGAATGGACAGTGGCTGGAGCAATCCACCGGGTCTCTGCCTCCCAGCTTTCATCTGCTGGCACACCAAGCATCTAGAAACGAACTGAGCCACCTCGCATTTCATGTCATACCACCAAACATGCTGTCTCAAGTCTCTATACATCTTGTTGGCTCCAGGATGCATAGAGTACTGAGAACGATGCGCCTCCTGAAGAACCTCTTCCCGAAGTCCTCCGCTCGGCACGCACAATCTGGTACCATGCCTCAATGACCCATCTCCCGCTATAGAGAACTCATCCAACAGTCCTGCCCGGACCTGCTCCCTGATGACCCTCAGAGCCTCATCCTCAAACTGAGCTGCCATGACTCTGTCCATCAGCTCTGACTACACCTGGAGACCCCATATCTGCTCCTCGAACCCAGGAACTATCACCTCTATGCCCAAGCTCTCCAGATCTGCCAGAAGGTGACGATCCATCGTCAAACACATGGCCACGGGATACCTGCTCAAAGCATCCGCGACCACGTTGGCCTTCCCCGAATGGTACTGTAAGGATATATCAAAATCTTTCATCAGCTCTAACCATCGCCTCTGCCTCAAATTCAGCTCCTTCTGGGTAAATACGTACTTCAAGTTCTTCTGATCTGTATTGATCTTAACTCGCTCTCCGTACAGATAGTGCTTCCACAGCTTCAAAGCAAAGATGACCGCTGCCAGCTCTAGATCGTGGGTAGGGTAGTTCCTTTCATGAGGACGTAACTGCCTAGATGTATAGGCAATCACCTTCCCGTGCTGCTAAAATACACAACCTAAACCCCGTCCTGAAGCGTCACTGTAGATCGTATAACCACCAGATCCAGATGGCAGCGTCAAGATAGAAGCTGTAGTCAACCTCGTCTTCAGCTCCTCAAAGGCGGCCTGGCACTCCTCGGACCAAACAAACTCCTCGTCCTTCCTGGTAAGTCGGGTCATCGGCTGGGCAATTCTGGAAAAGTCCTGTACGAACCTCCGGTAATAACCTGTCAGACCCAGAAAACTTCGAACCTCTACTACTGAGCTCGGCATAGACCAGGACTCCACTGCAGAAATCTTCTTCGGATCCACTGAAATCCCCTCGCCAGAGACAACATGGCCTAGAAACTCCACGTGATCCAAGAAGAACTCGTACTTGGATAGCTTCCCATACAGCTGCTCCCTCCTGAGAGTGTCCAACACAATCCTCAGGTGCTCCTCGTGCTCCTCTGGCGTCTTCGAATAGATGAGAATGTCATCAATAAAGACCACCACGAACTTGTCAAGGTACTGATGAAATACCTTGTTCATCAAGTTCATGAATACCGTCGGGGCGTTGGTCAACCCAAACGGCATGACGGTATACTCATACTAGCCATAGCGAGTCTGAAATGCAGTCTTCGGAATGTCATCCTGCTTCACCTTCAGCTGATGGTACCCGGTACGCAAGTCGATCTTCGAGAACACCCTCGCCCCGCTCAACTGGTCGAACAAGTCATCAATCCTTGGCAAAGGATACTTGTTCTTGATGGTAAGGTTGTTGAGCGCCCTGTAATCAATGCACATACGTACCGTACCATCCTTCTTCGGGACGAAAAGAACTGGTGCGCCCCAAGGTGAAGAACTAGATCGGATAAAGCCCTTGTCCTCCAGCTCATCGACCTGTTTCTTCAGCTCCGCTAACTCACTGTTGTTGATTCTATAGACGTGCTGTGAGATAGGCTCAGCGCCCGACACTAGGTCTATAGAAAACTCAACATCACGATCTGGCGGCATCCCGGGCAACTCCTCGAGAAAAACATCCAAGAACTCAGCAATAAGTGGATGTGGCAACACCGGCCCCGCCAACAACGCTCCGTAGAATCCATCTCCTGGCTCCGCTGCACCTCTGGTGAACTCAAACTCCGGCTCTCCTAGTGGCTTGAATAGAATCCTGCCCCCTCTGCAGTCTATGCTAGCATGGTGCATGCTCAATCAGTCCATACCGAGTACCACAACGTAACTCGGAAGTGGCATTACGAGCAAACACGCACTCAGCCCCCGGCCTCTCAAAGAAACTCTCCGCCCCTTGCAAACATTATTAACCATGATGATGCCATTTCCAGTCATAATCTTGCAAGTCCTACCAAGATACTCAGCAATGATATTGTGCCTAAGGGCAAAAGAAACAGACACAAAACTGTACGTAGCACCAGAATTAAACAAGACTAAAGGTGGAAAAGAATCGAGCAGAACAGAACCTGTGACAACATCTGCAATAGGCTCCATCTCCTCGGCTGCAAGAGCAAAGGCTCTACCCTGAACACCCTTCTGCTGGCGGTGCTGGACAAACTGCTGCTGCTGGGTCGGAAGTGGATCCCGCTGCTGAACTACAGGCACAATAGCTGGTGCCCTCGGAACAGGTGCCCTCTGAGCTGCTCCAGCAACACGGGAGTTCTTAGGACACTCCCGCATCTGATGCCCAGCGGCACCGCAAAAGAGACACAAACCCAACCTCCTCCTGCAGAACTCAAAGCGGTGACCGGGCTTCTTGCAGTAGTGGCACGGAGGATCATCCTGCCCCTGACGCTACTGAACCCTCTGGACAGGTGCCCTGGCCTGCACCTGCTGCTGATGATGCTGGAACGGCTGATGCTGAAGCTGAGAGCGCTTAGCAGCCCCCGCGCTGCTACAGGCCCCCGAAAACAACTTACGATCCCTCTTAGGCTTCAAGCCCCACTCTCTCTCTGCTCGGATCACTGGATCACTCACCATGTACTCGGCGTATCGGCTCAGCCGGCCGAACTCCGCCGCATACTCCTCCATAGTCATACTGCCCTGGTGTAGGTTCTCAAACTGCCGCACTAAGCCGATCTTGTCTGTGGGAGAAAAGAACTTCTCTCTGAACAGGGCCCGAAACTCAGCCCAAGTGTGGCCCTCTCCTGCAAGAGCCGGCTCGTTCCGTAACCATGTCCGGGCAACATCTAATAACTGCAAGCCAACCGCCTCGACCTTCAGGTCGTCTGCCAGGCGGGAGGCCCTCATCTGACGCTCGATATCCTTGAGCCAGTCATCAGCATAAACAATGCCCTCGGTCCCTCTGAAATCCCTCGGACCCATCTTCTTGAAAGCCTGGATGTCTCCGGGCTTCTACTGCTGCGCCTCCCGCTGTGGAGCCCCACGCTCCACCGTAGCCAGGGCCAACCTATAGGCATCCTCCATGCCCTGGCACATGGCCTCAGTCTGTCTCATCTGTGCCTCGTGCTGGGCTCGCTGCGACTCCAGCACCTGCTGAAAGAATGCGAGCATCTGTCCCATGTCTGTAGGCAGTGGAGGCGACGGAAGAATAGCTCCTACCACCGATGGAGGAGTCCCCTGCTGAGGAGGAGGAGGAACGCCCCCGACAGCTCCCGTCGTAGCCCTCGGTACTGTAGGAAGAGCACCCGCAGTGACCCCAGGGACAGTCATCGAGAGTGCTAGAGGAGTACCCCCGAGAGCCCCTACTGAAGTCCCAACTGCAGGGGAAGTGACTGGAGCCTGTCCGCCAGAGGTAGCAGACCTCTCCGTCTTTCCGTGCTCCTCACCGGGAGAATGAGTCATAAACATCCTGGAGACAGATTGAAAGGAAGATATCAATATGGCACAAGAAGGATTATATCAAAGAAGGACAGCTAGAATACATTAAATCAATATCAAAGACGGTAAGCAAGATAAGCAAGGAAAGATCCTACTGTGATTGAGTACTCTTAGCCTACCACCTCCTATATGTAACACAGGCTCGTAGTCAACACTCTAAGACGAGTGCCGCCACGACATCGCACTAATTGCGACTTCAGGACTTGCGTGAGCCACCACTAAAAATGTGTCACGATCCGCACCCGCTATAAGGGCACGTGTGCGCAACAACGCCCAGCCCTCACCGTAAAAACGGTATGAAACGCTGTAGGTTTTCTACTCTAACAACAGTTTATATAATATCAAAACCTGTCGAGAATATGGTCAACTCCGAACGGAGGACAAGCAATGATAATATATGAGTACTCAATCACAACTTTAAGATGATAAAGTAAATACTGAAAGATAAAGACAACACGACAATAAAATATAACTTGTCAAGTCCAAACACAAAGAATATACAAGTCTAAGTCCAAAGTCTCTAATACAAGCCAAAATAATAACAGTCCCAAGAGTGACTGGAGTCAAGGTCCAGTACAAAAACCTACTCTATCTACAGGATAGGCGGTATCTCGCCCTGCGGTACTGCACCCTGCTGATCTAGGGTATCTGTCTCTAAACCTACTACGTCCGGTGGGCCGTAGTAAGTGCAATAATAGTCCTCCTCTGCATCTGTAAATATTTTTAACATATCCGGTCAGGATGGAACGAGTACATATATCTCATAACAGATCTCAAGATAGAATAAAAGCCGTAAGACTGTAAATAGAGTATATACAATAAAATTATAGAGTGTACATATATGTATTATGGCATTGTAAGCTGTAGAGTTAGAGCTAGAACAGGAAAGTAGAACTGAGCATGGTATGTACACAAATCATGGTAAGCCATCTATCCAATGTGTGTGAGTAGTAGTTTCAACTTGTGATCGGCTTGGGTACCTGTAAGAACTGGTCTGGCTAGTCATAAGTACGGTATATGACTAACACTGTCCAAGAATGCAAGATGGATTTGATCACAGGCATACGCTACTACTCCCCCACCCCCAACTGGTAGAATGGATCTAAATAGGATACGTCACTGCACGGGATTCTATGAGAAGGGAGCAAGTCTTCTCTAGAATCAGTGACCACATATTACGCAAGAGCTACAAGGGAGCTTGCACAATACATCCCAAGCTAACAAGGAGTAACATCTCTCGTCGAGATCCAGAAATACCAATCCGTGAGAACCATGTGTCAGGAATAAGTATATCTACACTAAGTACATGAATCATAACAGTTATCATAAATTGGGAAAAGTTATCAGAGAATGTACTCGCATGTGATATGATATAATATGTCAACTGGATCCAATGCAGCGCCTCGAGGACCTATAGATAACAAGACGTATCGATACTATGTTTAGGAAGTAAAGTCAAATCAAATTAAATCCTATTAAGTCATTCTATGTCAAGACAAGTCTAGTTAGGTCAACCTTGGTCATAGGAGAACATTGGAAGTCAACCCATATCAAACTAGGTCGAAAGTTGACTTACAGTTGACTTTTGATCAACGGGTCAACTCTGGTCAACTTTAGGTCAACCCTAGGTCAACCCTAGGTCAATGGTGACTAACAGTTGCTTTTAGTCAACTGTTCAAGTCTAATGGAATTTGGGACTAAATTGGGTAAAGTGTTGACCCATGTTTGACTTTTGGTCTAAAAAGTCAACCTTGGTCAACCAAGGTCAAGACTAGGTCTAGGCAACTATTTCTAACCACTACCAACCCTTACAACCCATATCCAAGTCCATCTTGGACTCCGAAACCCATATCTTGGCCGTAGGCCAATATCTTAAATTTATCCTTTACAAAGGTAAATTCCTAACCTAGTCCAATACTAAGTTAGCCTACCTACGCTTGGTATTTCGATCCGTGCTTCCTAGGGTAGTAGGATACTAGCCTATACATTCATTACCTACCAAGCTTCCTAGGTAGAGTGGACATCCAGTCCATCTTGCGGCCTATTGCCGATTTATCGTTTATCTTGAGTATCGGTGCGATACCATCGTCCTACTCCCATACGAAATCCCGATTTCAACTCGGGAGCCTACCCACAAAATCTAATTCATATAATCTAAGTCTCCTTCAAGTTTCAACGCGTTTCGACACTCGGAGCTCAATTTTACCCCCTTCACCAAATCCGATTCACTCAATCTCCTCTAAATTCCATCCTAACACCACTATTTTCACCCTTACAACTCCTACTACTACCACTCTTCTTTCCCTCCTCCTTCTCCTTCTCCTTCTCCTTCTCCTTTTCCTACACCTTATTCTTTCCCTTCTTCCTATTCTTTTCCTTCTTCTCATTCTTTTCCTTATTCTTCTTCTTCTAATTCTTTTCCTTATTCTTCTTCTTCTAATTCTTCCTCTTCTAATTCTTCTTCTCATTCTTTTCTTCCCTTCTCTTCTTCTTATTCTTTTCTTCCCTTCTCTTCTTCTCATTATTACTGCTGCTGCTGCTATGCTTTACTGCTGCTGTTGTTGCCCTGCTAAGCTGCTGCTGCTGTCCTGCTAATTGCTGCTGCTGCTACTGCAGTAGCTGCTGCTGCTACTGCAGTATACTGCTGCTGCTGCAGCTACTTCCTATTCTTCTTCTACTTCCTCTACTTCTTCTACAACTCCTTCTATATATATATATATATATATATATATATATATATATATATATATATATATATATATATATAGCTAGATGATTAGATAGATATATAGATAGATAACTAGATAGTTAGATATATATATATATAGTAAGCTATATATATATATATATATGTATGTATTTACATATATAGATATGTGTGTGTGTGTGTGTATATATATATATATATATATATATATATATATATATATATATATACACACACACACACATATCTATATATGTAAATACATACACACACACACACACATATCTATATATATATATATACATATATATATATATACATATATCTATATACATATATATCTATATATGTAAATACATACACACTCAAACACACACACTCTCTCACACACACACACACTCTCACACACACACACTCTCTCATGACACCACCACCACCACTCTCCTCTACACACACACACAAATACATATATATTTACACACATATATATATATATATATATATATATATATATATATATATTCCTCTCTAAAAAGGAAAACCCCCAATTAATCCTTAAACTAGGTTTTAGGAAAACCTACAAAAGCTAGGGTCAATGTGTAGAGAATGATCTCCTTCACATTTATTGTGAAGGAGTAAATGAAATAGAGGAATTAATGAGGGTTAAATGAGCTTACCTAATTGTGATCTCTTGGAGAAGAAGAAGCTCCAAAAATATGAAATGAAGAGAGAGAGAGAGAGAGATTACTTAGAGATGAAGCAAAGGGGAGGGGAGGTGGCCTTTACATTGTCGGCCAAGGGAGGGTCCTAATGGGTTTGGGTGGAGACCCATTAGGCCTCCAAACCCATTAGACTTAGTTTGGTTCGGTTTGAGTTTGGTTTGGTTCGGTTTGTTTTGGTTCAATTCCAAATTGACTAATTAAGTCTCTAAATGACTAGTTAAAACATGGAAGTATGGTTTATTGGTTTCTAGCCTAGTTAGGATGGCATGTGGGCCAAGCCCAGCTAGTATGTAGGTCCCACTATGGTCCAGGCTACCCGGATCTCCAACTTAAGTCCAAATTGGATAAAATTCAAACTAAATCAAACAAATCCCTAAAAATCCTATAAAATCAAATAAAATTCCCCAAAATTACAAAACTTAGAAAATGACAAAAATACCCTTAATTCGAAAATTAGGGGTGACATACGAGTCGTGACACGTTTTTGTGGTGGCCCATGCAGGTCAGTCTTTGCTATTAATGCGAAGTCGTGGTAGTACTTGAGCTTATATGTACTACTACGAGCCTGCCCTAGGACTAAGGTTGAGTCATGGAATATTTTAGGATTTTGATACTCAGTCACATGTTAGGAACTCTTGATAGATTCCAAGGATGACCCCCGGGAATCTTATTTTGAATGTTTTCCGAATCTATTCTTATTCGTTTCTATCCGTCCTGATTCCTGAGATATTTGTCCGTATCAAACTTTATTCATTCTTGGGATGAGTTGTGGATCCCAGAGGGAAGGTATAAGTTGAACTTATATATCTTCTAGGTTGAGACGAGAATATGATTTGCCAATCTTGTTAGCCCAATAATTATATCATGTTTTTGAATATAGCTAATCAATTAAGTTTAACTAGTGATGTCACTAATATTCATGTAATCTCTATCAAGTTGCTACTTAAACTTAGCTTATCCTAAATGGTCTATATCATATTGCTATGCTTATATCATACTGCATCATATTATTTTGTTTCGTCTAACATATATTTATAGACATGCAGTAAGCATGATCAAGCCTTGACAAAGCAGGACACATGCAATAGAGAATTATTGATGGGCCAAAGACGGCGTTATACAAGGAGATTTCTCTGAACCGCCCAACGACCTATCCGGGGCCTCGCATCAGGGGTTCGGGGGCGAAGCCCCCGAAAGGTATTCAGATTTTCAGATCTGTTTATCTTTGGACGATTGCCGTCAAGAAAAAATGCGTCTTCTATGTCAGGAAAAAGACGTCATCAAAAGGGCTATTGGTTTTCATATTTATTCTGTATTTTTCCTTTTATTGAGTCTAGAAAAAATGTGAGATTGATCGGATCGGTACTGGCTTAGGTTTTTCTCAGTCCACAAACAAAAATAAGCCTACCTACATATCCCAAAATCCACAATTCCAAAAAGCCCAAAACCTATGCAAATTTGGTTTATTCCTTACTGTTCTGAACCAGCAGAACTCTGACAGAACTTTGACCGAGTTCGGTCCGAGTTCGGTCCGAGTTCGGGCCGAGTTCGGTCTGGGTTATTTGAACTTCTGTTGCCTTCAAATCAGCGAGCAACGTCTCTTTGCGAGATATTTGCACCCGAACTCTGTCCGAGTTCTGCCCGAGTTCGGTTGGTGAAAACACCTATAAATAGAGAAGAACTTTTTGTTTCAAATCATCAATTCATTCTTCATCTTCTCTTCTCTACTACTCAAGTGTTTTCAAAACGATCTAAGATTTTCAAATCTCACCTACACTTCTCTTAGCCAAAAGCCAGTACTATCAGAGTTGATTTAGAGTCTTTTGGTTACTCAAGAGTTGTAAAGAGGTCGTTCAAGTTTCAACAACTTTTCTGTTGTGGAGCTGGTCGTGCGCTCGTCACCAAGCACGGTGTTGTGAAGTCGGTCGTGCACTTGTCGCCAAGCACGGTGTTGTAAGAGTTGCAAGCACTCAGTTAAAGCTTGTGTCATAGTGGATTAACATCGAGCAAGAGTACTCGAGACTGGATTAGTCCTCTCAGAGGGATACCAGTATACATCGCTGTGTCACTAAGTTTGAATTCTTGACTCTTACTTTACTGTATTTATTTACTGTCTCCTATTTACTGCCATAGTTATTACTTAAGTTTTTAATTGGTGATTATTTTCCGCTGCACACGCACACACTCTATTCACCCCCCTCTAGAGATGCTCAACGGTCCTACAAATCTTATATTAAGGTTGAGATTTGTTTTAGATTATATTCCAAAAATTTCGATCTTGACCTAGATAGTACCTTTGGGACTTCTCCTGAGAACTTTTCCTAAATCCTGTCTCAGAATCTGTTTTCGCTAGTTTCTATTTACTTATCCTTGATTCGTTGTTAAATTTTGAATCTTGATATTCGTTCGTTGTTGACTTTGATTTTATATCTAAAATCAGTTTTTATGAATTGAGTTAAGATATTCTGATAAACATATTTGATGAGAACGATAAATATCTACTTTATTTATGGAGTTTAGAATTTATCGCAGTCATATTAGCTAGCCTGACAATGACATGGAGCCTGATTTTGGATATACTATCCTAGTTATGGCATTTAGATTCTCTTGCAGCCATACCGGTTGGTGTGGTAAGGAATCTAGATGACATGATTATAGGGTGTATACCTTAGTTATGGACTCTATCGTTTATTGCAGCTATGTTTACTGGCGTGGCATAAATTCTGGCAACATGATTTTGGATAGACGTGTATGGTTATCATGTCATATCTTAAGTTGATTAACTTCTTTTGACCTATTGATCAAGGACAATTCCTACCATTATTTCTTGTTATGTCATTTCTTTTTCTCATCATATGATGATTTTCTCATCTTGTCATTACTCCCTTCATCTTGATTAATTATGTCTTGATTACACCAATCTCTTGTCTTTTATCCATTCCTGTCAAATGTACTATGAAGTTATTGAAATTTTGTATCTTTTCACCTTGGAAAGGTTAAGGAAGTATCGTAAATCATCTCGTTCGAAAGGCGGATTTATTATCAAGTGGTATCTTAGTAGAAATATGGGATGTTGGATCTAGTGTAGAAATTTGAGATAGGAGTATGATTGAGTTTGGAACTGAAACCAATGGGTCAATATAATCAGTCTAGAAATGAGTTAGTAGGGTATTTCGAGGATGAATTACATGGAAAGCAAGTTCAAGGATTTCAAATGAGAAGGACAAAAGGATGTACATTAATGGTATGAAAATTTATATTTCGTGGATATAGTTTAGAAACTGGACAAGGCATTGGTAAGAGGATAGAGAACACAAGAATTTTGAATCAAAAAAAGGGAGAAGAGATTTTGTGAATATAATTTATTAATTGAGATGGTTGATAATTGGAAGTGTACGATGAAGGAAATATGAAGGTTGATTTGGTAATGGAAGAATAAGTTTTATAAGCCTAGTGGTATTAGATTGAATAACACCATGAGAGTGATTTGAACAAGTTTAAGGATATTATAAACTTTAATTAGAGGTTTCAGATCAATTTAGGACAAGGTAGAAGAATTCGGATTTAAGGATGATTAAGTGGATAGTGTGGAGTTCTAGTGAAGGGTGTACTTCTTGATTAGGGTTTTGGAATTTGGATCTGGCCTATGGTATCATGACAAGGTCCAATCTTCATGACAGAAGGGTAATTCTGGAAGTAGTTGTATAAGATTGGTTTTTATATGGGACTTATGAGATTAAAGGTGTGATTGGCCAATGATGACCAGATAAACTTGATAGTATCAGAGAGAGATGATTAATTTGGTTTCCCTATGAAACCTTGTCTTTTGATTTCCCTATCAAAAGGAATTGGACTTATTCCATATCCTTGAATCATCCCTTGAGTTTTTAATATCGTTAAATCCTAATTTTCTTGATCGCGACCGATGACTTTGATCATCTCTTCTATCGTACCCGTATCCTGGGTCGTACTCAATTGAATTAAATTTAATTCTAACCTGGATTTCCATTCTCGGATGTTCGTGCTCAGGTTTTATTCCTGATCATGACTAGGTTTGTGATTTTCGTCGCTCTATGCTACATCGTGCCTAAGTGTTTAATCATTCTATAAAATTTTGATCGTATCTGGGTCTTGATTTTACCCATGACCTGCTGGTTAAATTATTGATCAATGTTGTGCTAAGCATCGTTTATTCCTAACAATGCCTAATCACATCATTTTCATCTTGATCGTGCCGATCTACCCAAAATCTAATTTCTTCGACCTGGATCATATTTATCGATGTTTTGACATGATTCTGACTTGTTCGTAATCGAATGATTCCTGATTTTTCTAGTCGCGGCTTCGTGCTTACTTACAAAACTGTGACTATAAATCTCAACCATGCCAAACCTTGTTTTCGTCATGGTTAGCTTTTCATCTTGATCGGGCCTGTGCGACTTTCGGATTAATTTCCATCAACCTAAGTCCTACAGATCACCCCATACTTGAACTTCGTTTATATCGTCGATTTCCCTAATCGTCTCTAAAATGGTGCCCCAATGACTTGACTTATTTCTGAAATCATGTACATATGATTTTGTTCGTATCATGATTCGATCGTGCCAAAATCCATCATCGTGCCTGAACAATTTTGAATTGATTATCTTGTTCGTGCAAAACTTGTCGTTCTTGGATCGTGCCTAAAATTTTGCCAAAACCTTCTATCATGTTTTAACCCCACTACCAACCTTTAATTTTAAGGACGAAATTTTTATAAGGTGGGTAGGATGTAAGCCCCCTGAATTTCTGGGATTTATTTTTGAATTTTCTAAATGATTTATTCTCGATAATTCATTTTATTTAATTAATTTTGATCATTAAATGCTCTTTACCGTGACTTGGAATTCTAGAGCATCAGGGATGCCAGTCTCTAGAAACTTTCTTCTTGAAGTTTGTAGTAGACGAGATTATCTTCATATTCATATTTCGTGTCCCACTCGAACTTGTTCCCTTGTGCTCCATTTGATTTGCGCAACTTTCGGGTCAATTTAGACCAATTTATCGTCTGCCGTAATTCGTGACTTAACTTCCAACGTAATTTTCGGGCCCGACGTCGGTCCAATCCAGTCGACCCAATATATGGCCCTGGCCTGTTTTGAGTCTACTATGCACGTGCTACTTACGTGCCACAAAATTTATCTCCCTTGTGCTCCCATTCCATCCATGATTTTAATTCGTTTAAATTTATTATTTTAATTAAATCTTGGTCCCAAGCTTGTCCAAACTTGACCCAACAACCAACCCAAATTGGTGTGAGCCTACCATGTCCACTTATACACCCCACCGATATTTTCCTTTTTTTTCCTACTCAAAAATATCTCTTTATATAAATATCTCATTTTCTTTCTCTTATATATATATATATATATATATTTTATATATATATATATATATATATATATATATATATATATATATATTAATGTATCTCTTTTCACTTAATATCTCCTCACCTCACTCTCTCTCCCCTCTCCCATCAGCACCCCCTCTTGTACACGAGCAGCCCCATCTCTATTCTTTCTCTCTCTTAATCTCTTTCTCTTCATATAATATCTCCACAAACACACACACACAAATTAACTCTCTCTCTCTCTCTCTCTCCTGAGTACACACCACACCACCACTCCCATCACCATCTGCCGACTCCCCCTCCCTCACTGTCATCATCCTCACCACCACATCTTCCACGCCGAGAACAACAACCAGCCCATGGCCGAGCCTCCTTCCTCCTCATTCACCATTAATCATCTACACCATCAACACCACTGCACCACCATCCCCTTCATCACTCACACCACCATCAAAACTGCCAACACCACTCCACCAAACTGCCACCACTTTCGTCTCTCCTTCTCCTTCCTCCTCCGGCCGGCAGTCGTGCGGCCACCTTGCGCGCTACCACAGCGCAGCAACAGCTAGCAGCGCAGCCACAACAGTAGCGTAGCAGCAGCAGCAGTACGCATCAGCAGCTGGGCCAACGGCCGTGTGCCGCCGCACGGTTGGCCTCCCCTCGACCTCATACGGCTCAGACGAGTCCTCGGCAAGGTTCACGTGCTGCGCACCTTAGCCCCCGGCAGGTAAAACGGGTTATTCGTGCATTTTGTACGAAATCCCGTCGTGACGCGCGCGGGATCAAGGCTGAAAGTTCGCTCCGGGACAGCAACTTCGCACAGATTTTTTGGACAATCCGACCGTTGGATCAGCGAACTCTTGCTCCATCACAATCTCGGTATATACCCCTTCATCCCTCTCAAATTTTATCCGTTAAATTCGTCGTTTGGTAGATCAAAACCAGTCACAAAGTTGACATTTTAATTTGAACTATTTTTGGACAATTTCATGGAGCCAACTTCGCGGGATCATATCTTCATCGTCGCAGCTCCATCTGGTGCACCGTTAGTTCCTATGCACAGCTGGTATAACCCTCTTCCTGCCATTTCAATTTCGTTCCATTGTGAGCTTGTTTGGTTGGTTGATTTTGACGCCAAATTTGGCCGTCCGAATTCATAATTTCTAATTTGTTAAATTCTATTTTTGAACCCGGGACTCCGGATTCAATTTCTGACAATACCAGTAGACTCGTGGTGTCGTCCTGGCACGTTTTCATATAAAGTTTGTTAGATTTGGAGGACGTGAGCCCTGGCACGTATTTCGTTGCAAAACAGATCCCACAGTCCGGGTCAACAGGACTTTTTGACGTCGGCTTATCGGAATCCAATTTCGGATATACCGTTGAGTTCGTATCGTCATTCTGGACTCGTTGACATATAATTTGCTAGGTTTTAGTAGACATTGGTTCCGGCACGCATTTCAGTGTAAGTAGGATACCAATATTCGGGTCAACGGATCATTTTGAAATTGTCTCATCGGAATCCAATTCTGGATATACCGTTGGGTTCGTATCGTCATTCTGGACTCGTTGACATGTAATTTGCTGAGTTTTGAGGACATTGGCTCTGACGGACTTTTTCGTGCAAATCGGATTCCAATATCCGGGTCAACAGACCAATCTGAGATCGGGTCATCAGAATCCAATTTCGGATATACCGTTGAGTTCATATCGTCATTCTGGATTCGTAGACATAATTTGTTAGATTTTGTGCACTTTTATTCTGGCACATTTTTGGGTACAAAGTGGGTCCGACTCGGACACCATTTTGATCCGAAATTATCTTTTTGCCCCTGTATCCAAATTGGACTTATGGATAGGCTATACTAGCTAATTTGACCATTCTGGACACGTTGGGGTTGGTTGTTTCACCATCCGACAACATCTGTAGGTTTTCATCCTATTATTATAATCTTTCTCCTTTTGTTGTATTTTGAGATCCATCGATTCCAGTAATTTTACAACCACTGAAATTGAATGTGTTGACCCTGTAGATGTTTATAGAGATTAGCCTTGACCCTGTTTGACCATGGTTGACTGCTTTGACTGAACGTCGAAGTAGAGTCAACATTTGACCTAGTTTAACCTAGAGTTGACCAGAGTTGACTAGAGTTGACCAGTTGACTAAAAGTCAAATGTAAGTCAACCATTGACCCAGTTGGACCTAGTTTGACTTGATTCGACTTTCTGTGATCTAGTTTGACCAAGTGTGACTCAGTGTGACCTAGTTTGACTAGTTGACTGAGTCTGACCTAGATTACATAGCTTATACTATAGAATCAAGCCTAACACTGTTGAACCCTAATTAGCTTATATATATCTTATCTTTAGGTCTGTGGCATCACTCTGAGCATCGACCCTATTTGACAGCTCAGGACCGCAGGCGAGTACATTCTCTGATAGTAGTTCCTTGTCTTGATATTTTCTGTATCTGATTCAGTTATAGTATTTTACTTGATTCTCGTCACGATGGTACACAGACTAGTATATACCAGATTTCTATCATGAGATGTCATTTTTGGATTTTCTTGGGATACTGGTACTTGCTTGATCTTGTTCTTGTACTTGTATTGACACCAATTCCTGAGAAGGAGTAGCTACCTTTTTAGGAAATCTCGTGCCATGACGTGCTATGTCCGGATCCGTATACTATTCGGGGAATGGGGAATTTTATAAATAGTGTGATCAATGCCCATCTTGAGCTACTACTTGTATCATAGCTATACCCTCACCTCACGATGGGTATAGCCTGACCTGTGCTACTACTTGCTCCATAGCTTGCCATCCCGGTCGGGCCGAGTCCACGTACCTGTAGCCGATCGGCTGGAAGCCTGATCTTGACCCTTACCGATCACATTATGCTATAATATTCGAGGCACATTTTATATTTATTACATCAGTTACATATTACAGTTCAGCTTACTTTCCCTGCGTGGTTCACCTTGACATGATTTCCAGTTTATATATCATGTTTTACTTACAGTCTTGATATATCATCTTGTATTCCATTATGATTGTCTCTTACAGCATTTGTCAATACTATAAAACTGTTGTTAGTTTATGTACTCGTTCCATCCTGACTGGACATGTTGACAATCTTTTAGGAGTAGTTGTGCCCTCAGTATTGGACTACAGGATGTTGCTAGCTGGAGTGGTTCTCGGTATTCTTCACCGTGAGTTGTTTCTCAGGGGTTCTAGGCCTGGTAGTTATCCTTAGTTTGTCTTGTTTTCCTTCTTTATTTCCTGTCTTATGATTTCTTCTAGTAGTTTCTAATTGTTCTTGTGCCTTAGTTATCTTTCCTGTCTTATCTTCTTTAGATGTTGGGTTGTGATTGAGTACATTTGTAGTTCATGGACCTTCTAGATGTAGTGTATATTTATTGGGTACTAGACAGTGTTCTACCGCCGATACTGTGGCGTAGGCTGGGTGTGGCCCACATATTCGTACCCGTATATCCGGGTGCGGGTCGTGACAGGAGCCAACTTCTAAAACAGAGACTCGTTGACGGACGAGCTGCACCGTACCGAAACTGGAGCTCCGAAAGTATGTAGAGTGTCGGAGTTGTGGTTGGAGAACACTGTTGTCGAGGAAGAACGTCGGAGGTCCTGAAGTCGTCTATCAAGGGAGGGCTCCGGAGGTCCCGACCGTCACTCTTCATCCACTCAAAAAAATTAGAAGAAGAGACCAAGTGGAGTGGAGTCGTGGAGGGAGAGAGAGAGAGAGAAAGGGGGACAATGAGGCTAAGAATGGGGTTGGGGTGTGTGGTGGTGAAAAGATGGGTTAAAAATTAGTTATAAAAAATTAATGCGGTGAAAAGATTGGCTAAAAATTATTATTAGTAGTAATAATTGTAAGATTAAAAATTAGTATAATATTGTATCTAAAAAATTAATATTTATATCAAATTGTTAAATTAATTTAATTGAATAATGGAAAAAAGATGGATTTTTGGAAAGAAGTCTGATTTTGAAGAGAAGGGTTGAAAATGGAAAGGAGAATTGGTTTAATATTTTTTTCCATCTATTATGATAATTAATTCATTTCAATTTTTGTAATTATTTCTTTGTTGATTAAGTGGTGATAATTAATTTAATTTGTCTTTAATATATTTTTATTAACTTATGAGAATTTTATTTTTTATTTTAGGAAATTTACATTCATTAATTATATAGAAAATTTACTGTAGGAATAAAAAGTTATCTAAAATTTGCAAGAACGATAGAACTTTGGGTATTTTGAAATAATGATAGAATACGACAGACGGTATGGCGGAAATCGAGCCATGTTCATTTTCTGCCAGACCGTCTGTTAGAATTTGGACATGTCTAAATTCCGACAGACAGTATGGCAGAAAATGGGCACGGCCGGTCTGCTGCGGTTCAATGTTCGGGTAGGTTCAATAAATGGTTGGGATGTTTGTCGGGTTGGGGGGTTAATTGTTGGTGGTTGGGGGGGGAGTTAAATTTTGTTGTATAGGACGGAAAAGTATGGGTTCACAGCAGGGGGGATCGAGGAGTAGAAAAGGCTCCAAGAAGAAAAAGAAGAACAACAACAACAACGTACGGAAGGTTAGTTTAATTTATGAATTATATTACTATTAGTATTTTTCATGTCATAAATCCTAACCCCCTAACCATACAAACCTTAGAATAATCCTTAGTCTAAATCCTAACACCCTAACCTTAGCCTAATGTAGACCCCAAACCCTAAACATAAACTAAACCTTAGTCTAATCCTAACCCTAATGTAGACCCCAACCATAATCCAAAACCCTAAACATAAACTAAACCCTAAGACTAATCCTATCCCTAATCCGACCCCAACCCTAACCCTAAGACTAATCCTAACCCTAATCCAGACCACAACCGTAACCCTAGCCTTAACCCACAACCAAATCTAGACCCTAACCCTAGCCCTAACCCTAGCCCTAACCCTAACCCATAACCTAATCTAGACCCCAACCCCAACCCTAACTCATAAACTAAACCCTAACCTAATCCAAATTCTTACCATGACTATAAAATTATGTGTTTTGACAACCATCTTTTTACAAATGGCTAGCCAAAACGATGGTCATATACCAGGGGGGCCAACTACAGAATTGATTAAGCAGCAATGTGAGTCGCATATATCTAGTCTGATATTTTTTGGAGAGATATATTACAATTTAATTGTGTTAGTCAATAAAATTTACATTTTTTATGTTCAGTAATAACATAGTTCGTATATTTTATATATAGCTATGTGATTATAAAAGGAAGTGCGGTGTCGAGAACACAATGCATGGTGCTATGAGGGCCAACTTTGTTTTTGAAAGTTGACTAGTGACCAAGAAGTTTGTTGCACATATTTGGTTTTCAGAACATTGATCAAATACGTTTTCTACGTCACTGTAGAAGCATGAAATTTCAGGCGAATCTAAGGCCGGAACTCCTATGCGCCCTAACTCTCATGCGCCAGAAATCAACATGCGCCAGGAACAGAATACTTGGCACAGCAGAAAACAACAAAGAAGTAGAGACATATAAATGGGACTTTTATTTCATATGAAAGTCTATTAGATATCTTTTGCAAAGGAGAATTCTTTTACAAAAGAGAAAGAAAATCCTAAAAGCTACAGTCAGGCGCAGTACTACAGCCAGGTGCATCACTTCAACATACAGCCAGGCGCATCACTCAAGTGCTACAGCCAGGCGCATCATTCCAGCATCTCAGCGTATGCGCATCCCCGTGCATAGTCAGAGCGAATCACATCCTCGTCAGCATGCGGGCACTCTAGCAGGAGGAGTGGCTCTTCTAGCTTAACCAAATCGGGACACGATAGCCCCGACCTGCGACTCTTCCAGCATAACAAAAATCGAGACACGACCGTCCCGATCTTTGAATGCAACAGGCACCTTCAGCCTGTGTCGAGATACGACGATCCTGATATTTGGATGCAACATGCACTTTCACAGGACTGATGGTAAAAAAACCAACTCGGCACATCTTCGTCTTCGGAAAGAGTTAATCGTCAACTCGCCAAGGCAGAGGACCGATCAAGTTCGTCTCCATGAAGGAAAGCTAAGTGAAATGAGAAACAAAACTCTTCACAAAGATATTTATAGGCCGGGACAACCCTCGCCCATGCGCCAAGTGGCAGTCTCCTCGTATTCTGTGCAATGAATTTGTATTTATGATGATGAATCTGCCTCTTCGTATTCAACCAAGTCAAAACAGTCATTAACGTCTCGAAGAACGCAACAGACGGGCCAATAAAGATGCACCATCCGGCAGATATGCCGTCAGCACCATGCGCTTGTCACGATCCGCTATCCAAATTGTTGGACCGGGCCGAGTCATATCCAGCCTACGCTTGAGATAAAGCGTAGTAAGCTGTTCTAAAGACAAACAATATATGATCAAAGTGTGCTAACAGTTCTATATGTCATACTGAGTCAGAGTAATATATCCCCAATCACAAAATCATCTCGTATATAAATATGTTCCAAATACATAGT
This sequence comes from Iris pallida, assembly GCA_029216955.1. Lineage (NCBI taxonomy): Eukaryota > Viridiplantae > Streptophyta > Magnoliopsida > Asparagales > Iridaceae > Iris > Iris pallida. The sequence goes on from JANAVB010023599.1 coordinate 4,536,045, forward strand.
CAAGACATAAAACTGGATACAGGCCCAGTATCAAAATACATAGTCTAAACATGACTACTCTCAAAAGTCACGAGCAACTAAACAAACTAGACGAGTTTTCCCGCAGGTACATCCTTGTAAGGTAAAGTCTGATCCTCGACAGCAACTCCATAATAGGAATCACATAGCACCTCCTCCTTGGTAAGTATACCTACAACGTTATCTTGTTAGGACGGAAACAAGTACTGATTCTAACAAACTGTAGCCTCCCTCCTCGAAAAATTTTCGGAATATTTTTTTATTATTTATTTATTTGATTTCAATGGTGATTTTTTAGATATTTCTATAAATAATTATTAGGTAACTATTTCGATAGATGACTTTAGCCACAGATGAGATTTGGAGTACAAGGTGACTAGAAATCGTGGCATGGATAGTGCAGTGGCGTGCTTTGACTAAGTGTATTAGCCCTGGTAGGGAAGGCCGAGCCATAGTGATGTCCTAACTAGGAAAACAGGCCAAGTTGCGACTTAACCCTTACCGAAGTTTATTTATTAATTATATTGTTGTGTTTTAGGGAAACCGGTTATACCATTTTAGCCTGGACTCGACCCGAACTGAGCTCAAGCCCAGGTAGTCATGCGAGACGTCCAATGACATTCGTGTTGACGTGTTTTGAAAGATTGTGTCGTATTCCATTTTAATAAACTGATGAATATTTCTAAGTATTCGTATTTAAATATTATAAATATTATTGTTAGTGATATTCAATGATATTATATAGGTCAGTGTATATTTTGGTAGACGGTGCATGGTAGTATATACCCCATTACTGGTTTATTGAATTTTGTTATTACTATTATTATTATTATTTTATTACCAGTGTTATTGAGGTTATTATTAATAATATTATTTTGGTGATATTATTTAGTCAAATAAATATGTGTTTGGTTATATGTATATATACATATATAGATATAAATGTGTGTATATAAATATTATTTGGTTATATGTATATGAATATATATAGATATATATGTTTGTATATAAATATTATTTAGTTATATGTATATATACATATATAGATATAAATGTGTGTATATAGATATTATTTGATTATACGTATATGTATATATATATAGGTATTTAAATATAGGTATATGTATATATATAGGTAATTATATATATATATATATATATATATATATATATATATATATATATATATATATATATATATTATAGAGTAAAATAAAAGAAGTAATTGATAAACCCCAAACCCATAACCCAACCACAGCCCATGCATTAAATCCCAACCACAAACCAGCCCGGCCCATGCAGCCAGCCGAGCGGGCACCGCTCCACTTTTCAGAACCGAGCCCCTTGGAATCACACAGTGCCCGACTGTAAACCGCGTATAAATAGAAGTGACGAGAGGGAATCCCTCGGATAAATCTCGAAACCCTAAACTCCCCCGTGCCACCACCTGAGCGCACACCCCGCGCGTGCGCGCGCGCCACCGAGGGCACGCCGCCGGCCGGCCGGAGATGCCAAACCACGCGGGGAATCGAATCACGCAACAGCAGCAGTTGCAGCAGTTGAGGTAACTTCTCGACCGAATTTCTTCGCGTATTCTCCATCGTTTTTCGATCCATAACTTGCTACGGATAGCCAATATAACCGAGATGAAATCCCATCAAATCGATCGAGTGCAATTTGATCGTATGGTTCAAGAATCGAGGTAGAAATTCTCGAAAAAAACCTTGCCCTTAAGAACAGTGTAAACACTGCGATACCCTATTTTTGAAGCCGACTCACGAACAGTACAAAAGTTTTATAAAAAAGTTTTAATCTAAGAAAGTTTAGACAACATAGAGTCCTTCGATTTCCTTTTTGTAGTTTTTCATTTTAGCAAGTGTGCGTCGAGAAATCGGCGTATGAAAATCAGAAAAAAAAAACTTAGAAAACTATTTTCAAAAACAATAGAAATTCATCCACACGACGTGCTTCCCGCCAAATCGAGCGACGTGGTCGCAAAAAAGCATCGAAAGGTGCGTAACGACTTCGTGGTCGTGTGGGCTTTGACGAAATTCAAATTGGTCGCGTGTGCGCGACGAATTTGATGCGTATCCGTCGAAATATACCATATCGGCCTCTGTGCAAATTCCTCAATTACTTTGTGCACGCTCGTCAGATCGAGACGAAACTTGCGCCAACAGGACCGTATCATTTTTTTGGTCCTGTATTCCAAGTTTGGTCCGATTCTGAGACAGTGGATTGAATCGCCGTTTTGCGGGCCCTATGGTCCGATTCAACGGACAATTTTGTGCACGGCCCGCCGGAATCCAACTTTGGACATACTGTTGGGTTCGTATCAGAAAACCGGATCCGTAGACATGTAGTTTGATAACTTTAGAGATCATTGACTCTGGCACGCTTTTCGGTGCAAAGCGGGTCCAACGGCGGACACCATTTTTGCCCAAAATTACCGTTTTGCCTCTGTGTCCAGAATTGGACTTAAGGACAGGCAATCCTAGCTAATTTTACTATTCTGAGAATGTTGGCAATGTTTGTTTCAGCTTTCGGAGACAGTTGTGTTGACTTGGACTTTATGGCTCACCAGTCGAATAGATTTTGTGGGATTTGCGTGCAACTTCCAGGCAAGATACCTTGCCTTCCTCTACAGTTTATTTACATGCATATTTATATTATTATATAGTTTTTTTAGTTGATTATTTATATGTGATTTGTATATCATGCATGCTAGTTTATATATAGCCTTATTTATAATTAGCTTTATAGTTCATATTGGATTGGTTTTCACGTGTATCGTGATTGGGTCGTATCGTGTCATCTTTTGTACTTGGACTGAGTCGCATCGTGTCATAGGATGAATAAGTCATATCGGAACTGCTGTACCTTAAAATTTTTGAAGCTAACCTACGAGTCCACATTAAGGACGAGGGTTAGTAGTTAAGCTAACTTGCGAGCCCACACCAGGGGCGAGAGTTAGTAAGCTAATCTGCGAGTCCACATTAGGGACGAGGGTTAGTAGTTAAGCTAACTTGCGATCCCACACCAGGGGCAAGAGTTAGTAAGCTAATCTGCGAGTCCACACCAGGGACGAGGGTTAGTAGTTATATGTCTACACCAGGGAGTCCACACAAGGGACGAGGGTGATGCTAGCCTGCGAGTCCACACCAGGGACAAGGGTTAGTAGTATATTGTTCACACCTACGAGTCCACACAAGGGACGAGGGTGATGCTAGCCTGCGAGTCCACACCAGGGACGAGGGTTAGTAGTATATGGTTCACACCTGCGAGTCCACACTAGGGACGAGGGTGATGCTAGCCTGCGAGGCCACACTAGGGGCGAGGGTTTGAGTATTCGATTGGTTATCCATTGACATCGTGATATCGTGTTCTCTTGTTCTTCTCCAGTAGTTCGTATAGGTGTAGTGGTTCTTCCAGTCGTGTCTAGTCGTATTTTCGTGCTGACTGCTCTTTTCTCTGTTTATTTTCTGTATTTTCTTTATTGCATGATAAACTGCTAGATAGGCATGTATATTATGTATCTTGCTATGTCCTCTGAGGACCTGATGATCTCCTCAGGTTTAGCGATTGTATGGAGTTAGCTAGTAGTTCTGGATGGCGAAGGATTTGCAGTTCTTGCGGGATTCAGGTATCGTTATCGTGTTTATTATCCGCTCGTGCTTTCATACCTTATCATGAGTTATCCTGTTTCTTGATTCAGTTTTAGACTCTTGTCATTTCCTTTAGAGTCTTATCGGGCATTTATGCTAGTGGGCTGCAGACCACGATCCATACTTGTTCATTCTTGTTTTATTTAATTCTTGTGGATTGAGATATAGTTTACATTAGACATGATACCCATGACCTTGACAGCTTATACGTACTCGAGTCGGGCTGGAGTCCGCTCGGTACGTAGCTGGCTTGCGCACGAGCTCGCGTCCAAAAAGCGGGTGCGGGTCGTGACACAAACTAAATATACGAAGCATGAAATGAACAGGAGTGTAATAAACAGGAATCATGGCATATCACAATCTGTCATAGAAAGGATACATATGTCATAGAGACAGATGTATATGTAATATTTAAAACTGTAGTAGGTACGTGATCGTCAATAGGTGTACAATGTACGGGGGCACATGTAAATGAAATGAACTTCCATATAAGTGATACGGCGATAGATGTACATACGCACAAATACTGCTTTGAGAAAAAGGCCTACGGTGCAGTAACATATAAAATGAAACTTTGCTCGAGTACGGTAAAGGGGGCATGATCACGTACTCAACTATCAGTTTTCCTATAACCCAGATTCTAAACATGTGAGAGATACGAGAATAGTATAAAACATGGTAGATACTGAGAGCAGTATAAAGTATGTGAAATATGGAGAGATATGACTTGCAGTTTTTAACATGGTTTATACACAATTCATTATATGCAGTAAATAAAGTTTGTAGAGGTACTTGCCTTGTGCAAAGCAAGGGTATGTATATGAAGCTATAGATATTCTGGTGTCTTGTCACTGTAAAAAATGATACATAAACTTAGTTTTTATACTAAGCTAAATACTAGGACACTAGTGGAGCGACACGACTTTCTGACTAGACACCTAGTCAAATGGTAACTTTAGCATAGGAGGCCAATGTAGGGTGACATAATACCTAAACCAAATTTCTAGGGCCTTTATGCTATGGTAGGGTAAGGTCCAATATTACAATATCCCAAAATCACACAATACACCGCAAGTCATAATTATTCAATAAATAAATCAGACTGTACACTGTGTTTCAACAATTTTTAAGATAGGCAAAAAGCTCAAATATACATAAAAATAAAGTACAAACATGATCCTTGTTAATTATAAAAATTTATACTGTTTTTTTGGAATTTATAAACCCTCATAGATATTTATTAAAAATCAGTAAACATAAGTACCCTGAAAATGAGTTCAGTTTTCCTATTTTTATAAAATCCTAAAATTATTAATTAAATCGTGCAAAAATTATATTAAATTTGATAAATTAACATAGCATTTAACACAATTTTTCTCAGATTTTTACAGCAATTAAAATATATATATAAATTTAAATACAGCAAGTTACAATTTTTGGAAAATAAATAAATAATTACTTAATATTTTATCCACGTATACGAAATTGAACCGGAGTCCAGATACGGGACCCAAAGCCATGAATCAAGTCTGATATGACTCGTACAAGCCTTGAAAGTATTTAGGCTCATTTAAGTCCACAGAACCCATGCTAGGTCTGGACTCAAATGGCCGTAATCAATCGAAATACGAAAATACATATATTAAAAAATATATATAAATGAATATTAAAGAATTTTAATAATATATATATTAAAGTAGTGAAATATATAAGTCATGGAATTAAATAATAAAATAACTTATAAATTTATACATAATAACATATTGTACAAAATTATATTTGAAATATATACATATATAACAAATACATATATATAGAAAAATACTTAATATAAAAACATATATATATAAATACAGTATATATTATACATATCAGTATATATATATATATATATATATATATATATATATATATATATATATATATATATATATATATATATATATATATATATATATATAAAATAAAAAAATAAAAAAAATATATATATATACATATATATATATATATATATATATATATATATATATATATATATATATATATATATATATATATATATATAAATAAAACCCGGCCCAAAACCCATTGGGCCCGAATCCAAACCCGCTATCAACAGTAAACCCATTTAATAAAATCCATTACTGTGCGGGTTTAAACCCGATAACACAACTCAAACCCATTAACCCAATTATTTTTAACTCGTGTCCGGACAGTTAGGGATACGAGTATTGAATCTGACACCGAGTCCTGTGTCCGAGGGAAACACGAAGGTTCTGACACAAATTTCTCGTGTCCGAGTCCACCACTAGACTCACTGACACGAAACGACCCACCTATATGAAAATGAGACACGGAGGTGAAGTGGACACGAAGAGACACGTACGTGTCCGACCTTAGCCGACGTTCGGGGCTGCTGTACGGCGGAGGAGGCGTCGTGGTTGGCGGCGAAGGGTGGCGCTAGGTTCGTCTCGTCGAGGCGAACAAAATGGTGGTGGTGCGCGGCTACGGCGATGGCTAGAACGGCGGCTACAGCACAGCGTTTAACTCCGGCGAGCTCGTCGGAGAAGAAGACTGCGTAGCGGTGGCTAGGACGGTTGGGGTGGTGAGTGGGGTTAGGGTTTTGGTCGGGGGGTCTATTTATAGGGCGGGGCTGGGTCCGATTAGGGTTTTGATTAGGGTTTAGACCTAGATTTAGGAATTAGGGTTAGGGTTTAGGCCGCCGGTCGGGGACGAAGGCGGTGGTCAAAGGGTTTTTACAGAACCCCCCCCCCCCCCAAAAAAAAATGATTTTATACAAAGCCCACACCGCCTTGTTTAAGTGCAAAATATAATTTGCATAATACCCCCCCAGCTCTGCTCTGTGCAAATAAAATTTGCACAGACAATTCAAATATTACATACTGGCTTAAAATATTTAAAATAATTGTAAAAAGCATTTAAAACAATTTAATAAATTACAAAATGATATTTTTGGTTTTTAAAAATCGTTTAAAAAATTATTTAAAATTCTAGAAAATTTCTAATAATTATAATAATTCATTTTAAGGATAAAATTGCTATTTAAAATTACAATTTCTTATATAAAAATATTTTAAAATATCTAGGGGCTTATAAATCTTCCCTCCTTAAAAAATTACGTCCTCAAAATTCACAAGGATAGAAGACTCTACAAACATTCTAACATAGCAAACAATTAAAATAATGACTAAGGCTATTATTTAGACTAACATCTACGGTATCAAGCGGGAACGGATGGTTCCCTTGCGGCTGTTGGGTCGAACAAGTAAGGGTATCTCTCCCTCATGTCCGACTCCCTCTCCCAAGTAGATTCCCCCGGAGAGTGACGGCTCCAAGCTACTCGGACCAAGAGTATGACTTTGTTCCTCCAGCCTCTTCTCCCTCCGGTCCAATATCTCTACTGGCTGTTCAGTAATCGCAAGACTCGGTCCGATCTCCAACTCTGAATGATCTAGCACATGGCTGGGGTCTGGAACGTATCTCTTTAGTTGGGATACACGAAAGACATCATGAACTCCTGCTAGGTCGGGTGGAAGTACAATCCTGTAAGCTACCTCTCCGATCCTGTCGAGTATCTCGAACGGTCAAATGTATCTGGGGCTCAACTTACCTCCTCGTCCGAACCGGATCGTCCCTCTAGTAGGTGATATCTTCACCAATACCATATCTCCGTCAGCGAACTTCATCGGTCTGCGACTAGTATCGGCCCAGTATTTCTGCCTGTTCTGAGCAACTCTGAGTCTGTCTCTGATCATCCTGACCATCTCTGCTGCCTCAGTGATCATCTCTGGCCCAAGCATAACTCTATCCCCAACGTCATCCCAAAAGAGCGGTGTACGACATCGTCGTCCATATAGTGCCTCGAAGGGAGACATATCGATGCTGCCTTGGTAGCTGTTGTTGTATGAAAACTCTACCAAGTGCAGATGGCTCTCCCATGATCCGCCAAAGTCCAGCACACAAGTCCTCAACATGTCCTCTAGCATCTGAATCGCCCTCTCGGACTATCCATCGGTCTGTGGGTGGTACGATGTACTGAACTTGAGCCGACTGCCCAATTCCTCCTGCAAGCTCCTCTAGTAATGGGATGTGAATCTGCTGTCCCGGTCCGATACGATGCTCACTGGTACTCCGTGCAAGCGAACTATCTGCTGCATGTATAGCTCTGCCAACTTCTCGGTGGAGAGCCCCACCTTGAAGGGTGTAAGTCCTCTGGATTTTTAGGGTTATTTTAAATTTTTAAATAATTTATTTTCGATAAATATTTTTATTATATTTAGTTTTGATAATTAAATATATTATTCGTGACTTTGATTTTTGGAGCTCCAGAGATGTCATACCCTCGAAACGCTCTTTATGATTTTTGTTCTAAACAAATTTATCTTCATGTTGATATATCATGTCCCACCCAAACTTATTTCCTTGTGCTCTATTTGCATCGTAGAACTTTCGGGTCAAATTAGGCCATTTGAATTATTATTAAATTCCCACTTTTATTTTTGATCATCATGTGTACCTTACCGTGATTTTTAATTTAGGAGCACAAGACTAGTTATTTTCTCCAAACCAATTTGTCATGCATGATCTACTCGAGATACTCTCCGCCCATGACCATCGTGTCCCACTCCGACACAATCTCTTGTGCTTCATTTTTATCGCACAACTTTTCGGACAATTGACCCAATCCCGATTTACCCCACCGAGTCTCATTTAATTCCAACTTGTATTGGAGACGCCAGTTTGACCCAAACTGGTCGACCCAAGATATGGACACGGACCATTTTGAGTCTACTACACACGTACCACTTGTGTCCCATCCAATTTAGTCTCCGTGTACTATTTATTTATCAAGGATTATCATCGACTAATTTAAGTCATTTAATTATCGGGACCCAATTAGATCCAATTGCGACCCGACCCGACTCAAGTTGACCCAACACCCAAGCACCATGACAACACCCCTTCATCATGCCCCCATACACACAACACCAATAAAGTAATTCTGCAAAACACCAAACATCCAAACATCACTATCACCCTATATTTAAAACACACTCCCATCACTATCACCATCACCCCACTCTCTTTCCTCTCTCCTCCTCACATGATCGGCCACCCATTTCCTCTCCCCCTCCTTTCAAATCACCCCCCCTATATTAAACACACACATCACCATCACTTTTTTCTCTCTCCCTATATTAAAATACCCTTCCTTACACATCACTATCACCCACACACTCTCCCTCACTCTAGCCAACCTAGGAGAACCCCCATCCCCCTACACCCGAGCCCCCCTCTATTTCAGCCACTCTCTCACTTCTCATCCTCTCTCTCTCATTTCTCACCCCCCTAACCCGACAGGAACACTCCCCCCACTTCTTCCCCATCTCCTCTCCTCCTCCTCCTCTAGCCGAGACCACCACCACCATTCTTTTTTCCTCCTCCTTCTTCTCCATTTCACTTCACCACCATCATCTCAATCATCTTCCTCATCTCTCCACCCTCTTCATCACAACCACCACACCCCCTACTCTACCCGACGGCAGCCCCTTCCAAGCAGCAGCCCCTACGCCATCGCCACCCCCCACAGGCCGAGCCCCCTCCTTCTTCATCTTCTCCTCCTCCGTCTTGCGTTTGCTGCTGCTGCGAACTGCTGCAGTTGCTGCCGCGTTACTGTGTGCGCCGTGCGCGAGACCGGCCACCGCCGACCTCCCCTCTGGCCGACGAACCCAGGGCGCCCCCCCTCGACCAGGCCGCACAGCAGCAGCCTTGAGCTGCTGCAGCTGTTGCTGCTGCGTGTGCTTAGCGCACCGTGGCGAGCGCGGTCACGGGTTTCCCGCGCCACCGCTTGCGCTCAGTCGGCCACGCCGATCTCCAGTCTTCACCGTCGCATACGAGACGCAGGCACGCCCCTACGACGGTGAGGTATAACCCTCTTCATCCTCCTCTTCCATGTTGTTTTCGTGATATCCATGCATGTGTCACTCTCTCTTGATTGAACATATAACAGTTGGCTTTCCCTACATTCATTCTTGTAGATATCCCATATTTATATATATACATATATATGTTTCTATTAAATAATGTTTATATATATATAAATTTGTATATATATATATATATATATATATATATATATATATATATATATATATATATATATATATATATATTCGTATGGGTATACACTCGTGTATATGTTGCTATATACATTTCTTACATAGATCCCCAATATATATTATCGGATGTATATGATACGGGTATATATACTCCTATGTATTATCTCATATATATAGATATATATATGTTTTCTTATATATAACTTATATATATAATTTTCCTATATACATTTTCGTGTATACATATTTCCCTTTACATATATATATTTGTATGTATATATTTTTATATATACGTATATATTTTCGTGTACACATCTCCTTATATATAACTCTTATATATTTTCTATTTACATTTTCGTAGATATAACTCATATATATATATTCTCGTATATATATTTCCTATATATATATATATAATTTCCTTTATATCCGTTCCGTATGTACACTTTTATATATCCTTGTATACAATTCTGTATGTACATTTTTATATATAACGTTTAAGTATATATATTTTTGCGTATGTGTATATACGTGCATACGTATATACGTATGCACAACTTTGTGTGTGAATGGAAATATAAATCATAAATGTTGGTTTAACTTATCGTAAATCGTGGTTGTTGTATTTGTAGGTACACCAGACGATACGATCTTGATTGAGGATCCTGGATCTTCGCTTGTGCCTCCCGAAGTTTCAGGCAAGTATACCTTGCCTTGTATTACTGGTTTTATTCATTCATACTTATTTTGTGCACTTGGTAGAGTGGACGTAGTTGTGTGTCCGAGTGATACCTCGGATACAGTCGATGACGGCATTGTCATCGCGTTTCATGCATTTGACTTAGTCCTAGAGGACATCCCTAAATTGTGGAATCATAGTCATGATTCCCATGACCTTGACACGTGTTACGATACGGCACCGAGTGAGTTCATACCATGGTACGGGCTTGAGCATCTGGATCGCTACCAGTACAAAGGGTTCGTGCTCTGGTACATAGAATGGTTAGGTCATGACTAGTTATTGTGACCTCGTATTGAGAGTCGGGGTGTTCAAGTGGTAGATACGACTTGTGCATTCCGAGGGACAGGGGAAGACAATTAGTAGGCATATGGGACAGCCAAAATCCTGGAAAAGGGCCATGTCGCTCAGTGTTGCCCGGATGAGTGGGACCTCGGCTCGTGATCCGACGTCGGCCCGTGCTTCGACGCCAAAGCCTTATTACCTACCCATACGTACTAGGGTTATCTTCAAAGTGCATTCACTTAGCTGGTTAGTTCATCCTTTTCAGTTATTCAGTATTACCTTATGGCATGTTTACTCTGTATCTTGCTATGTCCCCTGAGGACCTGGTTGCTTTCTATATTTAGACGAGCATTTGCAGTCGACTGGGGTGCAATCCGGGACTTGAGACAGGACTTACTGCAGAAGACGATGAGGTGTTACCTGAGGAGTTCCCTTGACTCAGGGTATGGTGTTGTTTAGTTTATGAGCATCATTATCTAGTTAGTCGATGCTCATGACTAGTTATCTTTCTACTTTCAGTATTTTCATTTAGTGTTGTACTCTGTGGGCTTGTACCCACCAGACTATTCAGTTATATTTATTTCAGACTCCATATTATTTCTAGTTTTATATTTCAGCATTACTTTCTTTGTTCCTGTGGATGAGATCTAGATGTTACCACTTGCCTGTGTAGTATAGTTATTTTTACAGCGTAGTACGCCTAAGTGAGTCCATTTAATTGGGCAGCTCACTCTAGGTCGTATCAGCTGGCCAGGTTATGTCCTAATCCCATATGTTTTGGGAGCGGGGTGTGATATGGTTTTAGTGGTGGCCCATGCAGGTCTCGTTTATCGTTTTGGTTACGTTACTGTGCCGACTCGAGCCTGCGATTAGGATTAGCAGTGTTAGGATCTCATCCACTTGTGATTATCGTATTTGAACCTCGAATCGTATTCAATTGTTGATTTTCTTGTATCATACTTCCTTCTATCCCTTTTGTAATGGAATTCTGTCTGTTTCAGAGAGATGAATTTACGTAGTGGACGTGCGACTTATGGCGTTGCCCCAGCATCCACCACCGAGCCCAGTGACGACAGGACTCCAGCTCCATCAGCGGACCAGATTCTGGGACATGTTACAACCTTCCCGTCGACTCCACCGATTCATGTGGGACCTGTACCGCAGCTTGCACTAACTCACCAGGAGGGTCAAACTTCACCGGCACCAATCCAGCAGGAGATTCCTTTGCCTCCTCCGCCTTCTTTTCTACCTCAGATGCCGTGCGTGACACTTGCTCCCCCGATGGCTCAGCAGGAGATGTTCCAGTTCTTTCAGTCGATGATGCAAGTACAGTGGCAACAGACCGAAGCTTTGATGCGGAGTATGACGACGATCCTAGAGAGGATACCCGCACCGCAGCCTGTACCAACTCACCGAAGGAACGTGACTGTAGACGAGCATGATGCGGAGTTCAGACGCACTCAGGCGAGGAACTCGTATGCGGAGACGTTAGAAGAAGACAGAGTCCAGGAGTCCATCAGCCAGGATCCATTGATTCAGAGTTACCCTGCTACCACTGACGCACTAGTTGGAGGACAACATGGAGGACCGATCAGGCATTCAAGAGAGCACATTCAGCAGAGAGCCGTTCCGTGCCAGGCAAAGGAGTTCAAGACTTGTTACTTTTGCGGCAAGAAGGGGCACATTCAGAAGGATTGCAGAAAGTGGTTACGGTTGTGCTTGAAGTGTGGATCGAAGCAACATCATGTTAGGAGATGTCCATGGCGTCGGGACATGAGTCAGCAGTTAGTCTCGACACCAGTTCTGCCGGAAAGGGGTATGTTTAACACTGAATATTTCATTATTATATTCTTGTGCTGATATATGATTTGTCTAATTTCAAGGACGAAATTCTGTAAGGTTGATAGATTGTAAGCCCTCTGGATTTTTAGGGTTATTTTAAATTTTTAAATAATTTATTTTCGATAAATATTTTTATTATATTTAGTTTTGATAATTAAATATATTATTCGTGACATTGATTTTTGGAGCGCCAGAGATGTCATCCCCTCGAAACGCTCTTTATGATTTTTGTTCTAAACAAATTTATCTTCATGTTGATATATCATGTCCCACCCAAACTTATTTCCTTGTGCTCTATTTGCATCGTAGAACTTTCGGGTCAAATTAGGCCATTTGAATTATTATTAAATTCCCACTTTTATTTTTGATCATCATGTGTACCTTACCGTGACTTTTAATTTAGGAGCACAAGACTAGTTATTTTCTCCAAACCAATTTGTCAGCATGATCTACTCGAGATACTGTCCGCCCATGACCATCGTGTCCCACTCTGACACACTCTCTTGTACTTTATTTTTATCGCACAACTTTTCGGACAATTGACCTAATCCAGATTTACCCCACCGAGTCTCATTTACTTCCAACTTGTATTGGAGACGCCAGTTTGACCCAAACTGGTCGACCCAAGATATGGACACGGACCATTTTGAGTCTACTACATACGTGCCACTTGTGTCCCATCCAATTTAGTCTCCGTGTACTATTTATTTATCAAGGATTATCATCGACTAATTTAAGTCATTTAATTATCGGGACCCAATTAGATCCAATTGCGACCCGACCCGACTCAAGTTGACCCAACACCCAAGCACCATGACAACACCCCTTCATCATGCCCCCACACACACAACACCAATAAAGTAATTCTACAAAACACCAAACATCCAAACATCACTATCACCCTATATTTAAAACACATTCCCATCACTATCACCATCACCCCCACTCTCTTTCCTCTCTCCTCCTCACATGACCGGCCACCCATTTCCTCTCCCCCTCCTTTCAAACCACCCCCCTATATTAAACACACACATCACCATCACTTTTTTCTCTCTTCCTATATTAAAATACCCTTCCTTACACATCACTATCACCCACACACTCTCCCTCACTCTAGCCAACCTAGGAGAACCCCCATCCCCCTACACCCGAGCCCCCCTCTATTTCAGCCACTCTCTCACTTCTCATCCTCTCTCTCTCTCACTTCTCACCCTCTTAACCCGACAGGAACACTCCCCCCACTTCTTTCCCATCTCCTCTCCTCCTCCTCCTCTAGCCGAGACCACTACCACCATTCTCTTCTCCTCCTCCTTCTTCTCCATTTCACTTCACCACCATCATCTCCATCATCTTCCTCATCTCTCCACCCTCTTCATCACAACCACCACACCCCTTACTCTACCCGACGGCAGCCCCTCCCAAGCAGCAGCCCCCACGCGCTACCCCCCACAGGCCGAGCCCCCTCCTTCTTCATCTTCTCCTCCTCCGCCTTGCGTTTGCTGCTGCTGCGAACTGCTGCAGTTGCTGCCGCGTTACTGTGCGCGCCGCGTGCGAGGCCGGCCACCGCCGACCTCCCCTCTGGCCGGCGAACCCAGGGCGCCCCCCTCGACCAGGCCGCACAGCAGCAGCCTTGAGCTGCTGCAGCTGTTGCTGCTGCGTGTGCTTCGCGCACCGTGGCGAGCGCGGTCACGGGTTTCCCGCGCCACCGCTTGCGCTCAGTCGGCCACGCCGATCTCCAGTCTTCACCGTCGCATACGAGACGCAGGCACGCCCCCACGACGGTGAGGTATAACCCTCTTCATCCTTCTCTTCCATGTTGTTTTCGTGATATCCATGCATGTGTCACTCTCTCTTGATTGAACATATAACAGTTGGCTTTCCCTACATTCATTCTTGTAGATATCCCATATTTATATATATACATATATATGTTTCTATTAAATAATGTTTATATATATATAAATTTGTATATATATATATATATATATATATATATATATATATATATATATATATATATATATATATATATATATATATATATATATATTCGTATGGGTATACACTCGTGTATATGTTGCTATATACATTTCTTACATAGATCCCCTATATATATTATCGGATGTATATGATACGGGTATATATACTCCTATGTATTATCTAATATATATAGATATATATATATGTTTTCTTATATATAACTTATATATATAATTTTCCTATATACATTTTCGTGTATATATATTTCCCTTTACATATATATTTGTATGTATATATTTTTATATATACGTATATATTTCCGTATACACATCTCCTTATATATAACTCTTATATATTTTCTATTTACATTTTCGTAGATATAACTCATATATATATATTCTCGTATATATATTTCCTATATATATATAATTTCCTTTATATCCGTTCCGTATGTACACTTTTATATATCCTTATATACAATTCTGTATGTACATTTTTATATATAACATTTTCGTATATATACTTTATATATATTTTTGTGTATGTGTATATACGTGTATACGTATATACGTATGCACAACTTTGTATGTGAATGGAAATGTAAATCATAAATGTTGGTTTAACTTATCGTAAATCGTGGTTGTTGTATTTGTAGGTACACCAGACGATACGATCTTGATTGAGGATCCTGGATCTTCGCTTGCGCCTCCCGAAGTTTCAGGCAAGTATACCTTGCCTTTTATTTCTGGTTTTATTCATTCATACTTATTTTGTGCACTTGGTAGAGTGGACGTAGTTGTGTGTCCGAGTGATACCTCGGATACAGTCGATGACGGCATTGTCATCGCTTTTCATGCATTTGACTTAGTCCTAGAGGACATCCCTAAATTGTGGAATCATAGTCATGATTCCCATGACCTTGACACGTGTTACGATACGGCACCGAGTGAGTTCATACCATGGTACGGGCTTGAGCATCAGGATCGCTACCAGTGCAAAGGGTTCGTGCTCTGGTACATAGAATGGTTAGGTCATGACTAGTTATTGTGACCACGCATTGAGAGTCGGGGTGTTCAAGTGGTGGATACGACTTGCGCATTTCGAAGGACAGGGGAAGACAATTAGTAGGCGTATGGGACAGCCAAAATCCTGGAAAAGGGCCATGTCGCTCAGTGTTGCCCGGATGAGTGGGACCTCGGCTCGTGATCCGACGTCGGCCCGTGCTTCGACGCCAAAGCCTTATTACCTACCCATACGTACTAGGGTTGTCTTCAAAGTGCATTCACTTAGCTGGTTAGTTCACCCTTTTCAGTTATTCAGTATTATCTTATGGCATGTTTACTCTATATCTTGCTATATCCTCTGAGGACCTGGTTGCTTTCCAGATTTAGACGAGCATTTGCAGTTGACTGGGGTACAATCCGGGACTTAAGACAGGACTTACTGCAGAAGACGACGAGGTGTTACCTGAGGAGTTCTCTTGACTCAGTGTATGGTGTTGTTTAGTCGAGCATCATTATCTAGTTAGTCGATGCTCATGACTAGTTATCTTTCTACTTTCAGTATTTTCATTCAGTGTTGTACTCCGTGGGCTTGTACCCACCAGACTATTCAGTTGTATTTATTTCAGACTCCTTGTTATTTCTAGTTTTATATTTCAGCATTACTTTCTTTGTTCATGTGGATGAGATCTAGATGCTCATCTAGATGTTACCACTTGCCTGTGTAGTATAGTTATTTTTACAGCGTAGTACGCCTAAGTGAGTCCATTAAATTGGACAGCTCACTCTAGGTCGTATTAGCTGGCCAGGTTATGTCATAATCCCATATGTTTTGGGAGCGGGGCGTGATAAAGGGTATGAAGTGAGCACACTTCGTCAGCCTGTCAACGATGACCCATATGGCATCCTTCCCTCCTTGGGAATGAGAAAGCCCTGAAACGAAGTCCATCGTAATATGCTTCCACATCCACTCGGGAATGGGTAACGGCTGCAATAGACCAGCTGGCCTCTGACGCTCCGCCTTGACCTGCTGGCAAACTAGGCATCTTGAAATGAAGCATGATACATCTCTCTTCATCCCGTGCCACCAAAGATGTTCCCGCAAGTCACATTACATCTTGTTGGCACCAGAATGAATAGAATATCGCGATCGGTATGCCTCCTGTAAGACTGCCTCTATCAGCTCTCCCTTCGGCACGTATAATCGGCTGCCATGCCTCAAGGATCCATCCTCTGCTACGGTGAAGTCGTCCAGCAATCCAGCTAAAGCCTGGACTCTAAGTCTACGGAGGCTCTCATCTGTAGACTGTCTTCTTGATCTGCTCCATCAAACCTGACTGAATGTCTAGCGACATCATCTGTATCACTGATCCTGACCGAACCATCTCTATACTGAGCTTCTCCAGATCTTCCCGCAAATGTTGATCTATTATCAGATACCATGCCATCGGATGCCTGCTCAGCGCATCCGCCACCACATTTGTCTTCCCGAGGTGATACTGCAAATCGATGTCGAAGTCCTTCATCAACTCCAACCATCTTCTTTGCCTCATGTTCAGCGCCTTCTGTGTGAACACATACTTCAAGATCTTTTGGTCAGTAAAGATTTTCACTCGCTCTCCGTATAAGTAGTATTTCCACAACTTGAGTGCAAAGATCACCGCAGCTAACTCTAGATCGTGGGTACGATAGTTCCGTTCATGAGTCTGTAATTGCCTAGATGTATAAGCAATCACTTTTCTATGCTGCTACAGGACACATCCTAGCCCCTTTTCCGAAGCATCGCTGTAAATGGTGAAACCTCCAAATCCTGAGGGTAATGTCAGAACTGGAGCGGTCGTCAGTATCCTCTTCAGCTCCTCAAATGCTGCCTGGCAGTCCTCTGACCAGATCTACTCTGCGTCCTTCCGCGTCAGTTTTATCATGGGTTCAACTATCCTAGCAAAGTCCTGGACGAACTTCCTATAATAGCCTGCTAAACCCATGAAACTTCTGATCTCTGAAACTGATGTCGGAGCCTTCCATGTCTCGACGGCTGTCACGCCCCGCTCCGAAAAATTGCTCGTCCTCGCTAGATTTTACCCGAAGCATCGTCCTCACTGGGGCATGATGCCACACGATCATGGAGTTGCGCTCTTGTAAGGCAAGATAACAGGCTCACATAGTGATTATCTCAAATTCGTAACATAAGCAGTGGAAGAAAACAAGGAATACAATAAGAATCTCTTTTATTGAAAATGAACTGAAGGTTACAAAGGCAAGAATAGCCCAACTTAACATGCCAATTGGCTACAACGCTCATGATCTCTCTATCTCACAAGGATTACATTGTTCCATATATTATGCCTCTTTATAGCCAACAAGTAGTCTTCGGCCGAACATCTCCATGTCGCAAGTCCGAACGCCTATGCGGTAGCCCTCTTAAAATGCTAAGGACTCCATGCCTCGGCACGTCCAAGCCAAGCCCCGCCCCAAGCCGATCGTAACCTGGTCCTGCACACAAACTTGTGGGGGATTAGTGCTTTCGTCCTCGCTGCACTGATCAAGACCCACTCGTACCCAAACCAAATACTAAGTATATTTAGTGAAATATGCATCTTAATTTGGTGATCTTTCTATTTAGCCCTAGGAGCAGTTTTATGAAAATATTTGATGCATAATAACTCAATGGGAATGTGTCCAACATCGTGTTCCTGCAGCAGATATAGTTAGACATAATCTGAATATGAACATAGTGATCGTGCTCATCCCCGTCCCATTTTGCTTAGCCTGCAATGGTTAGAACTTTACATAATCAATCGTAGAATTCGTGCAACCAACCAATCATACTTAGACTTATTCAAAGGGTAGCAGGCACTGCACCTGCTCCCAACTCTAATCTTAGCCCACCAGTCCTAACTATATGAAGGTCACGGTGTTTCGCACCGTAATGGACTTGGCATCCTTATGTGTATGCCTATGATCGCTTCGATACTGGTTGCTAGCCCAGTATTCGAAGGATCCCAAACTTACTGATATCATAGCTTATCACAACACTAAACGTTTGCAACCCGTCCTAATGATGTGCACCATAAATACCATACATAATTTCCTCCTAGACCGAACGGTCCCGGTACCCCGGTCGTAACCGTCCGAGGGAAGCCGCACCCGTGCACGGGCCATCCGAGTCCATTGACCATACAATACGTTCCATAGCATACAAGTTATACATTTCAACCCATCCCGTGTTCCATAACGTAATCCCATATCTCTATTCCAAATTCCGTAGGCATTATGTCCCAACACGTCCGTATTGATGCACGAGGCCCAACGGCTTGGACTTTTCGTACTTATTTTCAACGCATTCCGTTCATAAGTTATTCACATAGCCTAATTCCGTAGTTACTTAGTCATTTTCTAGCTTTCGTGCTCGAGGGCACGCTCAGCGACATAATCAATGTTCTAAGCCTAGTGTTCAATGTTCTCGGAGTCGTGCACGTGATGCACATCTCGATATTGTCTTTCAAAGTTCTACCATCATCGCCCTACCGCGATCCGTACATTTGATGTACGTCACTTTCAATTGTTCAGTTGTTCAATGTTCTATCTTAATATTCGACACATAACAAGGTCCTTAATCCGTTCGAGCCACGCCCGTAACTTGACAACAACTTATGCATGCAAGGATATATTTTATTAGGCATGAAGGAATAGGAAAAGAGAGTCAAGAACCCGCCCACCTTAAGCCGATACGCCTTATCGTTCTGCCGAGCTGATGCAGCTCGATTCCATAGCTCGGTTGCATAGCTAACTCTTGGACTTAGCTATTCCTTTGAACTACTCGATTGATTTGGCCTATCGCGCCCATGCCACACTCTGTTGCAAGGTGGCAATTTGGTTTTGCGGACACTTTACTGAATAAGGCAAAATGCCGACCTCTTATCATCCAGCGTAAAAGCATAGCTTGCACACCAGATCAACTAAAATCAGTACTTGCTCAAACGGAACTTATCCTTTGCATCAATTCGATTTATAGATTCCAATCGACTCAAAGCTTACCTTCGGCCAACGTAACTCTTGCATCGATTCATATCGATACCTCATCGGGTCAGCACAGCTCTTCGAGTTAACGACTCATTATAATGCACCGTGCGGAGCGGGGCATTACAACGGCAGCAATCTTCTTAGGATCCACTGAGATCCCCTCTCCAGTGACTACATGACCGAGAAACTCCATTCGGTCTAAAAAGAACTCGTACTTCGACAATTTAGCATACAATCTCTCCTGCCTCAGAATCCCCAAAACTGTCCGCAAGTGCTCTGCGTGCTCCTCCGACGTCTTCAAGTATATCAGGATGTCGTCGATAAACACCACGACAAACTTATCCAGATACTGGTGAAATGTCTTATTCATTAAGTTCATAAAGACAGCTGGCGCATTTGTGAGACCAAATGGCATCACCAATGTCACGCCCCGCTCCCGGAATACAGACGAACGAGAACGTGAACAGCCAGCTACGTATATTGGGACGGCAACCATCCCGCTATACGATCACGGCTGTCTAGCATGTGAGGGTATTCTACAAACCAACAGTCTCTTACGGTCCAAATGGCCTATTGTCTCAATCTCATCAAGTAAAATAAGTTACAAGATAACAGATCACCAAATATACAATTGTAAGGCGTCCCAAACATTACATATAAGATGATCATGAAAACTAGTCGTAACAAAATGTAGAGACTAGCTCAGAGTTAAGTCATACATGATCAACCCCCGGGGCATGTCAATCACGTTACAGCCCGTAGGCAGATAATAAATACAAGTTGCAATCGAGCTAACACGTGCTCGTCGGCTAAACGCCTCAAAATAATATGAATTTACAATAAAGTGGGCGAACAAAAGAAACCCACTCGAAGCCTTGGTCACGCCTGGCGGTCACCATCTGGCTGGAAGACAGGTAGATCCCTTGCTGCTGCTCCGGTATCTGGCCATACAAAACCAGCTGGGTCAGACCCCAGAAAGAGCAAGTGCCACAAAGGAGGCTCCACTTAAGGACTAAAACCAGCAAATTATTAGTAAACAAAAGCAGCAAAAGAAATAAGTAAAAGCATATTGAGATTTGTGCGGTACCAATGCACGTATCCCGATCACAGAAAAAGGAAACAAGTAACTTGATTAGAAAATAATAATAATACCGGAGAACATGGCAGGTAAGATGCATGAAAAATAAGAAATAAATGCTATCCGGGTAATAAACGAGAAAGGACAAATGTACCGTACCAGGAAACCTGAACAGTACATAGTCACTAACCAGTCTATTGCTTGAAGATAACAATCATATACAGGAAGCTATAACATAGATAAGTGCCATCTACACAATAAACACGGTAAGGACAAATGTACCGTACCAGGTAGCCAGGTTACCACTGTAACCCTTCACCTAAACAGTACATAGCCACTGACCAGTTATTGCCTAGAGGACAATCATACAAGAGAGTTACACTACAGTGACAGAGAAGAAATCTTGCAATCACATCCAGTGCAAGTCAAGCATTCAAGTTCTAGAGACTGGAACAATCAAGAGCTGGACCCATCAGGGCTGGTCCTAGACCAGACCAGACAAGGCTGGACACCATCCAATAATACACGGCCAATCATAGCCTACTGCTTGCTACATTAACTAACTAGGGTTATCACAAGCCTAATTACTAACAATGCAGTGAGATGTATCTCCGCCACAAGCCCTGCAGCTATCCAGGTTACCCAGGCGAATATTAGTATAGTGACAATTAGAGAGAGAGGGACTACATTCTTGTTATCATTATAAGTAGCTTGAGGATGCACCACTTGGCAGTGAGCTGGAAATGCGCCCTACTCGTCGGCAGGCTACAAGTCCAAACGATTGTGGCCGGGGTAACGGGATCGCCTGTAGCTGAGGAACATCTCGTCATGACTAGTGAATTAAGCTAGTTGTTAATCTTAGTTCATTTCCAATATGAATTCCTGACCGTGGGAAATCAAGAATTCATGTCCTAGACATGATGCAAGACAAGACTGGTGAATTGACCAAACACAAGAAGGTACACCCACGGTGTCAAGACAAGCTATACTAGTCAAGTGAGCCTGCCTCGGCAGCTCAAGTTGTCAAATTATCATGCCAAGTCATATCATGTTACAAGCTGGAAGTGCGCCGCCACGAGCCACTATCAAGTTATCTAGTTGTTAAGGTTACAAGTTACAAGTTATTAGCCAGGATTTATTTATCGTGTCAGGGCCATAAGGCATATCACAATGCAACTATTCTACAAGTAAAAGGAACATAATCCTGAGTGCACCCAAACGGCCACCGATGAAAAAGGCATGAAAAGTACAATAAGGCTGAAAACATGACTTTATAAATAAGACCATAAGAAAACACTTTGCTGATGTAACAAGAGATAACAAAACCAGGGACAACGTCGTACTAGCATTAAATCAAATCGTGCCCACATCGTGTTTGGGTCGATCTCGGGTCAAAAGGCGTAAGGATATAAACCAGGGGTAAGGTGTTCCCAAATTAGTGTCAAGATTCAAGAAAGCAGTACACAAATACAGGAAATCGTGTCAAGACGTGTCGAGTCTAGTCAAGTCGTGTTGTGAGCACCAAAATCTCAGGAAGCTCCAAATTATGAAAAGAAAACCAAAGCCCAGAGAAAGCAATACAGGCACTAGGGGTGCAGGGGTACAGGGGCACTAGGGCAGGCCAGGCATACTGGAGTGCGCCTAGAGGCAGCACACTAGAGTGTGCCAGGGAGGCAGCACACTAGAGTGCGCCTACTAGCTGCACACTAAAGTGCGCCTAGTCTGGACAGGTCAATCCGCACCTAGAGCCAATGGGGCAAACCGCGCCTAGATCTATTGGATCAAATGGCGCCTAAGTCAAGGGAACAGTGAACTGCGCCTAAAATGATAAATATAGGCGCAGTCGGGCAAGCCAAGGGAAAGTAGGCGCTATCTGCCTAACAGGAGGGAATGGGCGCTATCTGCCAATCTGGGAAAGTAGGCGCAGTCTGCCAACCGCGCCTGAAATGACGCCAAGGAGGCGCCATCGAGGGGCGGAGGCGAACAGCACCCAAGGAGGCGCGATCGAGACGAACCGCGCCTAAGGAGGCGCGTTCGAGCGAGCCGCGCCTAAAGAGGCGCGCTCGAAAAGCAGGCGCAGTCTGCGAACCGCGCCTAAGAAGGCGCAGTCGAACGAACAGCGCCTAAAGAGGCGTGTTCGAGGAAGTAGGCGCCATCGGCCAGAACAGCAAGTCATCTTCTCCAAAAAATCCGAGAAGAGAACCCATGGAACTCAAAACTTTGGAACATCATAAATCCATCAATACAAACCCAAATCCGGATTTTCAAAGCTCTAACTTGTGTAAAATTGAAAGCTCTACAACATGGAAACATTGAATCCAACAAAAGAACAAGTTTGGGAGATCAAATCTCCAAAAATCCGAAAACACTCCAAACCTAGATCTACAAGATTCCAAGCTCCAAATCAAGAAAACCCAAGATCTAATGTTGCTCATAGGGTGCTAAACTAGCTAATGGGCACATAAAATCCGGCCCTCAAGTGTGAGCAAGGTGCACTTGCCTAATGGGGGTGATTCTCTCTTAGGGAAGAAGAAGAAGGAAGGGAGAGGGGGTGGCCGGCTGTGAAGTGGGAAAATGAGAGGGGAGAGAGAGAGAGAGGGGATTAAATGATGGTGGGGTGTGATGGAGGTGAGGGAGAGTATAGGTTAAAGGGTTCCAATGCAATCTCAAACCAAATAAAACCGAACCAAGTCTCCAAATCAAACCAAGTTAAACCAAGCCAAGCTCTTCCACATAAATTCGAGCCAAAATACGAAAGCCGAGAATACTGCAAGTTGAGCAAAATACCATGCAGGCCAAAGTCCAATCAAAATCCAGAAGTCATTAACCAGATTAACCCATAATGATAAATGATAATTAAACTACCACAAGATTACGAAATAAACTACAATTAACTAGACAAGAAAAATAAAATACGGGTCAGAAATACGAATACGCAATAAAATACGTATCACGAATTTCGAGATATTACAACCAAAAACTCGTACTGCCCATACTTCGTGTTGAACGCCGTCTTCTGGATGTCTTCAGCCCTGACTTTCACCTGGTGGTAACCGGATCTCAAATCTATCCTGGAAAATACCTTCGCCCCACTCAACTGGTCGAACAAATCATCTATCCGAGGCAGAGAATATTTGTTCTTAATGGTGATGGTATTCAATGTCCGGTAGTCAATGCACAACCGGACTGTACCATCCTTCTTCGGCACAAAGAGCACTAGCGCTCCCCATGGAGAAGCACTAGATCGAATGAAACCCTTTTTCAACAGGTCATCTATCTGCTCCTTCATCTCTACGGCCTCCTTGGGGTTCACTCTATAGCAAGCCCGGGATACTGGTGATGAACCCAGTACTAAATCTATAGTGAACTCCACATCTCTGTCAGACGGTAGTCCTGGAAGATCCTCTAGAAAATACATCTATAAACTCCCTAATGATAGGGTGTGGCAGTGCTAACTCCCCGACTATCGCACAACAGTTTGGCTCCAGGCTGATTTCCGGCCCTGTCCTCCTGACACTGAATGGTATCGTGCATGGGGGACTGAACAGAATACTACCCCCATGACAGTCTATTGCTGCGTGAGCATAGCTAAGCCAATCCATTCCTAATATGATATCATACCCGGAAAGTGGCATCATGAAGAATCGTCCCCAAAACTCTCTCCCAGCTATAGTAATAGAGCATCTATAGATAGCCCTAATGGGCACTGGTCCGCCTCCCGTCATTACCCTACTCATCTCCTCGGTGGGTGTAGCTACTAAGTGGTGTTTATGCAGAAACTCTAATGACAGAAAACTATGTGATGCACAGGAATCAAACAAGCATAGAGCTAGAAAAGTATGCAAATAAACATAACATGTGATGACGTCGGCCAAATAATCTGGCTCTGAAATCTACTCCGGCTCCGCCTCAAGAGCCAGACTATAAGCCTTCCCCTGGGGTCCCTTGTGCTGCTGCAGATGTTGCCCGAACCTCTGCTGCTTTTTCGGAAGCGGCGGTCCTCTAGATGGTGGTCCGGCACCTGGTACCCTCGCTACTGGGCATTCCCGAAGCTAGTGGGTGGTAGACCCACAAGCTAAGCTCTCACGACCCGCACCCACTTTTCGGATACGAGACGTGTCCAAGTCCAGCCTATACCGCAGTGTCGGCGGTAGAACGCTGACTAGAATATACAAGTCACAGAAGTCTAGAACTAACATGGTACTCTATATCTCATCCACAGAAATCAGAAGGTACAACTAACTCAAAGAAGTAACAAATAAACGCTGAATGACTGAATAATGAATGATAATATAAAATGATGTATCAAGTTATCAATAGTTTAAGTCACGTCCGGTGGACACAAATCCACTACCAGTAGACGGAAGTAAAACAAAGACATGAAGTAAAATATCTGAGTCCAAACTACGCTAAACCTCAATGATGCCATCAGCTACAATCATACCATGCGTCTCAAATACCTGCTCGCCTGCACCTGGACCAACTTTGGCTAAACCTGAAGAGATCATCAGGTCCTCAGAGGACTAGCAAGATACAAGAAGAACATGCCACTATGACAGTAAATAACATACATAAAGAAAATGACAGAAATAGAACAATGTACTTCTACACGAAATACATGAGAGTGCAACATCAAAGACAAAGTTCAACACTTGGGCTAACAGACAGGGGTACCATGACAACCGTAGCTCATCCGAAACTAACAGCCAACAGAAATACAATCGCATCTCATCCGAGATTAACGACCAACAGAGTATCACAACCGTAGCACGAAGCTAACGGCCAACAGAATCAACAAGACAACCGAAGCTCATCCAAACTATCGATCAACAGAATACTATCATATAGCCTGTGTGCCTAGTAAATGTCCTATCTGTCTCAATGAACTACACATGGGTGTCAAGTCAAGTCAACTCAAGAAAAGTACATGTAACGGGTCAAGAGATACCAATAAATGTGGCACGGGACTAAGCCACACTTTATACATGGAATAACAGTGATGTATAGAATAAAGAAAATGTACGTGCACGTAAACTGAGAAGAATATCATTGACGTGAACACAAGAAACATCAAATCAATTATGACAGGAAAGAATTAGCAATATAGAAAATGCATGAAAATACTGTACAGTGGACAAGGTATACTTGCCTGTTGGTTGTCCAAAGCGGCGCTCAAGTCTTTAATCTAAGGCCTAGTCCATAACACATATAACAAAACAAAGTTAATATCCTATAATATATAATGTTATATTTTACTATATCCAACTATCCTTGTATTAATGGTTGGGTAATCTACTTTAGTCCAACCCACCTTCTGTTTCTATAATTAATTAAATCTAATTAACTAACTTAATCCACTCAACTATTTATTAAATACTTTTTATCAACAAAGGAGCAAAGGATGGGTTATTACAAAATAAGGATAAAAATAGGGCTAAGCGAAAATCCTTACTTAATAAAGGTGCTTCCTACGGAAGGGAGGTTCTCTCTATTTAAACATGTACTTATGAGAGGGGCTTAAGTGCAATTTTACCAACTCAATGTAATTCTTGTCTTGGAAAGAGAGACTCATCAGCCATAGTAATGATGATGTTACACCTATTATATGAATATATTATTCTTATATATATATCTATTAATATATAAAAAACAAGGGGTTATGTACAAAAATACTATCAAACTTGTTCTTCTCTGGACACTGGACAACGAGAAAGAGATAAAGCTTTTATATATATATATATATATATATATATATATATATATAGAGGAAGGATCAAGATTCCCACGCTTTTTGTATCCCCAAGCATCCCCTCTATTTGCACCGTTGGATGGTGCTTTAAGTCATCTAATCTTAACCGTTGATTTACCAATGGTTAAGATTAGATGACTTAAAGCACATCCAACGGATGTGAACATGGGGATGCATGGGGATGCAAAAAATGTGGGGATGCCTATATATATATATATATATATATATATATATATATATATATATATATATTAAATCTATTACTATAAATTCATTAATATTTTTATTTTATTTTTTGAGAAAAACCATATGTTATATAAATTCATTAATATGATATTCTAGAATTTATTGGTTTCTACTTTTAGTATATTTGCATATACTTTATACTTGAAACTAAGTAGTATTTATTTGCTTAATGGGATTGTCACGCCCCAGTACCGAAATACGGAGACGGACTAGGCCAGCTACTCCATATGAGGTATGTAACGTCATACGGCGATCGTGGCTGTCGAGAGACTAGGGGGTACATGCTACAATCAAGTCTCCTATGGTCCCACAGAGTTCTATGTCTCAATCACTCAAACCACATCAGCAATTAAATGAACATTAAAGATAAAGCAGTAAGGCATCCCCGACGCTTCATCAAAATGGTCATGAGAGACTAGCTTTATAATTTAGCTATCTCAGAGAGTCAGGAGTACAAAATTATACACAGCTGCAGTCTGTTTAATTACAATGATGTACTGACACAAAATATCAAGTAATCCGGCTAACAGGTGCCGGTGGCTAAACGCCGCAAAAGTATAAGCAGGAGTGGTGGAGAAGAAACCCACTCGAGTCCCCGAACCGCCATGCTCCTAGTATGCACCATGGATGTCAGGGAGGAAGATCGTGTCCTCTGGCTCTGCTACGAGATCTGGCCAAACAAAACCAGCGGGGTCAGCCCCGAATAGCAAGTACCGCCAAAGGGGCACAAGAGTTAAGATTAAAAACCCAGTTAATAGAATGATTGATAATAGTAATACTTATGCTACTATTATAGGGTAGCGCAACATCTTCGAACCCATATGGCACCCTTACAACCAAACAAGGACAAAAGGTGCCGCATGGAGTCGGGACGTGTCGTACTCTATAACATTCACATAAGTTAAAAGGTATAAACAATAAAACCTCCTGATCGTGACTTCGGTCGATAGCCTATCGCAGCACAATAACCAACCCAACAATCAAACAAGAACATGGGTTGGATCATGTACCATGATAGACCATGTTCCTCAGTCATTCACAGAAGTAGCACTTCACAACCAGAATAAGTCTTCCGTTCATAACTTCGGTCCACAGCCTGTCATAGTACGATAACCAACCCAACAATCAAACAAGAACATGGGTTGGATCACGTGCCATGACAGTCCACTTCCCTCGGTTATTCACGGAAGGTAATAGGACACAAGCAAGTCGTTTTCACGGCCAATCAAGTCTACGAGTTTCTAGTGGGATGAGGTTATCCTCGCATCATGTTATCTAGAAATCCTCAGATCGTTTCTTTCCAGCAAGGCTAGCCAACCCAGGGGTTCGCGTAGACAGGTATGATTGAGCACAGGTCCCTCGCAAGGCCACCTTGCCAAAACATATAATATATAGCAGGAATTAATCGGATACAGTCATCCACTCGTTGCAGATGACACAGTATCCGTGGAGACCAGCCGGCGCGTCGAGACAATATCTCAAGGCGGCTGGTGTAACACGATCTCGGGACTTTTGCCCTCCCCATGCATCTAGTATATTTAGTTGCCTAATTTAACCCTAGGTGAAATCTTGGACTCACATGCTGTGGCCTGCATGATTATCCTCCTAAAAGTCGTACTCAAGTACGAGTACCCTAAAGAGGATCCATGTCAATCAGTATGTCAACATGTTCTACCCTCCTTAGTGTAATACATCATTGCAAATACGCCACGTGGAGTTACGAGTCATTTGTCGAGCATGAACAAGAACTGGGACATTCAGGTACATGTATCAGGTAGGAACTCTTTGTTCACCGGGGTCACATTAGTGCTCATATCATGCTCGGAACAAAAGGCGTAAGGATATAAAATGGTCATCTAATATCTGATAAAAATATCAAAAGCGTACGCATAAAGCACGCACGCTCAAGGGGTAAAAAGTCACGCAGGCTCACTCAAGGCAGCGTGCGTGAAAAGTCACGCAGGCTCACTCAAGGCAGCGTACGTGAAAAGTCACGCAGGCTCACTCAAGGCAGCGTGCGTGAAATGTCACGCAGGCTCACTCAAGGCAGCGTGCGTGAAAAGTCACGCAGGCTCAAGGGGAGAGCTGCGTGAAAAGTCTCGCAGGCTCAAGGAGAGAGCTGCGTGAAAAGTCACGCAGACTCACGGGAAGAGCTGCGTGAAAAGTCACGCAGGCTCAAGGAGAGAGCTGCGTGAAAAGTCACGCAGACTCACGGGGAGAGCTGCGTGAAAAGTCACGCAGGCTCAATGAGAGAGCTGCGTGAAAAGTCATGCAGACTCACGGGGAGAGCTGCGTGAAAAGTCATACAGACTCACGGGGAGAGCTGCGTGAAAAGTCACGCAGGCTCAAGGAGAGAGCTGCGTGAAAAGTCACGCAGACTCACGGGGAGAGCTGCGTGAAAAGTCACGCAGGCTCAATGAGAGAGCTGCGTGAAAAGTCATGCAGACTCACGGGGAGAGCTGCGTGAAAAGTCATACAGACTCACGGGGAGAGCTGCGTGAAAAGTCACGCAGGCTCAAGGAGAGAGCTGCGTGAAAAGTCACGCAGACTCACGGGGAGAGCTGCATGAAAAGTCGCACAGGCTCAAGGGGAGAGGTGCGTGAAAAGTCACGCAGACTCACGGGGAGAGCTACGTGAAAAGTCACGCAGACTCACGGGGAGAGCTACGTGAAAAGTCACGAAGGCTCAAGGAGAGAGCTGCGTGAAAAGTCACGCAGACTCACGGGGAGAGCTGCGTGAAAAGTCACGCAGACTCACGGGGAGAGCTGCGTGAAAAGTCACGCAGGCTCAAGGAGAGAGCTGCGTGAAAAGTCACGCAGACTCACGGGGAGAGACACGCCTCCAACAGGAAGTGTGCTCAAACAGAAGCACACTGCTCACTGTCTTCTCCAAACAGCAAGAACACCATGGTTGAACCCAAAGCTTCAAAGCATCATAACTTGGCCATCCGAACTCCAAATCCAGATTTCCAAGGTTCCAACTTGGGTGAAACTGAATGCTCTTCCACATGGAAGCATCAAAAACCTATAAAATCCAACTAAAGTAGATCAAACCATGCAAAATCCGAAAATGATTAAAACTTAGATCTACAAAAATTAAAGCTTCAAAATGGAAATTTTCAAGTTCTAAACTAGTATAGATTGAGGAGAAGAACATGTTTTGACAAATAATTTTGTAAGAAATCATTAACAAAATATAAATCCATCTCTTGAGCAAGTTGGCACTTGCCTTGGTTGGTGGAGGAAATAAATGAGAGGAATAATGAGAGGAGAGAGAAGGAGATGAGTTATATATAAAGATCTTGGACCCATGGGTTCATGATGAACCAAAGGGTTCAAGATGAACCATTGGTGAACCAAGAATAGGTTACCCAAATGAGCCAAAACTATAGGCCCAAATGCAGAAAATAAATTAGGAAATAATATTTTGTCGAATATTTTTGGGAAATGCATGAAGAAATACTGCATAATAAATATAGTATAAATATGAGGTAAATACAAATTTTTGGTTTACGTATTAAAATACGTATTCTAGGATCGGGGAGTGACAGGGATCTTATGTGCAAATTGTGCACCACAAGTTTCAAGTCAGAAACTGACATGTAGTAGAAATCTTCATGCATATTAAATACTTCCATCCTACTCACATAGGAATAAAGAAAAGGCAAAAGCATGTTAGGAGTCCACGTGAGCAGTGCCCACCCATACCTATAATATACTAAGAAAAGAAGGAAAAGGGTGCCAGTGAACCAGTGGTTCCATTTTCTATCATCCTAATTTTATTTGTACGAATTTTAAACATGTAGACTTTAGAGAAGAAGAGCATGAATCAACGGAAGCTTACTAGAAGAGAAGATGGGTCGATGGAGGATTATACGTCCAAGGAGAAATGGCCGCGAATTGCAGTCGTTGAGTTCGACGACATCGGACGTTGGCTAGCGGGTTGTGCTGGTTCGTGGCACATAAGTTGAGTCTTCAGTATCGCCAGCAGTGTGGAGGCATGTCGGCAGCGTTCCACACTACTCTGGCCTTTCCGTCGACGACGCGGGCGTCGAGGCAGTTGCAGACGTGTACTGTACCGAGGGGCTCAGCCTGCTGCGACTGCACTAGGTCGACGTTCGTACGTACGATGTCGAGTTTGACCACTCGGTATGATCGCACCTCCTCCCGGCCGAGTGTACCAAGGCTTGGGGGGTAGTCTCTGATCGCTCTATGAGAAGGAGGGTGAAGAGATGAAGAAGGTGAGGAAGATGAAGAAGTCAAAGATGGCTCGTTGCTAGCGGCTGATGTTCCTCCTCAAAGAATACTAGGGTTTAGGTATATATAGTTGCGTACAACCCTAGACTATTGGTGGTTGGGCCTTGCTGAGTGTTGAGATAGGTGGAGAAAATAAGGATGGATAGGAATTATTATGGGCTGAATGAATTTGGTCGAAAAAGCTTAAAGGAAAAGTTAAAATTTAAATAGATTAATTAATAACATTCAATATAACTCATGTATAGGAGTTCAAAAAATGAATAAATAAAGTTGAGAAATGTTATTTAGTTAATAAGTAATAAAATACAGAGTGCAGTAGTAATATGGAAATAATTCTTAAGAGATACCAACTCTAAATTTTTATATATAAAAACTTTCTAAATAAGTCAATTCGAAACTCCTTAATACAAGGATGCAAATATAATGATTCCTAATTTCCAAATATCCATCCACAATGTCTATTAAAGAAATAAAAAATCAGGGGCTCACATAAGCACTGCCTCAGCCTCTTCCGGCAGATGGAGTAATCATGCCCTGGCCTCCTACAGAATACACACACAGCTCCCTTCTGTTGCTGTGGTCCCGGGGATCTAACCGGTGCGGTTGGGTGATGTGGTGGGGAAGGACGGTATGTCTGCTGGTGCGGCGTCGGTGCTCTCGGCTGGAAAGCCTGGCGCTTGGAAGGTCCCTCGTGGTGTACGGAAGCCGGCCTCTTGCAAGACAAAAGACGCTCCTCTATGCTCCGGGCCAACTCTAGGCTCTGGTAGTAGTCAGTCGTCCCGTTTGCCACTAGGAGAATGCCAATATCTGGGACTAGACCATGGCAAAACCTACGCGTCATCTCTTCTGGGTCTGCAACCAGACTAGGAGCAAAACGACTCAAACGACTAAACTCTGCTGCATACTCGTCAACAGAACGGTTCCCCTGCTGGATGTTCTGGAATTGTAGCCCCATGGCTACTCTAGTGGTGGTCGAGAAGAATTTCTTCTTGAACTGGATCTTGAACTGATCCCATGTGGCCCTCTCTCTCATGAATAGTGGCTCATTCCTGAACCAAACTCTTGCCAAGTCTGTCAGCAGAAATCTCGCTGCCTTGACCTGAAGGTCACCCGACAACCTAGCTCCGAGAAGCTTCCTCTCTACCGAGTCTAGCCAGTCATCTGCTACTACGATGCCTTCAGTCCCCATAAACTCCCTGGGGTTCAAGCCCATGAAGTCTTTGATATTCTCCACTCTCTGCCGTAGCTCTACCGGTGGCGGGACCATGGTACGCTCCTCGGAATGCTCCATGCTCTGGTAGAGTAAGGTGGTCTGCTCCTGATGGGTCGTTAGGAAACCTTGGATCAGAGTGAGCAGTTGGTTCCCATCGAGAGTGACGGAAGCCTGGGCAGGTATACTCATATGTGGTGGTGGGAGTATCGGGTCCTGCTGGGACTGTGATGTGGAAGGTGGTGGAGGCATCTGGGTAGGTGGATTTGTGGAGTGGGGGGTATTGTAGGTGGAGGTAAAGGAGCATCGGTCAACTGGTCAACCGACTGTATAAGAAGTGTGCCAACGTTATCCTGTCAGGACGGGAGTAAGTACTGATTCTAACAAACTAAATATACGAAGCATGAAATGAACAAGAGTGTAATAAACAGGAATCATGGCATATCACAATCTATCATGGCAAGGATACATATGTTATAGAGATAGATGTATATGTAATGTTTAAAACTGTAGTAGGTACGTGATTGTCAATAGGTTTACAATGTGCGGGGGCACATGTAAATAAAATGTACTTCCGTACAAGTGATACGGCGATAGATGTACATACGCACAAATACTACATATACACAAATACTGCTTTGAGAAAAAGGCCTACGGCACAGTAACATATAAAATAAAACTTTGCTTGAGTACGGTAAAGGGGGCATGATCACGTACTCAACTATCAGTTTCTCCATAACCCAGATTCTAAACATGTGAGAGATACGAGAATAGTATAAAACATGGTAGATACTTAGAGCAGTATAAAGTATGTGAAACATGGAGAGATATGACTTGCAGTTTTTAACATGATTTATATATAATTTATTATATGCAGTAAATAAAGTTTGTAGAGGTACTTGTCTTGTGCAAAGCAAGGGTATGTATATGAAGCTATAGATATCCTGGTGTCTTGTCACTGTAAAAAATGATACATAAACATAGTTTTTATACTAAGCTAAATACAAGGACACTAGTGGTGCGACACAACTTTCTGACTGGACACCTAGCCAAATGGTGACTTTAGCATAGGAGGCCAATGTGGGGTGACACAATACCTAAACCAACTTTCTAGGGCCTTTATCCTATGGTAGGGTAAGGTCATGTAATGCCCATAGCTCATATTACGTATTTGAAATACGTATACGTATCTTGACTCGTATTACATGTCTCCTGGCTTGGTTCGGCTTGTTTGGGTTGGCTTGGTTCGGCTTGGGTTGCTTAAAGGTTCATCATGAACTAAGGGGAGAACCCTTACCTACCACCACCATCCCCATTTATTAGCCCAACTCTTTCTCTCTCTTCATTACTCTTCTTCTTCTCCACCATTACTTCTTCACCTACCAGGAAGAGAGCTTAGGCAAGTGCAGCTTGCTTCATGAAGGAACTCCGTTTTTATTGTTCCATTATCTTCCTTACGAGATTCTAACACACTTTAGTACTTAGCATTTCTAATTCCCATGGTTCAATTTGTGTAGATCTAAGTTTATTGTATTTTTAGATTTCTTGGGTTTTGATCTACTTAACATTGTTATTTCTAAGTTTTGATGGTTCCATGTTGTAGAGAATTTCATTTTGTCCCATTTTGACCTATGGAAGTCCAGATTTAGGCTTGGAATGAAGGACTTATGGAGCTTGGAAGCCATGGACTTCATGGCTCTTCTTCTCGGACAAGCAGAGAAGAAGAACAACTTCTGTGCCGCATGACAGTTCCGAGCCGCATGGCAACACTTGACCGCATGAACATTCATGCGACAAGTCTTTCCAGCCGCATGAAGACAACTCTCTACAGCCGCATAAGGCTTTGGCAATTCGCAGCCGCATAAGACCCGTCCCTGGCCCAGCCGCATGAAGACAACTCCCTGCAGCCGCATAAGGCTTTGGCAATTCGCAGCCGCATAAGACCCGCCCCTGGCCAAGCCGCATGAAGACAACTCCCAGCAGCCGCATAAGGCTTTGGCAATTCGCAGCCGCATAAGACTCCACTTGAACTCTGCCGCATGGCTCTGCCTTTGATTCGGCCGCATGAGATGGCTTTGGCCCTTAGCCGCATGAGCACTTGCATGTCCGCAGCCGCATGATCACTTGCATCTCTAACCGCATAAGCCGCGTTCATTCTCAGCCGCATAGGGTTGCCATCCCCGAGTCGCATGAATCCTGATTTCATCCAGCCGCATGAACTCTAATACTCGCAGCCGCATATGCTTGACGGATTCCTCAGCCGCATAGGCTGCCCTTGACTTATAGCCGCATGAACTCCAACATCCTCTGCCGCATAAGGCCTTGCCAATTCTCGGCCGCATGAGACTTGTCCCTTGCTCAGCCGCATAAGGTTGCCAATTCTCGGCCGCATGAGCCCCTCCTTTCCGTAGCCGCATAAGCTTGAGTTCCCGCTGCCGCATGCGTCCGCCCACTTCCAGCCGTATGAGCGCGTATTCCTTCCTGCCGTATGAATCCAATTGTCACTGAGCCGCATGAGACCCGCATTCTTAGCCGCATGCGCCCGACTCCTTTCAGCCGCATGATATTGCTTTTCTGCTGCCGCATGGCTCTTCAATAGTCGTCCCTTTTATTATTATATTGTTATTATTATTATTAAATTGAAATGTCACATTTATGCTTATATCATGTAAACTCTGATATGATTCCAGGAACACGATAGTGGTCCGCCGTGGCGCACTCTTAACAAGTAAACTGACATGATATATCACGACATACTGTTACGACAACTGGCCCGACATGACAAGTATGAATGACCTGGACACCGTGGACGATTGTATAGTACAAATAAACCAGTATTGTCTTGCATCATGTCTAGGATGGGATCCCTGAGTACCACGGTCAGGGATACCTACTGCAATTGACTAAGGCTAATAAACTAGAATAATTCAGTAGTCATGAAGAGATTTCCCAGCTACAGGCAATCCCGTTATCTGGGCGCACCAAGTGGACTTGTAGCCAACCGACGAGTAAGACACATTTCCAGCACACAGTCACGTGTTGCATCCTTCATAAACGGACATTCGACCTGGATAACCTGGATGGTCTGCAGGGCTTGTGGCTGTTTGGATAATCTCATTGCATCTTGCTAGTAACTAGGCCTGTGACAATCCTAGTTAGTTAAAGTATCAAGCCGTACTCTTTGCTTGGTCGTGATTGATTGGATGGAGTCTAGCCCAGCTTAGTCTTGTCCTGATCCTGTACAAGATTGTGATATGACACGATTACTTATGCTTGCCTTAACGATAACGATCAGGGGTCCAGTTCTGTTCATGCGAAGGGTTACAACCCCGGTCCTTATTTGGTTTAAGGATTTTAACCTGGCTCCCGGAGCAGTTCTGTGTCCTCTCTTCGTTTATTGTCTTATTGTCCCCCCCATGCCATGCTTGTTATGTTTTACCTTCTTCAATAGCATGATTATTTATACTGGCCTTAACAATAAAGATCAGGGTCCAGTTCTGTTTAGGCGAAGGGTTACAATCCCGGTCCTTGTTTGGTTTAAGGGTTGTAACCTGGTTCCCAGAGCAGTTCTATGTCCTCTCTTCGATTATTGTCTTATTTCACCTTATGACGAGCTCATCATGTTTTACTTACCAACAAGTAGTTGAGACAGATTTCTATTCAGGTGAAGGGCTACAACCCCGGTCCTTGTTTGGTTTAAGAGTTGTGACCTGGCTACTTGAATGGTCTCCTCGTACTCAGTTTACTGTTGTTATCTCTATCAGTTCTTTATTTATTATCCTTAATATTCTTTGTGATATGCTGGTTTTAGTTCCTAAGTGAAGCATCCTTTGTGGCACTCTTTCTGGGGTCTGACCCAGCTGGTTTTGTGTGGCCAGATATCGGAGCAGCACCAGAGGATCCGCCTACCTTCCAGCCAGATGGTGACCACCAGGCGTAACCCTGGCAACGAGTGGGTTTCTTTTGTCCTCCCACTTTATTGTAAAAATTATTCTTTTGAGGCGTTTAGCCAGCGAGGACGTGTTAGCTCGTATTGCACCTTTATTTACTGTCTGCCTACGGGCTGTAATATGATTGACAGATCCTAGGGTTGATCATGTATGACTAAACTCTTGCTAGTCTTGACATTTTGTAACGACTAGCTTCATGATCAGCTAAATATGTAATGTTTGGAACGCCTTACTATTGTATATTTGGTGGTCTTACATCTTGTAACATTTATTTACTTGCTTATGATTGAGACACTAGGCTTGTTCATGACCATAAGAGACTGTTGGCTTGTAGTTAAACCCTCGTGTATCTAGGCAGCCGTGACCGTATAGCGAGGTGGGTTGCACATCAATATACGTAGCTGGCTATGTCCGTCTCCGCTCTCCAGTATTCTGGTTCTGGGGCGTGACAGGTCCAATACTACAATATCCCAAAATCACACAATACATCGCAAGTCGTAATTATTCTATAAATAAATCAGACTGTACACTGTGTTCCAATAATTTTTAAGATAGGCAAAAAGCTCAAATATACATAAAATAAAGTACCAAAATGATCCTTGTTAATTATAGAAATTTATACTAATTTTCCTAGAATTTATAAACCCCCATAGAAATTTATTAAAAATCAGTAAACATAAGTACCCTGAAAATAAGTTTTGTTTTCCTATTTTTATAAAATACCAAATGTACTAAATAAATCCTAGAAAAATTATATTAAATTTGCTAAATTAACATAACATTTAAATACAATTGTTCCCAGATTTTTACAGTAATTAAAATATATATAAAAATTCAAATACAGCAAGTTACAATTTCTGGAAAATAAATAATTAATTACTTAATATTTTATCCACGTATACGAAATTGAACCGGAGTCCAGATACGGGACCCAAAGCCATGAATCAAGTCCGATATGACTCGTACAGGCCTTGAATATATTTAGGCTCATTTAAGTCCACAGAATCCATGCTATGTCTGGACTCAAATGGCCATAATCAATTGAAATACGAAAATACATATATTAAAAAATATATATATATGAATATTAAAGCATTTTAATAATATATATATTAAAGTAGTGAAATATATAAGTCATAGAATTAAATAATAAAATAACTTGTAAATTTATACATAATAACATATTGCACAAAATTATATTTGAAATATATACATATATAACAAATACATATATATATATTTTTTTATATATAACAAATACATATATATATATATATATATATATATATATATATATATATATATATATATATATATATATATATATATATATATATATAATACATATATATATAAATAAAACCCGGCCCAAAATCGATTGGGCCCGAACCCAAACCCGCTATCAACAGTAAACCCATTTAATAAAACCCATTACTGTGCGGGTTTAAACCCGATAACACAACTCCAACCCATTAACCCAATTATTTTTAACTCGTGTCCGGACAGTTAGGGACACGAGTATTGAATCTGACACCGAGTCCTGTGTCCGAGGGAAACACGATGGTTCTGACACGAATTTCTCGTGTCCGAGTCCACCACTAGACTCACTGACATGAAACGACCCACCTATGTTAAAACGAGACACGGAGGTGAAGTGGACACGAAGAGACACGTACGTGTCCGACCTTAGCCGACGTTCGGGGCTGCTGTACAGCGGAGGAGGCGTCGTGGTTGGCGGCGAAGGGTGGCGCTGGGTTCGTCTCGTCGAGGCGAACAAGATGGTGGTGGTGCGCGGCTACGGCGATGGCTTGAACGGCGGCGACAGCACAGCTTTTAACTCCGACGAGCTCGTCGGAGAAGAAGACTGCGTAGCGGTGGCTAGGACGGTCGGGGTGGTGAGTGGTGTTAGGGTTTCGGTCGGGGGGGTCTATTTATTGGACGGGGCTGGGTTCGATTAGGGTTTCGATTATGGTTTAGACCTAGATTTAGGAATTAGGGTTAGGGTTTAGGCCGCCGGTCGGGGATTAGTCGGGGACGAAGGCGGTGGTCAAAGGATTTTTACAGAAACCCCCCCCCCCCCCCCCCCCCCCACCCCAATTTGATTTTATACAAAGCCCCCACCGCCTTGTTTAAGTGCAAAATATAATTTGCATAATACCCCCCCCCCCCCCCCGCTCTGCTCTGTGCAAATAAAATTTGCACAGACAATTCAAATATTGCATACTTGCTTAAAATATTTAAAATAATTGCAAAAAGCATTTAAAACAATTTAATAAATTGTAAAATAATATTTTTGGTTTTTAAAAATTATTTAAAAAATTATTTAAAAATTCTAGAAATTTCCTAATAATTATAATAATTCATTTTAAGGATAAAATTGCTATTTAAAATTATAATTTCTTATTTAAAAATATTTTAAAATATCTAGGGGCTTACAGCGCTCCATACCGATGCGCCTAATGGGATATAGACGCATGCGTCTAGTGGGACACAAACCGATGCGCTGATCACTTCAACTCGTCACCCATCAAACATTTAATGCTAAGTGACAGAGTCGGCAGCACGCTTCCCGAAAACTGAACAATTGACAGCTTTTTGCAGAAAACGAAGAGCCGCCAACGTCATCTTCATCATTACATTTTGTCGGCTACAGCTGTCCTTGCCACGTGGCCAACCGATCACTTGCATGCGCCTCCATAGCCATGGACCCAAAAATTTGCTTGCGCCTCAAAAGCCATGCGCCCCCGACTTACTCCTGATCCCAAAAGACAGAAGCCAAGTCTCTGCATGCGCTTCCACAGCCATGCGCCCAAAAGCTCTGCATGCGTCTCAGAAGCCATACGTCCAGACTTGTCTGTGACCACTAAAAGTCATAGATTGAGTCGCTCCATGCGCCAGATCCTAGGCGCATCCTGACAGATCATTTCCCTAATAAAATCCGAGATCTTTGAGCCACAGACATGCGCTACGTGTCTTTTGACTCAGCTATGCTCAAGAATGGGTACTAGCCACCCAAGATCTCAGCAACAGATGAATCTTCACGACTGCCATGTGTCAGCTCCACCGCAATCCAACAGAGCAGTTCAGCAGACTCAGCTCCGACTCAGGGCGCATTGTCCATGCACCCCACAACATCAGCCACATGGCATTCCCACGTACAGGTGTATCCTACATATGCGCACATGAGCAGACCAGTCTACTGCCTATAAATAGGATGTTCATTCCATCATCCATGCACGCACAGAAAAAAAAACGAAGATCATATATACAAACTGAAACGAGAGGAGAGACACTTAACGTCTTCTTCTCCTCAAAATGCTCCGACATCCAAAGCAACCCAGACCTTCAGAGAGTCCAAGATCGTCTTCAGATCGTCAACGAAGTTAACATATTACCACTCGCTCTACCGATACAGTTCCCAGATAAAAACAAAAGTGTACTCCTAGGACTACGTCAAAGTCCTATATTGTATATTATTCTGTTTGTAATTGAAATACCAAGGTTTATCAATCAAAAAGACCTTGTCGCATTTTCGATGGCGAACAGTCACGATAGAGACTTGATCCTAAGTCTAGTAGAGCGCTGGTGGCTCGGACTAAATACGTTCCAGCTATCTTTCGACGAAATGACTATTGTCCTTAAAGATGTTGCTAATATTTTAGGTCTACCTATTATAGGTAAACCTATAATATTTGATGAGTCATTTTCCGCTGAGACAACGATACCTAGGTGTAGAGGCACCAAAGTTGAAAAGCAAAAGCTTAGTGTCGTATACATGGCTCTGTCAGAATTTTATGCACATAGATCGTATCGGTGACGAAGAAATCTCAGTTGGTGAGGACAGGTAAGTATGATACCACTTTTAATTGTTTCTTTTGAAAATATAGCTGGATAATAGTGCTCAATCCTAATATTGCAACAATTACAGGCATAACATGCATGTACACATGGAAGAAAAGTATGATACCACTTTAAACATGAACAATAGTTTTCAATTAAACGAATAACATATGTTCTATTTGTTTTACAATCTAATATTTCGAACAAATGACCCACTATACGTAATATTTGCAGCTGATGGTTTTCTTTTGTGATACGAGCCATCGTTTTTAACATCTTCGGACAAAAATTTGTTTCATAATTTTTAGCTTGTTGTCTGTTCTTATCCTGAAGTGTTATAATCTTGGCTAGAATACCATCAAGTAGTGTTGTTATTGGTTTATTGTAAATATTTTTAATCCAGTTATTGAAACATTCAGCAAGATTTGACGTATTAATATCTAATTTTGGACAAGGAGAATAAGCTGTAATCCAGTGTGAGAAAATACGATTTTCATCATTTACTCCAACGAGCCAATTGTAAACATCTACTTATTATCTCGAATTTTATCAATAATCTGATTTTTAACCCATACAGTAGTAGCTAATGTATGACAACCTGTTGTAAGACCACCTAAACAAGAATGTATATTTTCTAGCGTAGCAATAGAAAATCTTTTGCCTCCACCAATGACTTTAGCGTATACTCTTCAGTGACAATTTGAAATATTATATTTATATA
The DNA here is from genome assembly GCA_029216955.1 of Iris pallida. Taxonomy (NCBI): domain Eukaryota; kingdom Viridiplantae; phylum Streptophyta; class Magnoliopsida; order Asparagales; family Iridaceae; genus Iris; species Iris pallida. The sequence goes on from JANAVB010023599.1 coordinate 4,576,788, forward strand.
TAATTCCAGTAGCATTGTTTAAAGTAGCCGAATAAATAAAATTATGTTTAATTACTACATCACTAATAAAACTTCTAAATTTAGAACGATTCTCAGATTATTTTTCAATAAATAATTCTGGAGTGCTAAGACTATCAACAGAATCATCAAATTCATGATCTAAATTTTCAATTAGATCATCACTATTTTCATCATTGTTATTACCATCATCTACTATATGTTCTTCTTCAGTAAATGGAATAAATTGGTGAGAAAAACTAGGACCAATATTAACATTCATATTACAAGCAGGTGTACTACTTACATTATTAATTCTTGATGGGGGTGAAGTGACATAGATATTAATATATGGTGATTGTGCATTAACTTCAAGAATAAATTTTCATGCTTGTTCACTATCTACATTTATACAATTAGATACGAAAATATGTACTAATATAAATTCATAATCGATAGAATATTAATCAATAATCAGATTATGTAAACTAAGAAACAAAATATTACGATCAATTAAAAGAACTTGAGTTAAACCACCTTCATAAGCTAACCCATTTAGTACACATTCAAGCGAGCATAGTATTGTTAGATTTTGATCCATGCTGACAAGAAGATGAGCTTTCAAATGGAGGTAGGACGACAAGAGCTTGAGCTTCCAACGAACTAGACTGAGATGAGCTTCTTACTGAACACTACCAAAATATGTCATATCAGTGACGTATTTAGCGACTCCAAGATAAAATGTCGCTAATTTTGGGGGTTTAGCGACGTTTATCGAAGACGTTGCTGTTTGTCGCCAACAGCGACTAAAAGCGACATCTAACGGCTACAATTTGTTAAATGGGAATCTGCGTCTCAAGTTCGTCGGTACACGTCGCTGATATAGCGACGTGTAGCGACGCATTTTAAGTAGCGTCGCCGTTTATTAAATATCAGGGACGTTTAGCGACGGCTGAGAAGGACGTCGCTAAATGTTTCATATAGGCGGCGAGGGTTTCCTTTTCGATCATTCACAAATTTTTTCCCCCAATTTTTCGTGCGCTCCTCCTCCGCGACGCTCCTCCAGCGATTTCGCTCCTCCGGCCTCCTCCTTCGCGGCACTCCTCCGACGATCTCCCTCCTCCGGCCTCCTCCTTCTCCTCCTCCTCCTTCCTCAGGTAGCTCCTCCTCAGGTGATCCCCTGTCCCCGCTTCCCAGTTTCTCCTCGTCTTCTAGCTCTCTCTCTCGCTTCTAGTTCGTGTCCACGAGAGCGTGGACTCGCTGCGGGGGACACGAGACTCACAGTGGACTCGCTGCAGGGGACACGAGAGCGTGGACTCGCTTGTAGTTCGTGTGACACCTATTTTGTTGGTTTGGACACGTCGTGTCCTACTGTGTGGACACGAGACTCACAGTGTGACACCTATATACAGATACTGGGAGTTTTTTGGGCATATCAACTGTCAATTTGATGTTTTACTTGGATTCGAATTCTAATTTAGGGTTCGACCCCTATTTACTGATACTGGGAGTTTTTTGGGCATTTTCAGGGTTTTGAAATGATGAATAAATTGACTAATAATTATTATCGAGCCCTATAAAATTTCAGCTATGTCACGAAGGATGGATACTAATCCTGTGAATGAGTTTTCTCCTAAGTATTCTCGACAGTTGAGTATGATTTAGCTCACTGACATTACTGAAATATGGAATGATTAGTGTAGGGTATGTTGGTCAGGTTTTGGCAGAGTTGGGATATGATAGTATGCATGTTACAATTAACAAGGAATGCTGTTGACACCAAATGTTGCACGACAGGTTACTTGAGTAACCTAGAATGTTTTACCTACTGAAACAAATGGTTTGGGCAAGGGTGTGTATAGGTTTGTCATCAGATGGTATGGGATTTTGCCTGCCAAGTTCTGAACAGCAGTCCAGGCTGCCTGCTTAGTTGAAAGTCTTAATTAGACTTTCTGTTCAGTACCCTTTGACTGAATTAAGTTGACCTGAATACCATATTTTAAATCCTAAATCTAAGTCTGCCTGTTGTTCAATTCATGACAGATTATCTTGTTAACAGTAAATGCCTTCCTTTTTAATATATGTGAAACTCAGAGGTAGGATAAATCCAGTACAAATTAGGGACTGTCATGTTCAGGCAGTTGGTACCAGTATTTAAGACTAGTTTAATTTGTATAATTATCTGCCATTCGAATGGCGAGACAGAAATCTATGTATGACATTTGCTATAAGAAATTTGCATTAATCTACGGTACGACATCGTGATCAGGACATAGTCCCTGCAGCCATTCGACTGGCGAGGCAGAAACTATGTAGCCGTAGATAAAGTTGACTGTCCTCCGACCCCCATCCCTCGGCAATGATGATACGACAACCTATCACTACATCTTTTAGTAGTAGATAATGTCTTAGTATTACATTATGTGGGTTCATCTTGATTCTGTTACATCCTTCAGATACTAGATTCGATAAAAACATATACTACACCATATGTACAGAACATAGATGATTCAAACTAATGTATGCTAGAATGAATTTTGGGTTGTGTTCTGAGCCATTCGTCCCCACACTTGGTAATTATGCATGTGAAATATATCGTTGAAGAACATAAAACTTGTGGTCGTACAATCGTCACTTTCGTGCGTCAGTTCATGTCGGTCTTCACTTTCTGCAGTAATTATCTTTAAATGGATATGAATTACTATCTGCAGAACCGTTTGTGGATATACAATCGTCATCCTGATGAATTATAATCTGTGTCAATCTTTGCAAAATTATCTTAAAATGGATATGAATTATAATCCTGATGAATTATAATCTGTGTCAATCTTTGCAAAATTATCTTAAAATGGATATGAATTACTATCTGCGGAACCGTTTGTGGATGTACAATCGTCATCCTGATGACATGTGCGGTGTGCGGGATGAATTTATACAGGGTGTACAACAGTTCCTGCAGTTTGCCAAGGCGTTCCCTCAGTACATGGATCGTACAAAAATTAAGTGTCCATGTATGAGATGTCGCAACTTGAAATATCATTCGGAAGTGGATGTGACATATCATTTGTATTCGAGGGGTTTCATGCCAAATTATTATCAGTGGACCGCACACGGAGAACTTGTGCCTTTAGCCTCCGAGCCGGAGCCTTATGTGGAGCCTTATGTAGATGTCCACGAGCATGCTGATTACGACCAAGGGTGGACGAACATGGTTTTCGATGCTGCGGGGCCTAGTTTCGATCCGAACAATCAATATGCAGCTGAGGAGGCCCGAATGCCAATGCTGTAAAGTTCATGGAGTTGCTGGAGAATACAAGGACTCCTTTATATCCTGGTTGTGATGACCATTCACCGTTGGAGGTGATTACAAGATTGTTGAGCATAAAATCAAATTTTAATATGTCTCAAGAATGCTACAACCGAATCCTGGAGTTAATTAAAGATATATTGCCGGAGGGTGGCAAGTTACCTAAAGACTTCTACCGATCCAAGAGAATGGTGAGATCGCTCTGGATGGGGTATAAAAAAATTGATGCATGTCGCAACGGATGCATGTTGTACTATAAGGACGACAATGATGAAGATGCCTACAGATTTTGTGGTGCCGATCGCTTCAAGGCAACTAGTACAACAAGGGCTTCTGGTGCACCCAAGCCAACAGATTCGATGTACTATTTGCCTTTGACGTCGCGGTTGCAGAGGTTGTTTATGGCAAAGGAGACAGCTGATAATATGAGTTGGCACAAGGGGAACAAATAGATGGAGTACTGGATCATCCATCCGACGGGGAAGCATGGAAGCACTTTGATCGAGTGTATCCCAATTTTGCTTCAGAGCCGCGTAATGTTAGATTGGGGCTTTCCTCCGACGGTTTTACCCCATTTGAACTTTCGGGCACACAATATTCTTGTTGGCCAGTGATTGTTACTCCGTACAACTTGCCGCCTTGGATGTGTATGAAGACTCCTTACATGTTCCTAACTGTTATTATTCCAGGTCCGAAGAACCCGAAGAGGAACATCGATGTGTACTTACAGCCATTGGTAGATGAGCTGAATCAGTTGTGGGAAGTAGGTGCAACCACATATGATGTTTCCAGAAAGCAGAACTTTCAGATGAGGGCCGCACTAATGTGGACCATCAATGATTTCCCGGCCTATGGAATGTTATCGAGTTAGAGCACCTATGGTCGTCTCGCATGTCCGTATTACATGGATCGCACTAAGGCTTTCCGTTTGAAACACGGAAGAAAATCGTGCTTCTTTGATTGTCATCGGCAGTTCCTGCCAAAGGATCATCCGTACCGGAAGAACATGAATGCTTTTTGTGCTGGCGTGGTAGAGAAGTCCAGTCCACCGCCACGGTGGTCCGGAGACACGATATGGGAAGAAGTTAAAGAATTGTCAAGTGCTATTGAAGAGCCTACAGCGGGGTACAAGTGTGATGGATTTGGCCGCGCTCACAACTGGACGAAGAGGAGTATATTCTGGGACCTACCATATTGGAGTGACCATCTGCTCAGACATAACCTGGATGTCATGCATATCGAGAAGAATGTATTTGACAATATAATAAATACTGTAATGGACGTAAAGGGGTGTCACGCCCCAGAACCAGAATACTGGAGAGCGGGGGCAGACATAGCCAGCTACGTATATGAAATGGAATCCATCTCGCTATACGGTCACGGCTGTCTAGATACATGAGGGTTTACTACAAGCCAACAGTCTCTTATGGTCATGAACAAGCCTAGTGTCTCAATCACGAACAAGTAAGTAAAAGTTACAAGATGTATGATCATTAAATATACAATAATAAGGCGTCCCAAATATTACATATTCAGCTGATCATGAAGCTAGTCGTTACAAAATGTTAGGACTAGCAAGAGTTTTAGTCATACATGATCAACCCTAGGATATGTCAATCATGTTACAGCCCGTAGGCAGACAGTAAGTAAGTGCAATCGAGCTAAACAGGTGCTCATCGGCTAAACGCCTCAAAAGAATATTTTTACAATAAAGTGGAAGATCAAAAATAAACCCACTCGTTGCCCTGGTTACGTCTAGTCGCCACCATCGGACTGGAAGGTTGGTAGATCCTCTGGAGCTGCTCCGAAATCTGGCCACACAAAACCAGCTGGATCAGACCCCAGAAAGAGCAAGTGCCACAAAGGAAGCTTCACTTAGGAACTAAAACCAGCAATTAGCACAGAAGATAATAATATATAGTAAAACTGGGGAAAATATAACATCGCAACGATATACGGTAAGATAACCATGGGACCATTCAGATAACCAGATTACAATCCTTAAACCAAACAAGGACCGGGATTGTAACCCTTCGTCTGAACCGAACTTGGTTTCTCCCATTTATCAGCAAAATAATGTAAGAAAATCAGAACATGTAACAATTTTATACAAGATCAAGGCTAGACAGATTATTCCTCATTCAATCAATCACGGCCAAGCAATGAGTACGGCTTGATACTTTAACTAGCTAGGGTTATCACAGGCCTAGTTACTAGCAAGATGCAGTGAGATTATTCCACAGCCATAAGCCCTGCAGACCATCCAGGTTACCCAGGTCGAAAATTAGGGGTTGAATTCAGGTGGGTACACCGTCCAGGAAACGCATGTACCCTTAGGTAGCTTGAAGGGTGCAACACATAACAGTGTGCTGGAAATGTGCCCTACTCGACGGCAGGCTACAGATCCCAGGCGCGACCATGTAACGGGATTGCCTGTAGCTGGGAGATCTCTTTATGACTAATGTATTAATCTAGTTATTAGCCTTAGTCCATTTCAGTAGGTACTCCTGACCGTGGTACTCAGGAGTCCCTTCCTAGACATGATGCAAGACAGGACTAGATTATTTGTACAAGCACAATCGTCCACGGTGTCCGGGTTAATTATACAGGTCATGTCATGTCAGGTAGCCGTCGTAACAGCTTATCAAGGTATATCATGTCAGGTCATCATGTCAAGTTTACTGGTCAAAAGTGTGCCACGACGGGCCACTATCAGGTCATGTCATGCTAGTTCATTGTCACACCATGTCATGTATAATTGTCATTTCAATCATGTCAATCAAATCGTGATTTATCAAGTTCAGGACAAAAGGCGTAAGGATATAAAATGGGCGTAAAAATATACAATGGGGGGGTTACAAGACAAGAGCAAATAATAATAAAATAATAGTACACAGGGCTATTGGAGAACCATGCGGCTCAGGCATATGCGGCCAGGAATGATCTCATGCGGCTGGAAAGAGAACAGCCCATACGGCTAAATAGGGTCAGGCGCATGCGGCTGAGCTAGGAGGAGGGTCATATGCGGTTAGCGGGGAGGGGTGGACCCTATGCGGCTGAGGATGGACTCGGCCTCATGCGGCTAAGGATGCTGATGCATATGCGGCTAGATATATAAGGTCTTCATGCGGTCTGCAGGGAGCAAGGTCTTATGCGGCTGGACGAGCCATACGCTTATGCGGCCAGGAGATGAAGGGGGTGCATGCGGCTCAGTTAGGAACCCATGCGGCCAGGTCAATTCAGGAGCTTATGCGGTCAGAGAAAATACAAGTTATATGCGGCTACAAGTGGACCAAGTTCATGCGGCTCGGATTATGCCGAGACCTATGCGGCTGGAAGAGTGGCATATGCGGTTAGCGGGGTCATGCGCCTATGCTGCTGAACTCAAGTAGGGCTCATGCGGCCAATAACTCATGCGGCTAGGGGAATCACTTGCCGCATGAAATATTCATGCGGTCAAGTCAAGTACTGTTCTTCTTCTCCAAGTTTTCGAGAAGAAGAACACCATGAAACTATGCATCCAAGCTCCGTAAAACCTTCATCCAGAGTCCAAATCTGAACTTTTATAGGTCAAAATGGGGCAGAACGAAATTCTCTACAACATAGAACCATCAAAACTTGACAATAACAAGATTAAGTAGATCAAAACCCAAGAAATCCAAAAATATTATAAACTTAGATCTACAAGAATTCGGCCATGGAAAGTGGAAATGCCAAGTACTAAAGTAAGTTAAAATGCTGTAAGGAAGAGAATGAAGCAATAAAATTGGAGTTCCGCCATGAAGCAAGTTGCACTTGCCTAGACCTCTCTCTCCCTCTCTCTGGTAGGTGAGGAGTTAATGGAGGAAAGAAAAGAGTAATGAAGAGAGAGAAGGAAGTAGGGGTTAATAAATGGTAGTGGTGGTGGTAGGTAGGGGGTTCACCCTTGGTTTATAATGAACCAAAGCAAATTGAGCCAAGCCGAACCAACCCAAGAATAAACCAAGCCATAAAGAAAACTAAGCAAGGAATCATGCATTACAAGATAAAATACGTACACGTATTTCAAAAATACGTAATACGAACCACAGGCATTACAAGGGGAAGACGAAAGACAATCCCAAGGCCAGGTTGGACTTAGAAGAAATATGCAGACGTCCAGAGTTGCATTTGATAAAGGAAGGCAGTGGGAAGTATAAGCAGTCCAGGGCCATTTTCTCACTGGACAAGGAGGACAAAGGTAAACTTTGTAGGTGGATCCAGGACCTAAAATTTCTAGACGGGTACGTATCGAATTTGAGAAGATGTGTTGACCGAAGGAGAACAAACTACAGGGTATAAAGAGCCACGACTGTCACGTTTTTATGGAGAGGTTAATCCCGATTGCATTTCGGAAATTCTTACCTCATGTCGTTTGGGATCCACTGACAGAGCTTAGCATATTCTTCAGATATCTTTGTTCTACTAAGTTACTCGTCGATCGGCTTGAAAAGCAGAAGAAGGACATTGCAGTAACATTGTGTAAGCTTGAGAGGGTGTTCCCTCCTGGATTCTTCGACTCTATGGAGTATTTGCCAATTCATCTTTCATATGAGGCACGTGTTGGTGGGTCCGTCGGTTATCGATGGATGTACCCGTTCGAGCGCCATCTAAACCACCTGAAGAGGAAGGTGAAAAATAAGGCACGGGTCGAGGGTTCTATTTGTGAAGCCTATGTCCTTGAGGAGATTACAAACTTTTGTTCAATGTATTTCAAGCCTCATATTGCTACAAATAGAACAAGAGCTCCGAGGAACGACGATGGAGATATAGAATATAATGATACATTATTGAAAGTCTTCAATGCTCTTGGAAAGCCTTCTGGAAAACTGAAAAAGAGATATTTGAATGATGAGGAACTAAAGGCTGCCCAGTTATATATATTAATCAACTGCGAGGATGATGAAGTGGAAAAGCTAGAGTGGTAAGTAAAAATCTTCAACGTTCAAGTCATCTATTTGTTGATTACGTTATTATAATTTAACGAGTATATCCCGATATTTATTGGTTTTCAGCAAATTTAATGATGAGGTGAGGTCAAGTAGACCATACATTACAGATGAAAAAGTAGAAGAAAAAATGAGACTTCATTTCCCGTCTTGGTTGACTGCATATGTACGTAAGAAGCTAGTTAGAATCTTCCTCCATTCACAACTGCACAAGAAATAACTTAACATTAAACTTAATTTTGTATCTTTTCGTGTTTAGGTCGATCGTCCGGACGTCATCCTTGAGAATGAATCTATTAGAACTCTTGCCAAGGGACCAATTTATGCCGTCAAAATATGGCCAAGTTATTGCATGAATGGATTTAAGTTCAAGTCAACAAATGCTCTCATCAGAGATAGCTTCCTGGATCTTGATTCCACAAAAAATAGTTGCTTGTGTATCAAATCTACAAACTACAAAGATGTCACTCCAGGCAATGATTTCTATGGCGTCTTACGAGAGGTCGTGAAATTGACGTACAACTATGGCATAGAGCCTGCCAAGATCGTGTTGTTCAAAGTTGATTGGTTCGATCCCATACAAGATCAAGGATGGAAAATTGACAAGCATGGTCTTGTGGATATTAACTACCGTCGTCGATACCAAGGATACGAACTATTTATCCTAGCAAGTCAAGTTCAACTCGTATATTTTACAACATATCCTAGACGGAGAATAACGAGGTACGACTGGTGGGCAGTATGCAAGACTAAAGCCAGAAATACCTACGACGTCGATGAAGTGGCTTATCAGGAGGACGAGCTGCCTCTTATACCAAATACAGTTGATGTCGACTCAGCAGAAGTTCTCCATTCAATATCTACTTGTGTAGAAGAGGTACAAGTATCCGAAGGGGAAGACGAAGGAGATACTAGTGACGATGAGGAGGAAGAGGAAGAGGATGAGGAGGAGAAGGAAGCAAACGAAGAAGATGAATTTTCAGAGGATGATTGAGAAACTGTAATTTTGATGTATTCATATTTCTGTAATCTTAAATTATGAACTATGATCATTTTTGAAAACTTAAATTATGAATTCCAATGTATGCAGATATTTCTAAACTGTCATTGTATTTATTTATATTTTCAATCATAAACTGTGATTTTGATGTATTCATATTTCTGTAGTCTTAAATTATGAACTTCAATGTTATTATCAGCATGGCAGGACGACGCGGAGGCACCTCAGGACGACGCGGAGATAGGCCAGGACGAGCCGTGTCCTTAGGTGGGCAGAGAGCTCCGTTACCAGAGGATGGCTCTGGACCATCGTCTGACCCGAGCACTCTATTGTACCATACGGTCTCAGGTCCGGGTGGCAGTGCACCTGCGACGAGCAGTTCCAGGCTTGTTGATCATACTACTTTCCCTAGCCTTCCTACCGCTGACAGCAGCATGGCGGGTGGGGAGCAGGTGGAGGAGGTAGTCCCTACTCCCGTCCGGGCGGATCCACACCAAAGCGACCCTCCATGCGCACCTCAGGACGAGACGAGGATGGAGATTTGGGCCGACGGTCCTACGAAGTAAGTTAAATGAATATATATATATATATATATATATATATATATATATATATATATATATATATATATATATATATTTTATGCATGTCTGTATATCTATATATATTCATTAATATGTCGGTTATCGTTGTATACAGATATCGTCCCTCGTCGGTACAGAGAGCGTTGGGCTCCTTTCTAAGGTCCAACTATGGGGGTCCGTGGATCAACTACTCGGATGCCTCGGAAGAGAGGAAGGCATTCTGGTTTGCCCACTTTAAGGTAACTAAAGATAGTTAATTTAGTATGATTAATATAATTTTAAGCATTTTTTAGAACTTATTATTTTAATTTATAATTCTTGTAGAGGACTTATTTTTATCCATCACACCGGACCGAGCAGATTGAGAGGCAGTTTCCTGCCGTCGCCGCCAAGTTGATCCGTGATGCAATTGACGATCAGAAAGCTCGTCAGCGCTCCAAAAAGCCGATTGCTGGTTGGATCACACCTGACCAGTGGACCACGATGAGGGCTCGATTTGAGGAGCCCGGGTACAGAGAGCGATCGGAGAAGGCGAAGGCGGCTAGGACGATGGCCGAAAAGTGGTGTGGTGGATCGATTCCTATGACGGAGCATTTCCGTCGTCTTGTATGTAATTTATTGTAAAATATAAGATTTTATTGATAGTAGGAGTATATAATTTTCTATTTTACTAAAGAACAAAATATAACAAACACGCAGGTGAAGAGGGGTGAGGACGCAAACATGGTGACCGTCTTCCTGGCCACCCATCGGAAGGACGGGAAGCTCATCGACGACCGGGCTACTCAGAGCTATGTAAGTACTAATTTAGATTTCGTTAATTTTTAACACAACTTGAAGAATATACAGATAACCATATACTTAATAATAATTAAATATTAGACGTTTATTAGGCTAATTTAGGTAAGTACTGATGTATAGAGATGCACAATGATTTCTTGGAAGAGAATGTTAGGCTACGTGATGAGCGTGCGAGTGCTAGTGCACAGGCAGAGGGAGGGGTTGGTACATCGCAGCCCTCTCCGCCTCAGTCGGAGGACGAGCTCTGGAAGACCGCTGTTGGTGGTCTTCAGTGGGGAACGTACTACGGTACGGGGTCCTATGGCGCATTTCTTGCGACGCAGGCATCCAGGGCTCCCTCTTCCAGTGCGCATTAACAGCCGTCATAGGCCGAGTCGTCCCGAGTCGAGGAGACCATTGTCCGCCAGATTGCTGAGCTGCACGACGATATGTTGAGGAGGATTGCTGAGCAGCCAGGGTCTCAGGCGCAAGGGAACACTGCGTCGGTCACCGCACGCTTTGACGAGCTCGAGCGTACCGTGCAGCACGTACAGTGGACACAGGAGTCCATTCACGACACCGTTACTAGGATAGCGGCTTGCATGGAGCAATGCAGCACCAGACTACGAGCCCTAGAGGAGACGCGGACGCACCCATCTCCAGGGTTACACTGTCTCCTTCTTCAGCGGTTGTATTGCCTCCTTCTTCATCGTCGTCGGTGGTTCTTACACCGGAGCAGTATGCTTACCTTCTTTCCAGGAGCGGTGATGCTCCTCCTGATCAGCCGTAGTCGACATATATATTGTTGTGTGATGGCCCATTGTTGGATCTTTTATGTGGTTATACATACATTATTCTTATGTGGACCATTATTTGACATTGTTGTTACAAATTTCATATATCTGTGTTGATTGATGAGATTGTGTTTCAAACGTGTTCGTGATTGTGTGTATATGTGTTGTTTGATACTGTGTTCGTGATACACACCATCGTTGTTGTAACAAATGGTGTAGAGGATGCTGTAAATGCTGCAAATGCTGCAGGGGATGCTGCAAATGCTGTAAAAAAAATTCAATATTAGCGACGTTCAGCGACTCTCAGCGACGTCCAGCGACGAAGGTAACGTCGCTAAGTAAATATAAGGCACGTCGCTAACTGTGATGAATGTCACGACCCGCACCCTGATTAGGGGTACGAGAACGTGGGTACGTCCAGCCTACGCCGCAGTATCGGCGGTAGAACGCTGTATAGGTCATCTATAACATCTAACATCTAACAACAAGATATATAAACCTGTCATCTCCGCACGGAGGTATAACATAACATCTCAACTCTATATCTCAAACACAAGTCTAGGAAAGATAGAACATGATATGGAATCAGATGAAAGGAAGAAACTGAATATAAATAGAGTTATCACACCACACAAAGTAGATGTCCAACACAAATAAGTACAAGACCTGAAATATAACTAAGTCACAACTAACAATCGGAACAATCCGATACAAAATGAAACCTATAAACACTAGACTAGACTAGGCACCCTCTACTGAGCTAGATGTTCCTCAGCCTCCTGAAGGTCACCCTCATGTGTCCCATAGAAGGTAGGACAGTCACCATCATCATCTGTAATATTTTCAACAGGTCCAGTCAGGACAGGAACGAGCACAATACATCTCACGCAGTTCATATCCTGTTGGGAAATGTAAAGCATGCATAGAGTAAGATACATGGACTGTAAAGAATATATATAAAAATACGAGAGATTTGATAACTGGAAATATCTATATATATGATAAGTAAGAACTGTAGGTAACATGTGATTTAGAGCATGATATGGTTATATAAACGGGTTAGGACAATGCAAGGGTAACTCCATCATACGTGAGTGTACTATGGACATATACATGATTTTACAAGATTTCACAAGATGGAATTTTGATCACATAACCATTTCCTACTCACCCTCCCCAATCAATACACAAGGATCCAGTCAAGTTACGTTACCTTGCACAAGAGATTTTTTATCATGTTTGCTCACGTGATCATGAGAGTACAAGATTGTACAAGAGTATACATGAATAGAGGTGTACATAAAATACAAGATGTTCGTAAAAAGCACATGACAACTGTATTTGATGCACCCCGAGGGGGATAACATCGCATGACAAGATCCATATAGTACCAATCCATGATAATAATGTGACAGCATCATGTAAAGTAATCTAGAGCAAGAATATAAATCCTAACAAGTATGAAATGATCAGAGAATGTACTCGCATGTCACCCTGTACGACTGATATGAATAGATGTCCGAACTGGTGTCACAGAGTCCTATTCAGAGTAAAACAGGTCACAACATATCCACAATGGTAAAAATAGAGTATACAATGCATACTACATGATTCTAGGTCAATCTGGTCAACAGTCAACTCTTGGTCAACTTTGGTCAACCTTAAAAGTCAAACTAGGTTAAACTAGTCAAAGTTAGGTCAACCACTGTCAAACTAGTTAAGGTTTAGTCAACTTAGCTTAACTAGTCACTTTAGGTTAATCCTAGTCAATTCTAGGTTAATTAGGTCAAGTTTGACCTAAGGTTGACTTTGGTCAACACTAGTCAAACAGAGGTCATTAAGGTACCTAGGTCAAGGGGTCACTTAGACAAATTAGGGTCAACCCCTAATTCGGCCATAGGCTAGTGTATCTAGACCATAACCTAGATACTATATGTATACCATATATATATATATATATATATATATATATATATATATATATATATATATATATCTAATATCTATATATATCTACAATTTGTCAACTATACATATATATACATAACATATATATATCACTACATAGGCCTATAGCCTATGTAATATTCATACATCATATAGTGTATACATACATAGCTACAATATATATAATAAAATATATATATCTATACATACAATATACATATGTATATATCTACAATACATATATATATTTAGAGAGAGAAGTGAGAGAAAGAATAGTGTGTGTGTGTGTGTGGACTGTGATCAGGAACATGGGGGTGTTTCCAGATTTCTGGAACCCAGAAATCAAACGCACACGCACACACAAATACATATATATACCTATGTATATATACACACATATATACACCCATGTATATACCCTAAGACACACACCTAAACACACATATACACATATACACATATACATATATATACAATATAAATACACACAGAAATGCGCATATATATTACACAAATTTAGTTAGAAATTCATTTTGAAACACAGAAAAATACCAAATTTAAGAACCCAGGAAATACTATTCATAGGAAAGTAGGTAAACCCAATACCCGACCCAAACCGAGCTAAGGCTCGAAACCTAAGGTTGGTAACACTAGCCCTAGGTGTCCTCTAGTGTCCTAAGTGCCTGACACGACACCATGACACGATTCGAAGTGTCAACCACTCCCAAACCCGAAACGGGTAAACACTGACACAGTGAACTGTCACCGCGTCGTGCACGCGTGCACCTAGCTCTAGGACACGACACACGTGTCCTCGTGTCTCATGATTGTGTCCCTCGGTTCGCCTAGGGTTAGTCTAGGGGTAGGGCAGCCTGCACAGTGTCCACGTGTCCTCAGGACATGGTACGAACACCGTATCAGTCGAGAAAACTCGACTGATACACGCCGTTCTGCGCCGCGTCGTACACAGGTTCTCGTGTCTCGTGGACACGACACGAGACACGTGGGACCTCGTGGTCATGTCCACGTGTAGCCCACATGTTGGGCTACACACTCGTGCAAACACGAGGTGTCCAAGTGTCGTGTCCGCGCAACACGACGCGCGCGAAGTTGGCCCTGTGCGCGTGTTCACTGTCAGTGGACGACCAGTGTACGTGTCCTCGTGTCCTCGATACGACACGAGAGTGTCTCAAACTCGAGGGAGGGCTTGTCAGAGGTTGCCCCCTCCTCTGTGCCAAGTGGCACGTGTCCACGTGGCATGGACACGAAGAAATCCGTGTCGGGTAGCAGGGCATTGTGCGTGCACTGTCACAGTGTGTCCGTATCGATTTTTGACACGAAATCGACACAGTGTCATGCTCAGTCAAGTGTAGATGTAAACAACAAGCCTAGGGCTACATGAATATGTAATTAGTTTTACAAAATATTGAAATTCATGTCTTTGAGGCATTTCAACAAACACAGTTTTTCAAACATGGATACGTGTCCGATACGGACACCAAATCAAACCTACTTCCTACCAAACTTGGCCTACAGGTCCATGGTACCTAGATGCATGCATTTATGAAGAGAAAACAGAATATTAACTATGTATGAGGGTATTTACCTATTGGTGCAATTCCAATGGAAACTCAATGAAGAGGGGGTATTTGTCCTTCCACTTGGTGATGTCCTAGCCTTGTGGAATCTTGATTGCTAGCCTCCCTTAGCACCCTCAATGTTGTAGGGTCTCAATGCAAAAGACTAGAGGTGATTTGGATCAAAAATGATCAAGTTATGGTGGTTTGAAGGTGGTGGATTTTTCAAGGTTTAATGAAATGTAAAGGGCATGTAAATGAGATAGGTAGTGACTATATAGGATGGGGGTGCCCTTGGCTGGTCATGGGGTGTGGGGAGGGGTGTCCTCTTGCCTTCCTTCATGGTGAAGGCAAGGACTTCTAGGTAAAACTATGATATTTTGAGGGTTTTAAGGAAAATATCTAATATGTAAATATCTTAGATATTTTCCTACCTTAACTAATATGCAATATCCATCCTCTAGTCTCTAGGTTAGTGGCTAACCTCTAGATTAGTGCTAAACTAGGTTAGGAGCTAACATGACACTAATCAACTAATTAAATAATAATAAATTACATAAATCCAATAATTTTTTAGTAAATTACCAAAATACCCCTTAGGCTAAAAAGCCCTAACTTGTTGTTCTAAACCTATGGCTAGGCTCATATGATCATGGTTAGTCTCTAGGTTAAGAAATCTCTAAGGTTGCACTAGCAAAACATCAAAATCACAAGTCGTGGTTTTAAATAGTTTTAAAATAACTAAAAATTACCAAAAATCATAATATGGTTTAAATATCATTATTAAATAATTATAATTACAAAATTTCAAAATTACCCTCATTTTAGAAACTGGGTACTACAATGAATACCGTCGCTGATCGTCACTAAACGTCGCTACACGTCGCTATATGTCGGTACTATAGCGACGTAGCAAAGTCGCAGAACGTCGCCATTTGGCTCTCAAGCCAGGTCAGCATCGATGCATGTCAAGTCGCTCAACATCGCTAGGTTGCGTCGGTAAATGATGACGTTTTACGTCGCTGATAGTTGCTGAATTAGCGACGTGTCCGCGTCGCAGAGTATCGTCGTAATAGCGACGTATTGCGACGTTTTGTTGTTTAACGACTAGGTTAATGGCGACTACGTGCAAACGTCGCTAAATACGTCGCTAATCGATATTAGCGACGTATTTTTCCTATTTAGCGACGTCCTGAGGCATCGCTGATTTGACAGATTTTAGTAGTGGAATGAGAGAGATTTTGAAGGGAATGAGAAAATCTAAGATGAGCTTCTTACTGAATAAGAGAGATTTTGAAGGGAATAAAAAATTAGAGAAGAGGTTGCTTGCTTTGATACTTATACATAGCATTGTGGTTTAATATAGCCGTTGGAATTGGAACGTTGGAATTGTAACGTTGAGAATTGTAACGTTGAAGGAATCTTACAATTGGTTAAAAGATAGTCCACCTCAACCCAGCAAACAAACGTAAGCCAAACCCAAAAAAAATCAATATCACACTTAACTAAAACATAAAACTAAAAAGAAAAACCAATCCAAACCAACTCAAACTAAAAAAAACCAATAAACCAACCCACCCAAACCGACCCGCTCATTTTCAGCCATATGCTATGTCGAAATTTGAGATGTGCTCATTTCCAGCCACACTGTCTAGCGAAATTTGAGTATGCTCATTTTCTGCCAGCCAGTATGTTGGAACGTATCGTTTTAGGTAGTTTCCGAAACATCTTACCTTATATCAAATTTTTATTACTTTATTATTTGTACAACAAATTTTTCGTTAATTATATGTCAATTAAAATAGTCGATTACATTCTTATATCTTCCAATTCTACCAACCAAACATATTTTACAAAGCAAAAATTTATGCGTATGCGATTATGGTTTTTTTTTACTTTCGCACTTTCGTGCAACCAACCAGACCCTCACAAACTACACAATCATAAGAGCTAGTTTGAGTGGTTGAATTTACTTCTCTGAGTGAGCTAAACTCACATAACACACAATCATAAATCGGAGAAATCTTGCTCTGTCAGTCTAAAGAAAACATTTTAAGATTCATACTCTCTGGATTAGGAAAGGACACTTTCATTTCGAAGTTTCACTTTCAATTTCATGAAAACATCTTTTCATTACAGGTGTATATATGAGTTATTTAAGAGAGAAAGTTTACACCGAAATAGATGGCAAGCGGATAACAAGCTGTACCGGGATTTTTTTTTTGGATGGCAAAACCAATCCTCGGGTAGCATGCATTTTTCTTAACCACTAGACTAGAAGTCATTTGATATATATATATATATATATATATATATATATATATATATATATATATATATATATATATATATATATATATATATATATATATATATTTCGTTTGGTTGGCGGAATCATGGAATTTTGAAAAAAAAAGTCCTTTCTTTTCTACGTTTGTATGTCTTAGAAAGTCTAAGAAAAGGAAAATGATTCTCATAGAGAAGGAGAATAAAGGAGAAAATGATTTCCAACAAAGGATTCACTTTCCAACTATAGAGAATTTATTTTTTTTTCTAATTTTTTTATCCTCTCCAAACACCCAAAAAAATTGACAAAAATTACAATTTTCTAAAATAATAATAGAAAACCAGGAATTGATTTCCTTTCTTTCCTTTTCGTGAACTAAACGAGGCCATATATATATAGAGAGAGAGAGCATCGAAAAAATAGATAGCATAGTATTTTAGTATAAAATACGCAAAACAGAAACAACCATGATAAGTAATACAATATATAGCGCAGTTTATAATATCCATGTCCAAGTTTCTGAAAACAGATATAAAAGTTTAAAATGGAAATGTGCTAGTTTATATATTCTAATATATTATAATTTGATGTGATTCTTATGTGGCATGTGTCACGTGACTGTGTCTTTAATATGTGGCATGATTATACTCATACAAGATAATGAAGTAGAAAAATATTCTCCAATACAAAAAATACTGAGAAGACAATAAATCTACTTTTTTAACTTTAAAAACAATTTTTTCATTCTTTCTTTCTTTCTTTATTTCTTCAATTTTAAATATTTTTATTCATAATTAATGATATAGAGGTAAAGTTATTGTTTAGTGCATTATTGAGAACTAGACAACCAACTTCACAATGTCTTTGTTATGTCAAATTTATAACTTATTTGATATTTGCATTAGAAATTTTTTTTTTAAGAAAAATTTGTTATGACTGTGTGGCAATAATTTTTTTTTAATTCACAATTGCATCGGAGAGGTTTTTAGAAATAACTTTTTCCGCCAACAGTATGTATATTATAAAGGATAAATGACAAAAAACTCCTCGTTAGATATCCGACTTTAGCAAATTAAGACCGGTTACTCATTTTTAGCAATTCGTCCTCCTTAGATTACAAATCAGCTCAATAAGGTCCCCCATCTCCGCCCGACCCCCCTGCCCTCCCCCCGCCGGCCCTGCAGGCTGCACCCCTCCCCCCCCCCCCCTCCCCGCCCTCCTCCCGCCCAACCTCTCCTGCCCTCCCCCCGCCGGCCCTACCCCCCCTCCCCGCCCTCCTCCCGCCCGACCCCTCCTGCCCTCCCCCGACGGCGAGCCCCCAGTCCCGTCCATCCCCCGCGAGCCTCCCCCCCGACCTCGCCGACCCCGCACGGCCCTCCCCCGCACTCGCCGGCCCCCGCTGTCCTCCCCCGCCCTAGCCCCGGCCCCACGCAGCCCTTTCCGTGGGGCCGCCGGCCACCCAGCCCCTCCCCCAACAGCCGAGGAAGGTGGGGGGGAGGGGTAAAATTATCATTTGGAAATTTTTTGTAACAAAAAATAAATAGTGAAAAATTTAAGAATATGTGATCTTTTTTCGCGAAAATGACCGATCTAGGGAAGATTTTTTTGTGATTTACCCTAATATAAATAAAGAGAAGGCGCAGCCACTTGTCAACGAGTCCGTTTGAGGATACCTGGCCTTTGCTAATGTGTCACTTTGTCAATGGGCCGAGCCTTCTCTTTCCAATTTCTACGACGCCACGTTATCGCCTTACGTCACCGTTCCACAAGCCCACATATAATTGGCCCATGCCCAAAATTTTCTTCTAACTTCTTTCACTCTCTATTACTCCTCCTCTCTTGTCGGATCCGGGTTACATGGACTCCGCCTGCCTGTACGACTCATGGATCCAGAAGCAGCGCAAGCTCCGCGACGACCTCTCCACCGCCCGCACCGCCGACTTCGCGGACCAGACCCGCCTCCGCTCTCTCGTCTCCCGCGCGGTCGACCTCTACGACTCCCACTACCGGGCCCGCTCCGAGCTCTCCAGATCCGACCCGGTAGCTGCCGTCCTTCCCGCCTCCTCCACCCCTCTCGAGCGGGCCGCCCATTGGATATCGGGTTGGCGGCCCAACGTTCTAATCCACCTCCTCTACACGGAGTCGGGTCTCCGGTTCGAGTCGCATCTCCAGAACCTCCTTATCGGATCCAGATCCGGAGATATTGGCGATATATCGCCGGCGCAGCTCGCTGCGACCGACGAGCTGCAGAGGCGGACGGTCCGGAGAGAGATCGAGATCGACGAGGAGCTCGGGGAGGTGCAGGCGGGTCCGTGGGGTTGGGATCCGTTTCCACCCTCGGATTCGGATCTTGATGGGAGGCTGGAGCGGGTCGTGCGGGTGGTGGTGCGGGCGGACGAGCTGCGGATGCGGACCCTGAGGGCGGTGGTGGGGATACTGGAGCCGCTGCAGGCGGTGGACCTGCTGGTGGCGGAGGCGGACTTCGAGGTCGGGATCAGCGGGCTCGGGGCGGAGCTCCACCAGGACCCGATCGGTTCGGTGAGTTAGTCGGTCGGCAGTGTAGTCAGTTGGAGTGTGAATTGGGCCTGAGTCTGATCCATGAAAATTGAAATCTTAGTGTCTACTGATTTTCATATTCGATAGTCATAGTCGTGTCTATTGCATCTGTTTTGAGTTGAGCAATTCAATTCTAGAGATGCAAGTGGTCGCTCATTGGAAGTTAGTAATGTAAGTGGAGAACCAACTAAAAGTGTGGGAAATTAGGAAGAGCATCTCCAATAACTTTGGAAAAAAGTTGTTGCCTTAGAAATGATAAATTTTGGGAATTGATAAGGGCACTGCATAATTTGATCGGGGCTAGCCCATTTGTAAGTTTGTGTTATTTACAAGTTTGCCATTGAAAAAATTTATTAGGGCTAGCCCATTAGGTAGTATAAAAGTCAATTGTTTTATTTCTTTTCTCTTTCTCTTCTTCCTCTCAAATTTTCTTCTAATCTCAAATTTTCTTCTAAACCCTAGATTGAGATTCCTCTTGTCCCTACAAAAATCTTCCTGTTTTGTAACCCTAGATTGAGATTCATCCCGCATGCTGTCACACGCGCGCGCGCGCGAAGAAAGATTGGAAGACCTGATTGTATGTGGACTGCCCAGTTTTCTGGCAGTCCACATACATATGTGGACTACCAGGAAACTGGGCAGTCCATCACAGAACTTGTTGTGAGCATGGACTGTCCAGGAACTGGGCAGTCCACATACAAACAAGGACTGCCCAATTTTCTGGCAGTCCAACAAACTGAATGGACTGCCAGAAAACTGAGCAGTCCAGTATTGTATAGTGTTTCTGTGACAGAGTGTAAGAGTGCCCAGAGGAACATCAGAATTTAGTGTATCAGTATAATATGTGAGAGTATTAGAGGAAAGTCTCATGCACAGTAGAACAAGGGGGGTTCTGCTGAGTGTATGCAACAATAGCAGCTGGTGCTATTAGATTGTATGATTAGCATATGAGTATATGCAGCACATAGTATGATTGTGTCTTATGATGTATCCACATGTGTACCCATGTACCTGTGAATGTAGAGTGCATGTATCAATTCATAGCAACCAGGAATTATGAGTATCATGTGGTGTCAGTTGGTGAGCATTATAAGTATGAGATTCCTATATAGGATACCGAGAGCAAGAAGCAATGCTCGGCTTATGTTCTGCTCTCCATATTGTAAAAGATGCCCAAGCGACCAGATAGCCATATCAAGACTTAATTCTTCGGCCATTAATGAGACTGTCCAATTTTCTGACAGTCCTAAATACATGTAGGACTGTCCAATTTTCTGGCAGTCCTGAATACAGTAAGGACTGCCAGAAAAATGGGCAGTCCTTTGTTTCACATGTTGTGACTTAGGACTGCCCAGTTTTCTGGCAGTCCATTCAGTTTGTAGGACTGCCAGAAAATTAGGCAGTCCTGGTCGACGCACAGTTTTCTCGTTCCTGCATACTTGTGTTTAATTTAAATGGGTAATTTTTCACTCCGAATGTAGTTTAATTCAAATGGGCTACAGACAATTGAAATAAACAATATAATGGATGCTTGAATTTTTCAATTTAATTTCTAGGATTTTGGAAACAAATAGAGAAAGAATTTGGGTGCCATCGATCTTCTTGAGAAGGAAATTTGGAAGAGAAGAGGAAGAAGAAGAGAACATTTCTAGGTGGAAGAAATTTCTAGGAATTTCAAATTATCTTCTTGCTTGGGGATGGAGAAATGGTGGAGGAGAAGAGGAAGAAGAAGAAGAAGAGAGGAATTAGGGTTTAGGAAGAGAGAGAAAAAATTTTGCAAATGAGAGAAAAATTTTGGGTTTAGGGGAATTTTACTTTGGGACAGCCCAAAATCAAAAAAATGGGCTGTCCTGAGTAAAACACAAAAAAAATTGGGCTAGCCCCGATCAAAAAATGAAGTGCCTTTATCAATTCCCTAAATTTTTAGGGTGCGACTAAAGGCACCCCAGCCTTTACTAAGGACACCCCACACTTAAAAAAAAAAAAAAAAAAAAATTTGAAATACCTATTCTACCCCTCTCCCCCTCCCTCTGTTCGGCCGTTCCCCTCCCCGCTTCCCCGACCCTCCTCCGACGAACCCCCTCCCCCGCCGCTCCCCCGGCCTCCCTCCCCTCCTCCGACGACCCCCCTCCCCTCCCCCACCCTCCTCCTCGCTCCTCCCCCGACCCCCCTGACCCCCTCCCCTCCTCCTCGGTCCCCCGACCCCTCCCCTCCTCCTCCGGCCCTCCGACCCAGACCTCCGACCGAGGAGGAGGGGTCGGGAGGAGGAGCAGAGGGTTGGAGGAGGAGGGCGGGGGAGCAGGGGGGGCGGGGGAGCGAGGAGGAGGGCGGCGGAGCAGGGGGGATCGGGGGAGCTGGAGGGGGAGGGGGTCGGGGGAGGAGCGGGGGAGGTCGGGGAGCTGGAGGGGGAGGGTGTCGGGGGAGGAGCGAGGGAGGTCGGGGGAGGGCAGGGGGGTCGTCGGAGGAGGGGAGGGAGGCCGGGGGAGCGGCGGGGGAGGGGGTTCGTCGGAGG
The DNA here is from genome assembly GCA_029216955.1 of Iris pallida. Classification (NCBI taxonomy): domain Eukaryota; kingdom Viridiplantae; phylum Streptophyta; class Magnoliopsida; order Asparagales; family Iridaceae; genus Iris; species Iris pallida. The sequence continues at coordinate 4,599,096 of JANAVB010023599.1, forward strand.
AGGGTCGGGGAAGAGGGGAGGGGAGCGGCCGAACAGAGGGAGGGGGAGAGGGTTAGAATAGGTATTTCAAATTTTTTTTTTTTTTTTAAGTGTGGGGTGTCCTTAGTAAAGGCTGGGGTGCCTTTAGTCGCACCCAAATTTTTATTCAAAAATCATTATTGTGATGTCAAGTAGATTGTGAAGCTTATATGACAAAAGTTAGAGAAAATATTATGAAGTTGGTTATCTAGTTCTATACAATATACTTGACAATATTTTTACTTTTGTGTCGTCAATATGGATAAAAAAAATATTTAGAAAAAATGAAGAGGAAGAGAAGTTATCGTGGAAGTTGTAAAAAAAAAAAGAAGTAAGACTGTTTGATTGGTTTTTTTTTCACTAAAAATATTTCCATCACAAATTTTTTACCAATTGTAGCGTTTGATAGCTTATATTTTCCATGGAATTATTTTCCAAAAAAAAAAACGACCATTTTTCATATTTTTATCTAAAATGGTAGAAATTGAAACTTGTCCAACCCATAGAAACATATTATTTTTCTTGAAAAATAACTATTATCCGTGGAAAATAATGGCAATCAAATGCCAAAATTAAGTTTTTCATGGAATTTTTTTTAAATTCCATGGAATTTTTTCCTAGAAAAATAATTTCATTGAATTAATTTCTTTTCCACATATTTTTCAACTTGGAATCAAACACATCCAGAGTCGGTTGGTTTGTCTTTTCTTGGGAAAAGTTTTGAGTTTGAACTCAAAACAGCTTGAGAATAGCGTTTGGCTCCATACACTCATAAACAACTCTTAAATTTATTTCTTTTCAAAATCGACATTATAAATCTGTTTTGGGAGAGTGAACGAGTTCTATTTTGAAAGAGTTGCTTTCCGAAAACTTTCCTACTTTTGGCATCCCCCGCTCTCCAAACTCTCACCTCCACCCCCCCCCCCCCCCCCCGCCCCCCTCCCCCCCCCCCCCCCCATGGCATCCATCGGAGAGACTCTTTCTGCTACCGCGGCCCTATCCAGTTTAGAGTTAAGACGTCGAGCGGGATGTGACACGGACCTAGGGATTCTCGTCCGGGCTACCCTTGGCCACGGCCTGCACGAGCTTGTGCTGGACCGGGCTGCCCATGGCCTTGGCGTGCACGAAAACCCTCCGTCCGACCGGTCGTCGTTGTCGGAGACGAGCTCGGGGTCGTCATCGCGGACGGTGAGACCGACTCGAGGTCCTCGTCCGCATTCTCGTCGCCATTGTTGGGTTCCTTGATCGAAACCAACGGATAAGGGATCTCCGATTGATACTAGTTCCGTGTCAGATAGGTAGAGGACACAGAAAACATGAGACATGAAACATTGTAAAAAAAAATTGTTAAACAAATTATTTTCTAAAATTATTTTACCAAACAAAACCATAATATTTTTAGAAAACTATTTTTAAAATGAAAGTAAGCAAACGCAAAGTCAGAATATCTATACTAAGAAAATAATTTTATAACTTACTTTCAAAAAACTAATTTTAGAACCAATTTTCAGAAAACATATCCAAACGGACCTTTATCTCAGTACTTTATCTTAAAAATTGGAAGGAAAAAAAAATATATAAATACTTTTTCATTCTAGAAGATTTTCCTACTTAATTGTCTTTTGTTAATATATAGTCTTGCCATCTAGGACATTGTTTTGTTTTTGCCACAAGAATCACAACACATCACAAGACAATAGGGTTGGAGATGCTCTAAGGACCCCACCAGAAGTGACAGAGGCTCATATCACATGATAGGGAACATTAATAAGTTATAAAAATGGTATGGGACAACATATCATTTCAAACATCCCAAAAAAAATCTGAAATTTTCATATAGGATAAAGAACTTTACCTAAATTCTAAAAAAAAAAGAGGAGAAGTTTAGGATAATTGTGAATCGAGTAATGCAATGTCAAGTCACTTGGCGTGCTAGGAGATTTGGACATAAAGATAGGGGAGGAGCCAACTGAGTTGGCACACAGTGGGGGGGGGGGGGGGGGGGGGGGCAACTCAGTTGGCGCATTGTAACAGAGAGGAGAGAGAGACAGAGAGAGGAGAGAGAGAAGGGAGAGAGGGCGCCAATTGAGTTGGCACACGGGGTTTGGGGGGAGGGGGAGGCGCCATCTCACTTGGCGCGCACGGTGGGGAGGGGGGAGGTTTGCTGCCGTGTAAAGAGGATTGGCAACCTGTCACTCCTATGTTGTCTTATAAGATTTGATGGATGTGGACGTCGTCTCCTGGACCGCCGCCGTCTCGGGCCTCGCCGTCCTCGGACGCCCCGACGGCCCTGCGCGTCTTCGCCTCCTTGAGGCCCCACGCCGCCCCGAACGCCACTACCGTGGTCTTTGCCGTGACCGCCTCCGCCGGGCTCGGTTCCTTGGCAATGGCCTGGTGCCTGCACACCTACGTCGAGAAGGCCGAGTTCGGAGGCCGTGTCTCCGTCCGGAACTCCCTGGCGCTGGCACGGTGCCTGCACACCTACGTCGAGAAGGCCGGGTTCGTGTCCGTGCCATTATGGCACGGGTTATCCACTAGTCTATAATATAAAGCACAATGGGTTTTTGGTCCGACCCATGTGCTTTGGTTCAACGATGATGAAATGACTAAAGTGCCCCTCTCTATAAGAGAGGAGGAGGTCCTATGTTGTGTGCGGAGCAACCGGTTGTTCCAAGGGCACCCCCGCCTCCAGCTCCTGTTGCACCGCCCCTCCCTTCGCCGCCTCCGCTCCATCCTCGCCCACGCCGTCGTCGCCGGCCTCTTCCGCAACCCCTTCGTCGCAAGCAGCCTCCTCCATCGCGCCGCCGACGCCGACCCTTCCTTCGTCGCCTCCCTCTTCTCCGCCATGACCAACCCCAACCCCTTCTCCTTCAACACCACCATCGCCATCTCTGCCGACCCACTCTCCATCTACTGCCAAATGCTCCGCCGCCGCGTCCCTCCCGGCTCCCGCACCTTCTCTTCCTTGCGCAACACCACTACCGCCGCCGCCCGCCGCCGCCAGGTCACTCCACGCACACGCCCTCCTCCTCGGATTCCGGTCCGACCCCTTCGTGCAGACCGTCCTGCTCACTGTCTACTCCCGACGCGGCTCCGCCGCCCACGCCATGCGGGTGTTCGACGGAATGCCACACAGGGACGTCGTCTCCTGGGCCGACGCCGTCTCGGGCCTCGCCGCCCTCAGACGTCCCGTGACGGCCCTGCGCGTCTTCGCCTCCATGAGGCCCACGCCGCCCCGAACGCCGCCACCGTGGTCTTTGCCGTGTCCGCCTCCGTCGGGCTCGGGTCCCTGCACGCCTACGTCGAGAAGGCCGGGTTCGGAGGCCGCGTCTCCATCCGGAACTCCCTGGCGCTGGCCCGGTTGCTGCACACCTACGTCGAGAAGGCCTGGTTCGGATGCCGCGTCTCCGTCCAGAACTCCCTGGCGCTGGCCCAGTGCCTGCACGCTTACATCGAGAAGGCCGGATTCGTGTCCGTGCCATTATGGCACGGGTTATCCACTAGTTACCAATATGGTGTGTGGGTGGTAGGATTGGTTCTCGTCCTATGCTCACTCAGTGTCCTCTCCAACTTTCTAACAATAAGATGCCAACTTCTACCAAAATATACTGACTTGTTTAGAGTTAAGGGTCACAAAATAAGAAATGAGATTAATCCAACAACTATTAATTGTCGAGTTGTTAAAATTAAGAACTCATGAGTTTCTATAGCATTTTTGCTTGTTTATTATTCAGCAGTATTTTGGATATGCTTAGTCGTTGACAAAATAATATTCAAATTGTTGCAGACCATATCCGATCAAGCTGGCAGTGTTCTGTCTCCTGAGAAATGGCTTCTTCAAATCAGAAAATAAAACCTTTGGCATGAAATAAAGATGATGCAAAAGCTTTCATTCTCGGAAAAAATAAGTAGATCTACAGCCGGAGCTCAAGGAAAATCTCCCGGCGTGCTTCTTCAAGAGTTAACGAAGCGCAAAATGTGTATTTTTATTTTTGGTGCTGTTCTTAGCATAGGCTTCGCTTGGATGGATGCCGATACAATGTGAGTGTTGCAGTGGCAAAACCATATTTATGTAGTTTGTGTTAGTCTGTAGCTGAAAGGTTACGAAATTGCTACAAGGAACTATAAGGCTTTGCAAATTTGGCTTCAGATTGTCTCACAGGTTCACAAGAGTGAACTTAATATTTTCATTCGTTACTGCTGGTTACGTTCTCTGGAGATCTGTATGCAAGCATGAACGGAATGATAAAGATGTTAGGTCTCGTTTGGTTCGCGGAATCAACGGGTTGGGAAAGGAACGTGATTACTTTTCTATGTTTGGGTGTCAAAGGAATTGAGGAGAAAAGGAAAGTGATTTCCTATAGAAAAAAATTAGGAAAAAAAGTGATTAAATCTATTCAAACAATAAATCACTTATTCACATTGAAGTATTCACTTTCATTTTCAAATTTTTTGTCATTTTCAAACATTGGAAAGAAAAAAATCAATAAAAATTGTAATTTTCCGAAGGAAACAAAATGTCAAGGAATTGATTTCCTTTCCCTTCCATTCCGCGAACCAATTAGAGAATTAATTTGGAAGATTTGTGATGGAGTGTAGAAAATTTATCAAAGGATGTAATCTAAACAGTACACATCTAGAATTAGGGTTGATCATGCACAGCAAAAAATTGACAGATCTCCTTGATTGGTCTCCTTGCAAGGTCTAATTCATGTTTTATGGGTTTTTTTTTTCTTTATGTAAGAATAGGTAGAAGATTGTTTGTAATGTATGTCAAACTAACTAGTTTGAATCTGGTGGTTCTGATAGCATAGTAAAACTAGGTTTGTAGAATTATAAGTAGGTTTATAGAGAGAATTATAATTTGAGAGAGACTATTTCACCAATTGAGACTTAGATGTGTATGGTCCCGGTCTTGGACCGACCCGGTCAAATCTAAGCTGGGTCCGCCCATGTTCGACGTCCAATTCCACCCGGACTGCAAGCAACCCGAGGTCGGACTAGGTTTGACATCCCCACCTCCTAAAACCAAGGTTGGGCTAGGCTTTTCTCTCTAAATCTAGGTGAACCGGCCAAGTTCGACCACTAGACCCTAACATGTCCGAGTTATTTTTTATTATTATTACCATTTTAACCCCCTCCCCAGTCTCACCCACAATAATCGTGATTAAAACATTAGAAGGTTATTTTGGTAAAACAATATTATTTAAGGGTAATATGGCCTTTTGGAAAAAAAATGACCAAAATCTTCATATGTTTCTGTCTTTGAACATTAATAAGGGCTATTTTGATAACTTTTAATCAAAATACTCCAGTAACAGTTATATTGTAAAGCTGTGTGTGATCATTTGGCACCCTAATTTTTTTTTTATAAATATGATTTAATTCATCAAAATTTATCACAAAGATTTTTTTTTCCTTTCTTATAATACTTTTAATTAAGTCTTATTAGCTGAATTAGCTCATTTTTCATTGTCATGGAAAATGAACAACCCCCGCAACAACTGCAATGTCCGCAACCTTAACTCACGCACTCTCATGGGGTACAAGACAATGTAGGAGGAGAGCATCATCATCGAAATTTGTTCGAAATTTAGGAACACTCTAGTGGAGTTTGTAGTGAGAATGTTGCAAACCAAAGAAGATTGATCTCGGATGGAACTCGTGTTCAATGCATACATTGTGGGAAACAATCAAATAGGTACCTAATAATGACATTGGAACACTGCGCAAGCATCTAGATAGTTGTATCTAGTATCTTGTATTAATTTATTTAGCTATTAATACTATGAACTTATGTAGTCGCAATTATAATGTATCAGTTCGAATAATTAGCTGCAACAATTCTTCTATACTTTTTTTTATATCTTTTTTCAGTATATGTTGTATTCTTAAATATGTATTTTATGTTTGTTGATATGATTTATGTTGAGTTTGGACTTTCAACCTCTTTGTAAACTTCATTTGTGGCATTACAAAGGATGCTTGAATATAGGTTGAATTTTTAAACTCGAAACATACACCTATCTAACTAGAACAATATATATTTTAAAAAATTCAATTAAATAAAATTGATTAATTTTACTTGCTAATTTTTTTAAGTAATGACATTAGTTTTTCTTTTTAGATAGTAGTCTAAATTGGATAATTTTAATACTCGATCAAATAATAATGGACAAAAAAAAGGCTACCGGACCGACCCACACCAGAATCGGACCCAATTCGGTCTAGCTCTGCTTAACTCGGACCAGGTTTTGGGCCAAATTGAAACTGGGTAATCAAGCTTGAGTCTGGCCCGATTAGACCCATAGTTATAAATCGGATTGGACTAGTCTGAATCGTATCCGGTCAAAACCGATCAACTATGAGCCCGGTCAACTTGGCTCGATCATACACATTTATAATCGAGATAATAATGTAAGTATCTTCTTCAAAATGATGATGAAACATGTAAGTTGTACTCTCTTTTTTGTCACAATCCACATACACTATATGTTTTTACGGTTTGGGGGCTAGAATAATGTTGGCTCCGTCTAGCATTCGTGCTATTTTCTATATGAACAACAAGGACTTGTACTCATTTGACTAATCAATCCTAGTCAACCGTAGGAGAGAGATTCTTGAACCTGTGTGCCTCTTTTGCTACTCATACGGTTATACCGTAGGAGAGAGAATCTTGAACTCGTGCTTCTCTTGCTACTCATATCCCCTCGATTGAAAATTTTGCCTTGTTTTCAAAACCCAAAAGCAAAGACGTGTTTAGAAAATAATATTTATCGTGCTTTCGAAAGTGGTCCATAAAAATAAGCTAACTGTATAAAAAATCTACATTTCTATAAAAAAAGCAGGGAAAAAAAAAACTGTACAAATGAATCGTGTTTTGGAAAGACAATTATTAAAAGTACTACAAAAGATATTCGGGACAATATTATTATTTTTTTCAGTTTGTCACCGAAAAATTTTATTCAGACTGTCCAAATTTTTTTAGAATTGTCAAAAAATTTGACAGTCCTACCAATATACTAGACTCTTAAAAAAATTGACAGTCCAAAAAAAAATTATCTTTAAGACTGTTAATTTTTTAACAATCCTGCCAATAGGCAGGACTGTCAATTTTTTTTACAGTATGTCCATTTTAGGACAACAAAAAATTTTGACAATCAATTTTTGAGGCCAAAGACCGTAGAAGCGGTTGACAGAGAGGTCGAGACGGCGGAGTAAGGAGAGGTAGCCGAGGGCAAGGGCAAGGCCGTCGAGGGCTAGTGCGACGATGACGGCTCTGTCGAGGGCGTAGGTGATGGGGGGATTGGGGGATGAGCAATCCATAGTAAATTTTTGGCTGCTCCAAGTAAAAATTGTTTTAAATTGGACTAGCACCAAAACTTGAATTTTCAGGAATAACTTATGTAAACTAGGGTCTTAAATAAAAAGTTACAGGGAAAGCCTGCAAGGTTTAGTAAAAACTATGCTTATTTATCATTTTATTTCAAAAAATTTTACACAGGAGGATAAACTTTAGTATATTTACGCAAAACGGGATAACTTTAGAGAAATAACGAAAGAGAGGACGATACGACATTAGAGATGTCGCCGTACACATGACGCGACCTTGGCGACATTTGTGATGGGGCCAAGCACCCCCCCCCCCCCCCCCCCCCCCCCCCCCCCCCCCCCCTCCCAAGATATTCAAAACGTATCTATAATATGTGCAACGATGTGTGGTGCATTTCGTTATGGCTTTTGGTATATAGTTTCTAATAATTTCTTATAAAGATTTATAATAGTTTCTTATAAATTTAAGGGGGCTTTTGATATTAGAAACTATTATAAATTTTTATTAAAAAAAAATCCCTGTGACAAGTTTCTAATAAAAAATTAATATTTTTAATAATATTTCGTTATGGCTTTTGGTATATAGTTTGTGACAAGTTTATAATAAAAATTAAAAAATCTATAATATTGTTGAAAAATAGTTTAAATAAGAATTTGTTATAGATACGTATCAAGTAGCTAAACTAAAAAAAAATTAAGATATTAGATAAATCTATAAAAAAAAATCTCTCTCCTCTCTCCTCGGTAAAAAAAAATGTATAAAGTCTGGCGACATTAATGATGACGCCAAGGGGGAGGGGGGCCCTTGACGCCATCACAAATGTCGTCAAGGTCGCATCATGTGTGCGGCGACATCTCTAAGTCATATCGTCATCTCTTTCGTTATTTTTCTAAAGTTATCCCATTTTGCGTAAATACACGAAAGTTTATTCTCCTGTGTAAAATTTTCCATTTTTGTTTTGGTTTTTTTGTTTAGCAGATGAAAAGTAAGTTAGACGAGTAGTGGGCCTTCGTAAAAGTGAAAACTATCCTCTATTATGCTATTTTCCTAAAAAGGTGAAAGATCCTAAAAACTTATTTCAAAGTCATTCTAATATGTTATTATTATGATTATTTACTTTTAAAAACATTTATACACTCGAACTTAATTATTCTTTATTACTACCATGTCATCCTTAACTTTAAGTTTTTTTTTTCAATTAAACTACATTTTAAATTGAAAACTTAATAAAGTATATATTTTATAGACAAAATCCGTCCTTAAAATTTGGAGCCCTGTGCAAAAAAGAAGAAGGAAAGCCATTTAGAGTATTCAAAATAAAATTACAAATCAATTACATCAAAATATAAAATTTATATGTAAATAAAAAATTTTGATACAATATATGTTCAATATAAGAAGTACTCAAATTAGATTAGGAGAATGGGTAATAAATTGATAAAAAGTTACAAGTGGATCGTGGTCCAATATATCTATACTATTATATAATCCAAATATCAGGGGTATTTGGATTATATAATTTCTATACATTCTTAGATAAAGTTATTTTAATTTCAGGATAAGAATGTCATTTACACCGTCTACTAATTTTAAAATTCAAAATCTCCCTAACCTACTCATCCCACTCATTTTTGTTTCTCTCTTTCTACAAGTAATTTTTTTTATAACTACTCCTGATGAAGCAGATATTTTTTCACTACCTTCATCTTCTCTTTCTAAACAACTTCATCCTCATATGATTATGATAACTCTTCCGAATTAGCCTCATTTGTCGGCATTTACTCATGGCATCTCTGAATCTGTACCATTTGAGTGAAACAAGGTATGATCTCTTCATTTATTTTATTTATTCTTTCTTTTAAATCGTCATAGTTGAAAATTACCAAATAATTTGAGACATATATCTAAACAACAATATGGATTTATAGATGTAATTTTTAATTTCTATCATCTAATAATTCAAATAAACGTTTAAATGAATACTATATTTAAAAATAGGCAAATGTTAAAGGCCACCCCCAAATTACTAAGGGCCACCAACCTACTAAGGGCAACCATCATACACTTATATTTTTACTAAGGGCAACCTAAAATGAATCATTTTACTAAGGGCTACCAAAAAAAAAAACAAAACAAAAATAAAAACAAAACCCAACCCAACAGCCCCCCTTCTCCCCTCATGGTCATTCCCCCTCCGATCGCCAAAAACATTCCCCCCACCTCCTCGAAGTCTCCTCCCCCTCCGATAGCCCCCCCTTCCCCCCTCCTCCACGAAGTCCCCTCCCCCTCCTCCACGAAGTCCCCTCCTCCACTCCCGTCCTCCTCCTCCACGAAGTCCCCTCCTCCTCCGACAGCCTCGAGATACTCGAAAATCCTCCCTGAGCTTCTGTCAACTTAGGGCTGCAGGCTAGGCCTGCAGTCCTCAATGCACTTAGGACTGCAGGCCAAGCCTGCAGTCACTGTAGGCTTGTGGTTAATAGCATTGGATATTTCTTTAGGTCAGGACTCAGAAGGCCACCTTAGAGAGTACTGTGATATTTGATAACAATGAACTGGGAGCTAACCACTTATGCTGGAAAAAGCTTTGGTTTATAGAATCAAGAGGAGAGGCCAAAGTCCCAACTTCTGCAATTTGAAAGAGAGAATTAGCCAGTAGAATTTCTCAAGGAAAATGAAAAAAAAAATCACCTTGAAACTTCCAACTACAAAATGAAAGATCAATGTCAGCTCTTAGAAAGGACCATTTGATTACATTTGATTACATTTCAAAATATCAGTAAGGACCATTTGATTACATTTGATTACATTTCATTAAGTTAGATACTTTTCAGTAAGTTAGATACCATTTGATTACATTTCAGCTTTTAGAAAGATCAATGTCTGCTCTCTTTCAACTTAGGACTGCAGGCTAGGCCTGCATTCCTCAATGTATTTAGGACTGCAGGCTAGGCCTGCATTCCTCAATGTACTTAGGACTGCAGGCTTGGCCTGCAGTCACTGTAGCCATCAATTTTTTTTTCAAATTCCCTCCTCCCTGAGCTTCTGTCAATTGGGGACTGTAGGCCTATCCTGCAGTCCTCAATATACTTGGGACTGCAGGCTTGTCCTGCAGTCACTGTAGCCATCCTTGGAATTAATTCAAGTTCTACTTGTTCATTCAATATAGTTACTTGAACCTCTTATAGTTGTGTCTCCTCTGGAATTAATTCAAGTAGGTTTAGTTACTTGAACCTCTTATAGTTGTGTCTCCTCTTATAGTTGTGTCTCCTCTGGAATTGATTTCCTGAGATTCATGTTCTACTTGTTCATTCATTAACATATGCCAAGTTGAGAACTAAGAAAGAAAACATTAGCCATACCTATCTCAGAAAATAGGTTTAGATTCTTAGACACTTTACTATCTCCTCTGATCACATTATATACACAGTGCTTCAAATTATTGACACTCAGAACCTAGTCGAAACAATGTGTCTATCTATATCCCACAAACCAGAAATTCACAAATATTTCATGTTACACAACAAAGAGGTGGGGACAACAACAATGGAGGAGGGGGGACCAATGGTGGAGGTGGGGACAACTATGGAGAAGGTGGGGACAACAATGGAGGTGGGGATTGAGAGAAGTGGTTTAGGGATTGAGAAAAGAGGAAGAAGACAAAGGAAGAAGACAAAGGAAGAAGATGGTGGCCCTTAGTGTTTTGAAAATGGCAAACTTGTAATTTTTTAAAAATTTTTAAGTTGGTGGCCCTTAGTAATTTGGGGGTGGCCTTTAACATTTGCCTAAAAATATCAGTAAAACTAAATTTACAAATGATTATTATATTTGATTATAAAACTAAACTAAATTTACAATATGGATGACATCTATATGACAACCGTATATTATTATTAATTTTCATAAATGAATTTTCTTTTATATATGATACAAGAAAGGGATATTATTATATCAAATATCATGGATGGAGGAGATTATTATATAAGTGTACTATGTGTTGAATCAAATATCATATTAATTTTCATTATATTTCACCTGATTTAACCATATTGTATTTTCAACCGTACATTATATTAACCAATTTCAAAATCAGGTTCAACACATTATATAATAATATACGGTTGACAATATAATCTTTTTCTTTTTCTTTTTTCGACATTTTCTTCTTATACTTCTCCTACGAGTTGGATAGAACAAACGAACCAGTAGAAGAAGGTTGACAATATAATAAATTCAATTCAACACATTATATTACAGGGAAGGAAATATACATTGAAAACTTAGAAAGGGATTTAAATGAATATTATATTACAAATAGAGGAAAAATTTTACAAAAAAATTTAAATGATTATTTTGAATTTTTTACAATGTGTTGAACTGACGCTCCAAGAGAAGGAAAAATAATGAAGAACATATGGAAAAGAAATTTTGTTTTCTTTCGATTTTTTTAGTATTATATTTTATGGTTATTTTATTATTAAACCGTATATCTCTGTTTCATAGTTAATTCATATTGTTCGGTGGTTAGACATATATTTATTCATTAACATGGTTTTCATGCCGCCGACTAATCATATAGATGTCATCCTACTTTATAAGGCATCCATAAATTTGTTTTCACAATTTGGTGAACTATATATCATGAGAAAATTTTATCCACGTGGATATATTTTTGAAACTTTTCAAAGTTAAAGTTTTAAAAAATTGCAGAAGCGAGGATGATGCACCAACTTAGTTGGCTAATTCTCGAACGACCAGAAATGAACCAATAGGGTTGGAAAGTAGATACGCAAAAAAAAAAAATTTACATAATTTTTTTATATTAATTTAAAAAATCATGATTAAGATAATTTCACACATATCATTTAAATTTTAAAAATTCGATTAGGATCATTCTTACATGTTATTTAAAAAAAACTAATTAGGATATTTTTGGATATTATCTAAAAAAATATAATTTAAATTTTGATTCGAATAATTTTGTTATATTATCTAAAACAATTTTAATTTATACTTGAACTAATTATGCCATATTATTATTTTTTTAAATTTCT
>JANAVB010023599.1:4616497-4858968 GCA_029216955.1 Iris pallida
TTTCCTCCATGTTCGATCTTTCATTCGAAGGGTGGTGACTGATAGGACAAATACTTACATTTTATTTCATAGTCAACATATTTGAATCTCAAGAAGCTCATGAATTTTTGAGGATATAGTTAAAAAAATGTTAGTTAACCCATAATGGCAGGACAGCAGCGCACTGTCGCCATTTATTTGAATTATGGAGACTATGGATCCACTGCAGCCAGCAGCGCACTGGTAAGACACGATCCGTAGAGTTGGAATTAATTTAAGAAAATATAGGTTATAGAATATTGCTAAAACTATGGCTAGTGGTCCTCTTTTGATCGTAGTTACCTTTGTGTCGATGTAAGGTAGAGTATCTGATAGTATATCACGTCTGAATCACGGAACCAAGGGTTCACCACAGCCCGAATATACGGGTGAGGCAAAATTCTCGGTGAAATGACTTCAGACGCGATTATATATTTAGGATACTAAAGAGGATAGGAAAATTGTGAAACCAGATTTTAGATTTAATGGTTTTGTAATTTATTATTAGTATTATATAATATTATTACTATTTATTAATATAATATATTGGGTTTAAAATTATTTTCAAAAGAATAACTAGGATTTTTGCTTGCGAGACCCGAGCCTGGACCAGTTCGAACCCGAACCCAATCATGCTTCCGAACCCGTCATTATTTTCCTCTTTTAAAATCCTAATTACTATATATTAATTTTTTTTTATTAAAAAAAAGAAAGAAGAAGTTTTGACTAATTCCTAATTTCCCATACTCTATCACCTGGGCCATTCATGCGCCCCCTATTCTCTCCTGCAAACCCACGCTCCTCCACATTTCCTCCCACTCCTTCCCTTACTTAAACCCACCAACTCACACTTCCATCACTACTCTCTCTCTCTCTCTCACGAAATCAACCCTCACTTATTTTCCCTCTTCCCTTTCTCTCAATACTCTCCACTCCAGAACCTCACCGTGCCCTAGTCCGCGATTCCACTGAGCGGCCGACCCCTAGCTCCGGCGCCGTTCCCCGGCCATGCCCACTTTTGGCGCCCGCGAGTCCCCGGTCCCCTCTGCCGGACCCGCGTCCCAGGCCGCGTCCCCGGCCCCGATCGGGACCCGCGACCCCGACGCCCAGCCGGCCCCGGCGTCGCCCCACTCCGCGCGCCCCTATCGGCCCGCCACCAGCACCGCCTCCGGCCCCGCCGGTCTCCTCCGGCGCTGACCCGCGCTTCAGCCGTTCCCCTCTGCTCCGGTTCCCGCAAGCCCGTGCTCCGCTGTTTCTGAACAGCGCTGTCAAGCGCTGTCCCGGGACTTCCGAACTTGCTGTTCGTGCTTTTCCGTGCCCGGATCCCGCTGTCCAGCACAACCGTACCCCGGCGAGGCGCTGTTCCGAGCCGTTCCACTGTCCGCGGATTTCTTTTCTTCTTTATAAACATCTAAGAGCTCTAGCCGAGCAACCCAAGGTATAATTCCGTATTTCCGTCCCCGTTTTCGTAGTCGATGATGAAATTGGTCCCCGATTCCCTCCCGGGAATTCGGTTTTAGGTCGACGTAGTGACTTCGAATTTTCCGGAGACGTTTCTGTGATGTTCTGTGGTTATTTCGGATTTTTTCGAAATATGTTTTCTGGATTTTTGGGTGCTGTGGTTTCCGATTTCATTTCGGGATTTCCGATTATATTTTGGGTTCCGATTAAGCTTCGGAAATTATTCTGTGAACTTAATTTTTTTTGTGTAAAATGGTTTGGAAGTTAATTTCTGGGTGTTTTCTGGTTTGGGACTTTTATTATGGGTGTTTCGGCACATTTTTCCAGTTTTGGGTTATCCCGAATATAGAGGAAATGCTGCCCAAATTTTTATAAAACTTTTATAAATGATTTTTAAATTGGTTTTCGAAAATAATTTATTAATTGGATTTTGGGCGACGACCATACCGGTCCGTGGGCCCTAGCGAAATGCAAACGAAATCGATTTTACCCGGACGTTGAGGCATTAGCTATTTTCAAATATGAATATTGGACCAAGTCTGAGACTTAATTTATTTTCATATTTTACAATTAAAATATAGTTTGGAACTTGCTACTGGTTTATAGTATTTTGAGTGCAGGGTCTCGGCCTTCTGAACGGACCGCTTCCCGGCGTTCAGAACTCACCAGCAAACTCTAAATTTATTTAATTTATGTAAAGTTTGTAAGGACATAAGCCCATATTTCTATTCTGTCAGCTGTGATCCTGTATTGCGTAGTCTAGATTTTTTATTTATTTTCTTGGTTGATTTTTCTTTATTTTCTGGTTGGTTTTATTCTTCGTAATTAGGCGCTTAGTTACAAAATGGCTATTAAATATTTTGTATAAATTAATAAGGATTTTTCACGATAAAATAACTTGAATAAATATTGATTGTTAACAAAACTCACGTTTTATCATTGAAAGAAAAGGTAGTTTTATACGTATAATATTAAAAAAATACAAAGTTTTGCGAATTAACCGGTAACGACAATTTTTCTAAGTAAAACCAGAAACTGGCTATCCAATTAAATGAGAACCAACGTAGCATGCGTCGTAAACCGTTAGCAGTAGATTCAATAAACAAACTTAAAACTTGACTAGGACCTGCTACTAGAAATTGCAACTAGCACACCTAGCTTGGTTTCACAATGGTTCTAAGTCAAGTTCTCCAACTGTAGGATCTCGGAGACGAACCTAGCATCTTTCCGGAACCAACACCGTTTCCAGTCATAAACAAAGGCAAGTACATTTTGTGTTAGTTTACAATTATTTAGTAATCATTTTATTGCAAGTTTAAACCACGATGCAACACGGAACTCTCTCTGAGAGCATTGACTGATTGACTGTTGGGTACTGGGGGAGTAGTGTAGTGAGTATGACCGCATCCAAAGTAGTATAATGACAGTATTAGCTTACCCTTCATACACACGGGGATAAGCCATATCGTATCAATAGGATACAACTGTACAACCCAATCCGGTCATATTCATTGCCTATTCACATCATAATATTTTAACTGCTGGAGAACTATTCATTTCAAATTGTTTAAAAGTGCATAACTCTATTATTATTTCAATTGTTGGATTATCATGAATTGTACTTTGCTCCCTCCTGACTGGAGATAACATTTTTAGGGAATTTTGAGGATGCTGAGTTGTTATACAACAGCTATTATGACTCGGTTCTGTACCCTGTGGTGTTGCCAGAGTCCTCTTTGGAGGACGCAGGACCTGAGGCCGACGAGCCGAATGCTTAGCTAGATTTTTTTCCTGTTTCCAGTTTT
Source organism: Iris pallida (assembly GCA_029216955.1). Lineage (NCBI taxonomy): Eukaryota > Viridiplantae > Streptophyta > Magnoliopsida > Asparagales > Iridaceae > Iris > Iris pallida. Next base: position 4,619,782 of record JANAVB010023599.1, read on the forward strand.
GATGTTTTGGAATTTTTGTTAAATTGAATTCAGCATTCATTTCAGTTCTTTTACTTTCTAGTTGTATTTAATCAAATGTTGAATAAAGTTTTAAATTCCCGAATATTCAGTTGTGATAAATGTTTATATGTTGTTGTGATTACCTGCTAATGGAACAGCTTACTGCCGCCGTCTCACAACGGAGCAGGCTGGGCATGATCCGGTTCGACCCAATTATTTGGGATCGGATCGTGACATGTTTTTAGTGGTGGCCTATACAAGGTCCTAACAACAACTTAGGAAAACATACCTAGAAATAATTAGAACACTAGAACATTGATTTGTCACAACATAGGTCCGAATTATATATATATATATATTTGTTTGATTATAGACTGTTAGGATACCTTGCTTATGTTTGCATCCTAAACCTTCCAGAATATGGCCAAAGAAAAGACCACCCCTGCTGGCGATGAGGTGTCACCACCCGAACATACCCCATCTCCCCCAGCACGTCCAGACCCCGTACCTTTGCAGCTGACCGACCGTCTCCATCAATCACCAGCACTCCGTGGCGTTTACGCCACTACATCTCAAGCGACGAACCCTACACTTCTCCGGACTGAGCCGCAGTCCCCTGCGGTAGTGCCCGCACCAGCTGCCCCACCAGTGCCCGTAGATCCCACCGATCTAGTGGGCATGCTACGAGGAGTGCTGGAAGCCCAAAGAGCCCAAGCAGAAGCTCATCGAGAACAGACTGCAGCCCAAGCTGAAGCCCATCGCGAGCAGACCGCGATCATGAGAGAAGGCATGGAGAATGCCCACAATGTGGCTATGGCTGCCCTCGAGAGAGGAGCAACAACTTCATTGGAGCCACGACCTGGCAAGGTAAACATAATTCAGGAGTTAAGTTATATATCATTAAGGCCATTCTTTGATTAGAGGCGTATTATTACATGAAGGTCGGAGATATAGAGAGTTTCAAGAAGCAGGGCCCTCGACCTTTCAAAGAACCGAGGGTATCATCTACGCCGATGAATGGCTAGATAGCATGGAGCATCTCTTGAGCGTCGCTCGACTCCCAGAGGACCTCAAGACCAAAGCGGTAGGACTCCAGCTGCAAGATGTGGCAAGCACCTGGTATCGGAATGAACCCCGACTCCAGGACAAGCAGCTTGACTGGGACACCTTCAAGAGGCTGTTTCGCAGGAAGTTCTTTCCAACATCAGAGATGCGGGAGATGGAAAGACAGTTCCAGGACCTGAAGCAAGGGAACATGACGGTTGGAGAGTATGCGGCAGAGTTCGGCCGACTTAGCCGCTTTGCCCAGAACTTGGTTGCTGACCCCAAGGATCGTGCTGAAAGGTTCAGGTATGGATTAAGGGAAGAGATACGCACCCCAGTGATCGCAGGTGGCGCCAAGACATATGAGAAGATTCTGATACGAGCTCAGGACGTGGAGAAGAGCCAGCCTTCTCGTTCAAAAAGGGAGTATCCTGGAACTAGCAACTTCCAGGGTAACCAGAAGAGGCCCAACAATAACAACATGCCTTCGTACCATCAGCAGCAGCACCATCAAGCAAGGACCAATGAACGAGCGCCTCAGAAGCAGATCCCTGTCTGTGATTTTTGCAAGAGGCCGGGACATCAGTCGAACATATGCAGGAAGAGGCTAGGACACTGTCTAGTCTATGGGTCTGCCACCCACCAAGTAAATGACTGCCCCTCGTCAGTCCACCGGACTGGAGCAACTCAGCAAAGAGCTCTCCTACCCACACAGCAACAACGGTTTGGACAACACCAGCAGAAGACCGGATGAGCTTTTGCCCTAGCAGCAGAAGAGCAAGAACCAGAGCAGGAACCCACCGCTGATGTCATCATAGATTCCATTTATGTGTTTTCACATCCTGCTCTAGCATTATTTGATTCGGGTGCATCACACAGTTTTATATCATCAAAGTTTATTTCTGCACACCACCTAGATACGGGACTTAGCAAGATGATTAGTAGAGTTATGACCGGTGGTGGACCCATACCCATCACCGAGGCTTATAACTGTCCCATATCTATCTCAGGCCACCAATTCTTAACACCCTTACTTGTGATGCCCTTGCCCAATTATGATATAGTCCTAGGGATGGACTGGTTAAGTGAGCAGCATGCGCTGATAGATTGTCACAGAGGATGTGTAATCTTCAGTCCACCAGGAGAACCGGAGTTTGAAATCTCTCGAGCTCTGGAAGACATGAAGAGTGTTACCTACTCCTCTATCACCGAAGAACCCGGGCCTCCTCACCCTATTATAGCGGAATTCATGGACGTCTTTCCAGACAGTCTTCCAGGATTGCCGCCAGATCGAGGCGTAGAATTCTCAATCGACCTAGTACCCGGCTCTTTCCCTATTTCTCGGGGATGCCACAGAGTCAATCCTAAGGAGTCAAAGGAGATGAAGGACCAGATTGACGAACTAAAGGCACAAGGATTTATCAGAGACGGGGCTTCACCCTGGGGAGCACCAGTTTTGTTCGTGTCCAAGAAGGATGGAACCGTGCGGATGTGCATTGATTACCGGGCGCTGAACAACATTACCATCAAGAACAAGTACCCTCTGCCCCGGATCGATGACCTGTTTGATCAACTGAGTGGAGCCAAGGTATTTTCGAAGATAGATCTCAGATCAGGCTACCACCAAATCAAGGTCAGGAAGGAGGATATCCCGAAAACGGCATTCAACACCAAGTATGGGCAATTTGAATTCTTGGTCATGCCGTTTGGACTGACGAATGCTCTTGCGGTATTCATGAACCTCATGAACAAGATCTTCCATGAATACCTGGATCAGTTTGTTGTTGTCTTCATCGACGACATACTAATCTACTCGAAGACTGAAGAAGAGCATGAAGAGCACCTAAAGAAAGTTCTGAGCACCTTGAGGAAGGAGAAGTTCTATGGTAAACTATCTAAATGTGAATTCTTTTTAGACAAAGTGGAATTTCTGGGCCATGTTGTCACAGGAAAAGGGATTTCGGTGGATCCAAAGAAGATAGCTGCTATTGAGAAGTGGACTGTACCAAGTTCGGTTGCAGAAATCAGAAGCTTTTTGGGTTTGGCTGGCTGCTACCGGAAATTTGTGAAGGATTTCTCCAAGATTGCTGAACCAATGACGAAGCTCACTAGGGAGAATGAAGAATTCATTTGGTCTGAAGCTTGCCAGTCAGCTTTTGAGGAATTGAAGAAGAGGCTTACAACGGCGTCGATACTTGCGCTACCCGCAGGTACCGGCGATTTCTCAATTTATAGTGATGCTTCCGGTAAGGGATTGGGCTGCGTTCTTCAGCAACACGGGAAAGTAATTGCTTACGCATCTAGGCAATTACGGACTCATGAGAAGAACTATCCCATACATGATTTGGAGCTTGCAGCGGTGATACTTGTATTGAAGCTATGGAAGCACTACCTTTATGGAAAGAGAGTGAAAATATTTACAGACACAAAAGTCTTAAATATGTTTTCACTCAGAAGGAGCTGAACATGCGACAGAGACGATGGCTGGAGCTGATGAAGGATTTCGACATCAACCTGCAGTATCATCCGGGTAAGGCTAATGTTGTTACAGATGTACTTAGTCGATACCTGTGAAACCCAGTTTTGAATATGAAATATTATTATTAATATTAGTATTATAATATTATTACTATTATTATTATTATATTTATGAGCTTTAGAAATTAATTTTAAAATTTATTATAGTTTTTGATTGCTGACACGCCCCGAGCCCGGACCAAATTCCCGATTCCCCGACCCGGACCTAACCCCTGTTCTTTGAAATCTGTTTTGTTTAAAAAAAAATTTTATTTTGCTCTTTGGATCTGGTCTAAATTGGACCAGATTCCACTCCCCTCACCCACGTACTCCTTTCCCCTTATTTCACTCTCCCTACAAACACTCACACACCTACAGCATTCTTTCCCACCTCTCCTTATAACTCCCCACCATCAACTCCTCTAACTCACTCCACTCTTTCCCTCTCACAAGAACAGCAGCTCACAAACATCTCCCTCTCCACTCTACTTTCTCTCCCCACTCTCAACACTTCCCTCTCCCTCAAACTCTTTCTATCAAGCAAACCCCAGAGCTCCCGAGCCTCGACCCCGGCCTCACAGCGCGTCCCCGACCCCCGGCTCCCCGGCGCCTTCTCGGCAGCCGCCCCGGCGTTCCTCCGCCGACCCGAGCTCCGGCGCCCCTTCCAGCCGCCGGCGCCTTCTGCCGCAGCCGCCCAGCGGCGCCCCCGACGCCTCCTTCGTCGCGCCACCGCAGCCCCGGCGCCCCACCGCCGTCGGCCAGTACGACCCCCGCGGTTCCCGTGCCCGGCCAGCACCCCCGGCGTACCCCGAGCCGTGTCCGCTGTTCGGGACAGCCCTGTCCAGCGCTGTTCGTGGGATTTCGAGTCCCATCTGTGGTTTTGCGCGTCCCGAGTCCGAGGCAACCCTTCGGATTCTGTCGATTTGAGTAATCCCTGGTTAATCACAGTAGTTCGTCCCTCCCCGTGTCAATGATAATATTTGGTCCACGAATTTCTTCGAAAATTCAGTTTTCGGTTACGTATTTGGTTCTGGGAATTTTTTCGGAACCATTGTTAGATTTATTCTGTGGTTTTGGCTTAGTTCTGTTCGTTTCGGGATTTCCCGAGAACCTTCGGGAAAGCTTCTGTTGGGTTGTTTTGTTTTTCTGAAACTTTTCGGAAATGGATTTCTAGATATTTTGGTTTTCGGATCTCTCCGATATTGTGCTGTGATGATTTTTGGGTTGGTTTCGGATTCCCGAATTCGTTTCGGGTCGTTCCGGATTAATTTTGAGAATGATTGTGGTTATTTTTATATATATTATTGGGATTCCCTGGTTTAGGATTTTGCAGGGAAATATTGGCACACTTTTCCAGTTTTTGGGTTGACCAAAAACAGAAAAAATGCTGCCGGATTTTTCGTAAAATTTAATTATATTTTTAAATGATTTTAAAATAGATTTCGAAAAATATTAACATTTTGGATTTTGGGCGACGACCGTATTGGTCAATGGGCCCCGGCTAAGTGCAAACGAAACCGGTTTCGCCCGGACGTTGAGGCATTAGCCTATATGACGATTGGACCATATCTGAGACTCATTAAATATTTAATTTATTTTATTATTATTTAATTTACAAATAATTAAATTATAGGAAGTTTTAGAACTAACGACTATTTTGTCTTATTTCAATTTATGTAAATAAATTGTAATGGGCATAAGCCCAGCTGGTTGTTGGCTCTGTGACTTGTATTTTGGTAGCGTAGGATTTTCTGCTGTTTTCTGGTTTTGCGAGTTTTTGTAGCGTTCGCGTAAATCTAATAATAATTATTTTTATATAGAAAATTAATAATGTTTTCTCACAATAAAATATACAAGTTTTAATAATTTAACAACGATCATGTATTTCTCATTAAAATAAGAAATTTAGTTTTATATGTATAATTATAAAAAATACAAAGTTTTAATCAATTAATTTGGTGACGACGAATTTTTCCAAAATACCAGTTTAAAACGATCTTCCCCTCGTTATTAATTCAACGCACCAATAATCGCAGTTTTTTTTCGTGTTTAATAAATAAAGATTAAAATTGATTAGGACACAATTAGAGATTTCAACTAGTATAGTTAGCTTGGTAAACCCTGGATTCTGAGTCAATTTCTCGAATGTAGGAATTCGAGGACGATCCTATTTTCCATCTCGAAGTCTCCAATCTTTCCAGTCCAGTCCATATTGAGGCAAGTACATTTTGTGTTAGTTTACAGTTATTTAATAATCGCTTTACTGCAAGTTTAAACCACGATGCAACACGAAACTCTCTCTGAGAGCACTGACTGTAACTACTGTAACTACTGTAACTGTTTGGGGACTGGGGGAGTAGTGTAATGAGTATGACCACATCCCAAAATAACTTAGAACTGTACTAGCTTACCCCTCATACACACGGGGATAAGCCGTATCTGAACTATAACAAACCCAAGCCGGTCATATTCATTGCCTATTCAAATCATACTGTTTTATTGTTAGAAAATTGTTCATTTCTAAATTGTTTAAAAGTGCATGATTCTATTATTATTTCAACTGTCAAATTAGCATAAATTGTACTTTGCTCCCTCCTGACTGGAGATAACATTTTTAGGGGATATTGGGGATGCTGAGCTGTTATACAACAGCAATTATGACCCGGTTCTGTACCCTGTGGTGTTGCCAGAGTCCCCTTTGGAGGACGCAGGACCCGAGGCCGGCGAGCCGAACACTTAGCTAGATTTTCTGTTTCTAGATTTGCTGTTTTTAGAATTTTGTAATTTGATTTCAGCTTTTAATTCAGTTCTTTCACTTTCCAGTTGTATCTATTTAAAGGTTTAATAAAGTTTTAAATTTTTGAATATTGAGTTGTGACAAATATAGATGTTGTTATGGTTACCTGCTAATGGAACAGCTTACTGCCGCCGTCTCGACAACGGTGCAGGCTGGGCATGATCCGGTTCGACCCAATTGTTTGGGATCGGGTCGTGACATGTTTTTAGTGCTGGCCCATGCAGGTCGAAAACAACAACTTAGGAAAATATACCTAGAAACAATTAGAACACTAGAACATTGATTTGTCACAACATAGGTCCGAATTATATATAAATAAATATTTTTGTTTGATTATAGACTGGTAGGCTACCTTGATTATGTGTGCATCCTAAACCTTCCAGAGAATGGCCATTGACAAGACCAATCCTGCTGGCGATGAGGTGTCATCTCCGGATCATACCCCATTTCATCAACCAAGTCCAGGTTTTATTCCCTCGCAGCTGATTGACCGTCCCCACAATACATCCAGTGAAGTTTCTACTACACCGGCGGATCCTACCTCTTCTCAAACTGAGCTGCATTTCCTTGGAGAAGTACCCATTCCTGATGCTCCACCAGTACCAGCGAACACCTCCCAAATGGTTGCCCTATTTCAAGAAATCCTGGAGTCCCAGAAGGCTCAAGCTGAAGCCCAGCAGGAACAGATGGATATCACGAGAGAAGTCATGAAGAACGTCAATGATGTAGCCTTAGCTATCTCCAACCAAGTTGGAGCGGAACCTCGTCCTAGGAGGGATACCCCTGAATCTAGGAGATATTTGGGCCCTATCAAGTACTCTACTTTCCGGCAGTCTTGTCGTAAGAGGCTAGTGGCTTGTGACTACTGCAAGAGACCTGGTCATCAGGCCGTTAGCTGCCGCAAGAGATTGGGACAATATTTGGCATGTGGATCTGCTGAACATCGGGTAAAGGACTGCCCCTTATCTTTCCATCAAACCAGAGCACATATCCCAGCAACACCTGTTAGGCCACAACCTAGGGACTCTCTTCCTATCCAGCAGACCTTGCCTCCTACAATAAGGCATGACGCAGACTCGAGGTTCATAGAAGATGAAGCAGTTGGAGACTGCACATGCAAGAGCCAGAACCATGAAGAATAGTACCTAGGACTGCTGATTAGCATTATCTATTTCTTAGGAAGTTGTAACAGGATGTCCTTAGATCAATCATAAGAGTTTTTGCTGTAATTCTCCTCATGAATAAAATTCTTAGTTACACCTTTATGGTAGATGTCTTCCCTGATAGTCTTCCCGGATTACCCTAGATCGAGACATAGAAATCACCATTGACCAAGTCCCCGGCTCTTTCCCTATTTCAAAAAGGGATACTATAGAGTCAACCCGAAGGAGGCCAAGAAGATGAAGAACCAGATCAATAAAGGCTCTAGGATTTATCCAGGATGGAACTTCATCCTAGGGAGCGTCTGTCTTGTTAGTGCACAAGAAGGACAGAACAGTACGGATGTGCATCGACTACCGGGCGCTGAACAATATCACCATCAAGAACAAGTACCCTCTGTCCCGGATCGATGACCGATTTGATCAATTGAGCGGAGCCAAGGTGTTTTCGAAGATTGATCTTAGATCTGGCTACCATCAGATCAGGGTCAGAAAGGAAGATATTCCCAAGACGGCATTCAACACCAAGTATGGGCAGTTTGAATTCTTGGTCATGCCGTTTGGACTGACGAATGCTCCTGCGGTGTTCATGAACCTTATGAACAAGGTTTTCCATGAATACCTAGATCAATTGTCATTGTCTTCATCAATGACATTATGATCTATTCAAAGATGGAAGAGGAGCACGAAGAGCACCTTAGAAAAGTTCTAGAAACTTTGAGGAAGGAGAAGCTGTATGTGTCACGACCCGCACCCACTGTAAGGGTACGAGCACGTAACAACGCCCAGCCTACGCCGCAGTGTCGGCAGTAGAACGCTGTTCTAGGTCACTATCTAATACAACAACTCACGCAATAAATAATATACTCATCGTGATCAACTCCAAACGGAGGACAAGTATAAGATATCGTAACTCAATCACAGTCTAAGCACGATAAGATAACACAGAAGAATAACTAAGAATAGAAGACAACTACTAAAATAACAACTCTCAACAATCTCAAATACTACACAAGTCTCAATCCACTACAACAAGTTTAACATAGAAAAACATATGCTAGTCTACTAAACTAAATCCCGATCACTCCTAAGTGTCGGGGCCAAAGGTAGCCATCCTGTCTTCGGGTCCATAATATGTAGGCAAGTGTCCTCAGGGCAATCATCTGTAAAATTTTCAACAGTTCCAGTCAGGACAGGAACGAGTACAACTCATCAAGAAAACCCAAGTAATGACAGAGAACTATAAAGCAGTTATAGACAGTTTTATTGATGAATATGGAAGTTTATATACAGGTGATGGTGTGGAGAACAGATAAGATACAAGGAAAGTAAGTAACTAAAACAAGAGAAGAATGATGGCAATGAAGACTGTAAAATAAATCTAGCTGAACTAAGGTAACATGATAAGTCCAGAAAGTAATTGCAAAACAAGTGTAAAACTACTATAAATCCAGTACGGGATGAATCTAAAATAATATGAATCCAGTACCAGATGATTCTAGGTAGTGATCAAGAATCCAGGAGAGTCCAGCTAATCTAGTAGTGTGTTTTAAAATACCGAGATCGACATGTAAACGGCTGTGGGTAATCAGGCACACCTCTCACTAATCAGGCGAGAGATGGCTATGCTTCCAGTAGATTCCAGTTGGAGATTCCAGATTTGGGGTATGTCTACATGTCTTACTCGATATTTCCCCGCCCCGTAAAACAAATGAATCCAGAATTCGATACGAGAATCGAGGTGAGTCCAGCCAAAATATGATGATTCCAGTAATAGATTCTGAAATAATTCCAGTGATTCCAGTAATAGATTCCGAAATGATTTCAGTGATTCCAGTAATAGAGGCCAGATAAGTAAGGTATGTGTGTCGCATACATGAATCCAGAAATATCCATACGTGTTGTAACAAAGAATCGCATAAAACTAAATAGAACTGAAATACAGTAACTGGCAAATAAATGAGAGAACTATCAGAGAATATACTCGCCTGATACTCTGAAAAGAGTAGTGTAATGTCAGATGTCTGCACCGGAGTCACAGTGTCCTAAATAGAACAGTACAGGTTATAATGTGCTTAAAACAAGGTAATTGATGTTTATGATGCAATCTACATGACTTCTAGGTCAATCTAGGTCAAAGTCAACTCTAAGTCAACTCTGGTCAACTCTAGAAGTCAAACTAGGTCAATCAAGTCAAACCTAAGTCAAACTAGTCTAACAAGGCTATTCTAAGTCTAACTAGACTACACAAGTCTAATCTAGGCTCCACACTGACACACAGGCACAACCATAGGCCATAGGCTAAGAGACTAGGCTATGGGCTAAGCAAAACCATATTCAATATCTATATCTAAACCAAACACATGTATACATATCATACAATCTATATAGGATACTTATATATATCTATTTATACAAGCTAATAGGAAAAATCACATATTGATGTGTTATACAAAATAACATAGCCTACACAACTATTATGGAAAACACTTATTAGTATATAGGCTCCTATTGAACCATATACAACATTATATGACATTACATATATATATATATATATACATATGTATATAGAGAGGGGGGTCACAAGTACATGTGTCAAGTGATATGTGTGTGTGAATGTGGGATAGACTAGAGGGTGTGTGTCCTGAGTGAGAGTGTCATATACATTGTGGTACAAACTCAGGAAATTTCAGCCCAAAATATGATGTGTAACATATGTGTGGGTGTGTGAGTAGCTGTGTTTAAATCATGACAGTGAACAATATGTGCATCTATTGTGTGTGTATACATGTGTGGAGGGGTGTCAGTCTATGAAAAATCTGAAAACAAGAGTGTAGGGTGTGTGTGAATATAACATTACAGTTCATGATCTCTCAGGAATTTGGGATAATGCAATGTGTCAATGACAGTTAGTGTTTAGGGAAAAACCGATAATAGGGTCAACCTAGACTGCTATAGATAATAGGTGGACTGAACATTGGGGGGAAAACTGATTTCAAAATCATACAACATCTCCACTCTAACTCACATCTACCTATATATGAAATGTGATATCTGAACCTGAGTTTTATGAAACCTACATGTACAAAAGAAAGAGACACACACTCAAGGGTAGCCTCTCAATATTCCAATTACCTGACATGCATCACAGGAACCTAACCTTACAGTTTTAAAATAACATCAATACATGTATATATATCTCAACCCAAAACTCTAAAAAATACTAGTTGGAACTGTCAAAAGAAACTGGGAAAATGAACCCAGTTAAAACAGTGAAATCAATATAAATTTCGAATCCAACCCCAACCTCATATTACCTATAAACACAGTTAAAACATCATTGAATCCCAACAATTTCATGAAAACCAATCTTTCAAAACAACTAAACTCAAACAACCAACACAATTCAGCCATCTCCTTTTCCTGTATTTTCAAAACTCAACTTCAAATCCAAAACCTCATTCTCAACCCACAAAGCCAAAATCGAATGAAACATTATACCAACACAAACTAACAATCATGTGGGGATACATAATAGTGAAAAACATGACTTAAAACAGGGATTAAATGGTGAAAAAATAGAAAAAACTGTGTATCAGAAAATAGGAAGTTCATACGCATATCGAAATCCCATTCAAAGGGCAAAACCCGAATCTAACATAACAAACCCAACTAGCAGTATATAATACATATGTAGGAACCAATCCAGGGATTTAAACATCATTTAAAATCAATTTTAAAAGGAACCCACATTCAGAATTTTCGAACTTAACACATGGTATCAGAGAAATTGGGAAATGAAAAATTAACAATGAAAATTAATTTAAAACCCAAATCCAGAGGTTGGTAATGAAAGTACATTAAGTGTACGTGTCAACCCAAGCATTCGTGTCCAACCAAGTGGACACAGCCGTGTCCAAACACTGTTCGTACACAGACACCAAACTGTGCACAGACAGCGTCGTGCACGCGTGTGTGTCACTCCAGGACATGACACGTTGCACGACACATGCCAAGGTCACGTCCATGTGTTCGCCACATATAGGGCTACGTGTCCATGGCCCTGTACCGTGTCCTAGGTGTGTGTCGTGTCGGCTTTAGAGCCGTGTCAGTGGCCAAAATGCTCGCGTGTACAGCCCGCGCGCGCGGCCAGTGCGACCAGTGCGAGGAGAAGAACTCCTCGCACACAAAACGAGAGGCTCCCAAATTTTGAGAGCATGGTGGCAGTCACTGCCCCAACACTCACCCAAAATTTCGTATGTCCTCGTGTCCTGTGTCGTGAGAAACAGACCCCGTGATGCAGGACACAGGGACAGTGCACAGACAGCGTGTTCGTGTCCCTCGTGTGGACACGACACGACACGAAACACCCAAGTGTCCACACAAAAATCACAGAGCAACCCTAGATCTACAATTCTATTCAAACAGATTTCTAAAACAACAAAATAAATTCCTTAGAGGCATTTCTACAAACACTTAGGTATCCTATTGGATACGTGTCCGATACGGACACGAAATGGGTCCACCAAGACACGAAACTAATTCCTACTGTTAAAGGACTCCTAGGGCTGTCCAAATATGCAAGAAAACTGGAGTTTCATGGAGAGAATGAGAAGTTACCTATTGGTGTTCTTCTCCTAAAGAAGCTTCAAAATGGGGGATCCTTCTTGCTAACCCCAAAGCTCCAAATTGTCCCAAATTTGAGAATGACCTCCATAAACAGTAGGGGAAGGAAATTTAGATTACTATGGAAGAAGTTGCAATGAAAATGGACTACTATTGAATAAACTATGAAGAAGTTTCAATGGAGAACAAACCTTTCCTTAGAAAAATGAAGGAATGAATAAAAAGGAGGCACAAACTTTGAGAGGGATTTTATAGTGTTGGGAGGGATCCCTAGGCTGGTCATAAATGCTAGGGTTAGGGTTTTGGGGTGAATCTAGTGGCTCTCATTCCATCTAGCCTATTCAATGGCCTAGATTCTAGGTTTCACACATGACTTAAATGCAACCTAGTTAACTCTAACTATCATGACTAAATCAAAACTAATCAATACTAACCATCACTAACCATGGCTAGCTAAGTCTAGGTATGACTAATCTAGGTTAGGTCAATCTAGGTTGGGCTAAACACAACACAAGGCAATCAATTAAATGATATTTAAAATCACATCACCCCATTAATTATATTAAATTCCAAGTAAATATATAATAAATTCAATTAATTCAAAAGGCCAAAATACCTTCAAGCTAAAAATAATGAAGTACCCTATTCACATGGCTAGGCTCTAGGGTAGACAGTCTCTACTGTTACACTATCAAAACACCAAAATCATAAGTCATGATTTAAAATAGTTTTAAAATGATTAAAAATTACCAGAAATCATATCATGATTTAAATATTAATAAATAATAATTATAATTACAAAATTTCAAAATTATCCTTGTTTGGAAAACTGGGTGTTACAATCCTACCCACCTTATAAAAATTTCGTCCTCGAAATTAAAATGGTAGTAGTCCTTCTAGGTAAAACATCCCACAATCAAAGTCTCAAACATACCGTCAGATAATCATATACGTCTGTCCAAAATTATGATACTCAGAATTCTTCGTCGTGCTAGTGATCAAGGCTACGATAATCACAGAGTCCTCGACTAGGGTACGTACCCCCTAGGTTCATGGTATTTAAAATTTTCGTATTGCCGCATGCGACGGCGAAAACCTTAAATTCCCATACCCGAGAAATACATCCAAAATCTGACTACATGTCCTCACTATGCCAACTAACACGACCATCGAAGATTCTAGATTCCATAACTGAGGTAACCTAGCCCATATGATTTTTCTCAGAAAGGAAAAAAACAAACATAACAAAATTGCTACATAACAAAATTAATCAATCAACAAGGAACAGATGGAACCGAATTTCAAGGTAGTTATAAAAGACAATTTCGGGAATAGAATTGAGAAGAACGGAACTTGCAGCAAGATCTCCAATGGTCTGTGTATCCTCGACAGTCCTGATGATAGCTCGTCCTGCTGGTTTCCTCTGGCCTGTTACTGATGTTGCATGAACCGCTGCTGCTGAGAGAAATCAGAAATGACGGAAGAAAGTCTTTGTACAGATAGAGGTGCACCTCCAATGTAGCAGAACGCCAACCTGAGTCGGTACAACAAAAACTGCGGTCTCGAGGTCCTGATGAACAGGACGAGAGGTGGCCAGCCTCTCGATAGTATTCCTCGAACCGGAGCGATGAGATCGTGTCTTCATAACCATCATGAAGACCGATCAAACCAAGAAGCAATTACTGAGAATGAAGCAAAAAATCAAGAGAGGACAGTTTATATTCAAGGGAAGTCAATAAGCAACAATTTGGATAAAAAGAATCTGATTAAGAGTTTTTCCTAATGTGATTGAGTACCTCAAAAATAAATATCCTAATCCTACTGCAGGCTGTAGTGATACTCTAGTTCGAATACCACTACATAAACTCGACCTGCATGGGCCACCACTAAAAATGTGTCACGACCCGCACCCACTGTAAGGGTACGAGCGTGTAACAACGCCCAGCCTACGTCGCAGTATCGGCGGTAGAACGCTGTTCTAGGTCACTATCTAATACAACAACTCATGCAATGAATAATATACTCATCGTGATCAACTCCAAACGGAGGACAAGTATAAGATATCGTAACTCAATCACAGTCTAAGCACGATAAGATAACACAGAAGAATAACTAAGAATAGAAGACAACTACTAAAATAACAACTCTCAACAATCTCAAATACTACACAAGTCTCAATCCACTACAACAAGTTTAACATAGAAAAACATATGCTAGTCTACTAAACTAAATCCCGATCACTCCTGAGTGTCGGGGCCAAAGGTAGCCATCCTGTCTTCGGGTCCATAATATGTAGGCAAGTGTCCTCAGGGCAACATCTGTAAAATTTTCAACAGTTCCAGTCAGGACAGGAATGAGTACAACTCATCAAGAAAACCCAAGTAATGACAGAGAACTATAAAGCAGTTATAGACAGTTTTATTGATGAATATGGCAGTTTATATACAGGTGATGGTGTGGAGAACAGATAAGATACAAGGAAAGTAAGTAACTAAAACAAGAGAAGAATGATGGCAATAAAGACTGTAAAATAAATCTAGCTGAACTAAGGTAACATGATAAGTCCAGAAAGTAATTGCAAAACAAGTATAAAACTGCTATAAATCCAGTACGGGATGAATCTAAAATAATATGAATCCAGTACCAGATGATTCTAGGTAGTGATCAAGAATCCAGGAGAGTCCAGCTAATCTAGTAGTGTGTTTTAAAATACCGAGATCGACATGTAAATGGCTGTGGGTATTCAGGCACACCTCTCACTAATCAGACGAGAGATGGCTATGCTTCCAGTAGATTCCAGTTGGAGATTCCAGATTTGGGGTATGTCTACATGTCTTACTCGATATTTCCCCGCCCCGTAAAATCAATGAATCCAGAATTCGACACGAGAATCGAGGTGAGTCCAGCCAAAATATGATGATTCCAGTAATAGATTCTAAAATAATTCCAGTGATTCCAGTAATAGATTTCGAAATGATTCCAGTGATTCCAGTAATAGAGGCCAGATAAGTAAGGTATGTGTGTCGCATACATGAATCCAGAAATATCCATACGTGTTGTAACAGAGAATCGCATAAAACTAAATAGAACTAAAATACAGTAACTGGCAAATAAATGAGAGAACTATCAGAGAATGTACTCGCCTGATACTCTGAAAAGAGTAGTGTAATGTCAGATGTCTGCACCGGAGTCACAGTGTCCTAAATAGAACAGTACAGGTTATAATGTGCTTAAAATAAGGTAATTGATGTTTATGATGCAATCTACATGACTTCTAGGTCAATCTAGGTCAAAGTCAACTCTAAGTCAACTCTGGTCAACTCTAGAAGTCAAACTAGGTCAATCAAGTCAAACCTAAGTCAAACTAGTCTAACAAGGCTATTCTAAGTCTAACTAGACTACACAAGTCTAATCTAGGCTCCACACTGACACACAGGCACAACCATAGGCCATAGGCTAAGAGACTAGGCCATGGGCTAAGCAAAACCATATTCAATATCTATATCTAAACCAAACACATGTATACATATCATACAATCTATATAGGATACATATATATATCTATTTATACAAGCTAATAGGAAAAATCACATATTTATGTGTTATACAAAATAACATAGCCTACACAACTATTATGGAAAACACTTATTAGTATATAGGCTCCTATTGAACCATATACAACATTATATGACATTACATATATAAATATACATATGTATATAGAGAGGGGGGTCACAAGTACATGTGTCAAGTGATATGTGTGTGTGAATGTGGGATAGACTAGAGGGTGTGTGTCCTGAGTGAGAGTGTCATATACATTGTGGTACAAACTCAGGAAATTTCAGCCCAAAATATGATGTGTAACATATGTGTGGGTGTGTGAGTAGCTGTGTTTAAATCATGACAGTGAACAATGTGTGCATCTATTGTGTGTGTATACATGTGTGGAGGGGTGTGAGTCTATGAAAAATCTGAAAACAAGAGTGTAGGGTGTGTGCGAATATAACATTACAGTTCATGATCTCTCTGGAATTTGGGATAATGCAATGTGTCAATGACAGTTAGTGTTTAGGGAAAAACTGATAATAGGGTCAACCTAGACTGCTATAGATAATAGGTGGACTGAACATTGGGGGGAAAACTGATTTCAAAATCATACAACATCTCCACTCTAACTCACATCTACCTATATATGAAATCTGATATCTGAACCTGAGTTTTATGAAACCTACATGTACAAAACATAGAGACACACACTCAAGGGTAGCCTCTCAATATTCCAATTACCTGACATGCATCACAGGAACCTAACCTTACAGTTTTAAAATAACATCAATACATGTATATATATCTCAACCCAAAACTCTAAAAAATACCAATTGGAACTGTCAAAAGAAACTGGGAAAATGAACTCAGTTAAAACAGTGAAATCAACATAAATTTCGAATCCAACCCCAACCTCATATTACCTATAAACACAGTTAAAACATCATTGAATCCCAACATTTTTATGAAAACCAATCTTTCAAAACAACTAAACTCAAACAACCAACACAATTCAGCCATCTTCTTTTCCTGCATTTTCAAAACTCAACTTCAAATCCAAAACCTCATTCTCAACCCACAAAGCCAAAATCGAATGAAACATTATACCAACACAAACTAACAATCATGTGGGGATACATAATAGTGAAAAATATGACTTAAAACAGGGATTAAATGGTGAGAAAATAGAAGAAACTGTGTATCAGAAAATAGGAAGTTCATACGCATATCGAAATCCCATTCAAAGGGCAAAACCCGAATCTAACATAACAAACCCAACTAGCAGTATATAATACATATGTAGGAACCAATCCAGGGATTTAAACATCATTTAAAATCAATTTTAAAAGGAACCCACATTCAGAATTTTCGAACTTAACACATGGTATCAGAGAAATTGGGAAATGAAAAATTAACAATGAAAATTAATTTAAAACCCAAATCCAGAGGTTGGTAATGAAAGTACATTAAGTGTACGTGTCAACCCAAGCATTCGTGTCCAACCAAGTGGACACAGCCGTGTCCAAACACTGTTCGTACACAGACACCAAACTGTGCACAGACAGCGTCGTGCACGCGTGTGTGTCACTCCAGGACACGACACGTTGCATGACACATGCCAAGGTCACATCCACGTGTTTGCCACATATAGGGCTACGTGTCCATGGCCCTGTACCGTGTCCTAGGTGTGTGTCGTGTCGGCTTTAGAGCCATGTCAGTGGCCAAAATGCTCGCGTGTACAGCCCGCGCATGCCGCCAGTGCGACCAGTGCGAGGAGAAGAACTCCTCGCACACAAAACGAGAGGCTCCCAAATTTTGGGAGCATGGTGGCAGTCACTGCCCCAACACTCACCCAAAATTTCGTGTATCCTCGTGTCCTGTGTCGTGAGAAACAGACCCCGTGATACAGGACACAGGGACAATGCACAGACAGCGTATTCGTGTCCCTCGTGTAGACACGACACGACACGAAACACCCAAGTGTCCACACAAAAATCACAGAGCAACCTTAGATCTACAATTCTATTCAAACAGATTTCTAAAACAACAAAATAAATTCCTTAGAGGCATTTCTACAAACACTTAGGTATCCTATTGGATACGTGTCCGATACGGACACGAAATGGGTCCACCAAGACACGAAACTAATTCCTACTGTTATGGGACACCTAGGGCTGTCCAAATATGCAAGAAAACTAGAGTTTTATGGAGAGAATGAGAAGTTACCTATTGGTGTTCTTCTCCTAAAGAAGCTTCAAAATGGGGGATCCTTCATGCTAACCCCAAAGCTCCAAATTGTCCCAAATTTGAGAATGACCTCCATAAACAGTAGGGGAAGGAAATTTAGATTACTATGGAAGAAGTTGCAATGAAAATGGACTACTATTGAATAAACTATGAAGAAGTTTCAATGGAGAACAAACATTTCCTTAGAAAAATGAAGGAATGAATAAAAAGGAGGCACAAACTTTGAGAGGGATTTTATAGTGTTGGGGGGGATCCCTAGGCTGGTCATAAATGCTAGGGTTAGGGTTTTAGGGTGAATCTAGTGGCTCTCATTCCATCTAGCCTATTCAATGGCCTAGAGTCTAGGTTTCACACATGACTTAAATGCAACCTAGTTAACTCTAACTATCATGACTAAATCAAAACTAATCAATACTAACCATCACTAACCATGGCTAGCTAAGTCTAGGTATGACTAATCTAGGTTAGGTCAATCTAGGTTGGGCTAAACACAACACAAGGCAATCAATTAAATGATATTTAAAATCACATCACCCCATTAATTATATTAAATTCCACGTAAATATATAATAAATTCAATTAATTCAAAAGGCCAAAATACCCTCAAGCTAAAAATAATGAAGTACCCTATTCACATGGCTAGGCTCTAGGGTAGACAGTCTCTACGGTTGCACTATCAAAATACCAAAATCATAAGTCATGATTTAAAATAGTTTTAAAATGATTAAAAATCACCAGAAATCATATCATGATTTAAATATCAATAAATTATAATTATAATTACAAAATTTCAAAATTACCCTTGTCTGGAAAACTGGGTGTTATAGTATGGTAAGCTTTCCACGTGTGATTTCTTTCCAGACAAGGTGGATTTTCTTGGCCATATTGTCACAGGAGAAGGAATTCCGGTGGATCCGAAGTAGTTAGCCGCTGTTGAGAAGTGGTCTATCCCGAGCTCAATTAATAAAATCAGGAGTTTCTTGGGCTTGGCTGGCTACCACCGGAAGTTCGTGAAGGATTTTGCCAGAATTGCTGAGTCGATGACAAAGCTCACTCGGAAGAATAGAGAGTTCATCTAGACGGAAGGTTGCCAGGCATCATTTGAGGAGCTGAAGAAGAGACCTACCCCTGCACCAATCCTTGCGCTACCCGCAGGAACTGGTGGTTTCTCAATCTACAGTGATGCCTCAGGTAAAGGACTTGGTTGCGTTTTTCAACAACATGGAAAAGTGATTGCTTATGCATCTAGGCAATTACGGACTCATGAGAAGAACCATCCCACACATGATCTGGAGCTTGCGGCAGTCATCTTTGCTTTGAAGCTATGAAAGCATTATCTATATGGAGAGAGAGTGGAAATATATACAGACCACAAAAGTCTGAAGTATGTTTTCACTCCGAAGGAGCTGAACATGAGACAAAGAAGATGGCTGGAGCTGATGAAGGATTTTGGCATTGATCTACAGTACCACCCGGGTAAGGCTAATATGGTCGCAGATGCACTTAGTCGATACCCTATGGCAATGTTTTTGACCAAGGAACGGCACCTGCTAGAGGACATTGAGAAGCTTGGATTGGAGACTATACTGCCTGGAAGGAAGGAGCTGGATGCTGAACCATTGTTGATGAAGTTGCAAGTGAGCTCGAGTCTGATGGACAAAAATCAAGGAGACGCAGTTTCAAGACGAGACACTTTGCAAACTTAGAGATCAAGTGATGGCAGGAACACTTGAAGGATTCTCAATCGCCAGTGACGGAGCGCTGAAGAATGGTACGAGACTTTGTGTACCAACTGGCAAACTGAGAAACGTGCTGATGCAAGAAGCGCACCAGTCGCAGTATTCTATATATCCTGGAGCCAATAAAATGTATCGGGATATGCGTACCATTATTTGGTGGTTTGGAATGAAGAAAGACGTGGCCAGGTATATTGCTAGATATTTAATTTGTCAACCAGTGAAGGCTAGCAGACAGAGACCAGCAGGACAATTGCAGCCGCTTGATATTCCGGAGTGGAAATGGAAGCACATAACAATGGATGTTGTGTCGGGACTGCCTCGATCCCAAGGAGGGAAGGATGTCATTTGGGTTATCGTGGACCGACTGACGAAGTCAGCTCACTTTATCCCCTTCAAGGTTGGTCTATCCACCGAGAAGTTGGCAGCACTGTACATGCGGCACATCTACCGGATTCATGGAGTTCCGGTAAGTATCGTATCTGACAGGGATACTAGATTTACCTCTCACTTTTGGAAGAGTTTGCATGACTGTTTGGGAACACAACTGAAGTTTAGCACCGTCTACCATCCCCAGACTGACGGGCAATCAGAGAGAACAATTCAGACGCTAGAAGACATGCTGAGATCATGTGTCTTAGAATTTGGAGGGTATTGGGAAGACCATTTGCACTTGGTAGAGTTCTCTTACAAACAGCTACCAAGCTAGCATTGGTATGACACTATTCGAGGCACTCTATGGACGTCGTTGCCGCACTCCACTTGCTTGGGACGACGTCGGAGAACGAGTGTTGCTTGGACCTGAGAAGGTGACCGATGTAGCAGAGAAGGTGAGAATGATCAGAGATAAGCTCAGGATTGCCCAAGACAGACAGAAGCATTGGGTTGATAGTAGTCATCGACCAGCGGAGTTTGAAGAAAGAGATAGTATTTCTGTAAAGTTTTCTCCTACCAGAGGAACAATCAGTTTTGACGGAGCTGGGGAAAATTGAGGCTAGGTACATCAGGCCATTTGAAGTTAAGACGAGTCGGAAGTAGCGTACCGGTTAGCTCTACCAGCTAATCTTGAGAGTGTGCACAACGCCTTCTACGTATCACAGCTCAGACACTACATTCCGGATCCGAGTCACATATTGGACAATTCAGAGCTGAAGATTGGACTCAACCTTTCAGTGACAGAGAAACCAGTTGCAAGCGTAGTCAGAAGTGAGAAGAAGATCAGAATTTGAGCCATCACATAACTCCTATTTCTTTTTTCCGTTCTAAACTTGACTGACGCTGCTAAGTTAGCCTAGTTTTGCAAGCTATTTTATCAAGCTTGATCATGACAGTATTTTATTGGATGCACCCACTAATATATTGTCTAATCAGGACCGGTGCATGATGGTCTGATCAACCCCGTGTACTTTGGTTCGCTTTTGTATTTTTCTGCATGGATGATATCATAAATAAAACTTGTCCCTAAACCGTCTCATCCACGACTGCCTTAGAAATTCTTATTGTTGGACCTAGATTACGGGCATAGTACCCGTACCTATTTGATTTGAGTTTATCCTACCCCCTAAACCTGCCTTTAATTTCGAGGACAAAATTTTTTAAGGAGAGAAGATTGTGAAACCCAGTTTTGAATGTGAAATATTATTATTAATATTAGTATTATAATATTATTACTATTATTATTATATTTATGAGCTTTAGAAATTAATTTTAAAATTTATTATGGTTTTTGATTGCTGACCCGCCCCGAGCCCGGACCCAGTTCCCGATTCCCCGACCCGGACCTAACCCATGTTCTTTAAAATCTGTTTTGTTTAAAAAAACATTATTTTGCTCTTTGGATCTGGCCTAAATTGGACCAGATCCCACTCCCCTCACCCACGTACTCTTTTCCCCTTATTTCACTCTTCCTACAAACACTCACACACCTACAGTATTCTTTCCCACCTCTCCTTATAACTCCCCACCATCAACTCCTCTAACTCACTCCACTCTTCCCCTCTCACAAGAACAGCAGCTCACAAACATCTCCCTCTCCACTCTACTTTCTCTCCCCACTCTCAATACTTCCCTCTCCCTCAAACTCTCTCTCTATCAAGCAAACCCCAGAGCTCCCGAGCCTCAACCCCGGCCTCACAGCGCGGCCCCGACCCCCGGCTCCCCGACGCCTTCCTGGCAGCCGCCCCGGCGTTCCTCCGCCGACCCGAGCTCCGGCGTCCCTTCCAGCCGCCGGCGCCTTTTGCCGCAGCCGCCCAGCGGCGCCCCCGACGCCCCCTTCGCCTCCACCCCGCCACCAGTGCCCCTTCGCCGCGCCACCGCAGCCCCGACGCACCACCGCCGCCGGCCAGTACGACCCCCGCGGTTCTTGTGCCCGGCCAGCACCCCCGGCGCACCCCGAGCCGTGTCCGCTGTTCGGGACAGCCCTGTCCAGCGCTGTTCGCGGGATTTCGAGTCCGATCTGTGGATTTGCGCGTCCCGAGTCCGAGGCAACCCTTCGGATTCTGCCGATTTGAGTAATCCCTGGTTAATCACAGTAGTTCGTCCCTCCCCGTGTCAATGATAATATTTGGTCCACGAATTTCTTCGAAAATTCAGTTTTCGGTTACGTGTTTGGTTCTGGGAATTTTTTCGGAACCATTGTTAGATTTATTCTGTGGTTTTGGCTTAGTTCTGTTCGTTTCAGGATTTCCCGAGAACCTTCGGGAAAGCTTCTGTTGGGTTGTTTTGTTTTTCTGAAACTTTTCGGAAATGGATTTCTAGATATTTTGGTTTTCGGATCTCTCCGATATTGTGCTGTGATGATTTTTGGGTTGGTTTCGGATTCCCGAATTCGTTTCGGGTCGTTTCGGATTAATTTTGAGAATGATTGTGGTTATTTTTATATATATTATTGGGATTCCCTGGTTTAGAATTTTGCAGGGAAATATTGGCACACTTTTCCAGTTTTTGGGTTGACCAAAAACAGAGAAAATGCTGCCGGATTTTTCGTAAAATTTAATTATATTTTTAAATGATTTTAAAATGGATTTCGGAAAATATTAACATTTTGGATTTTGGACGATGACCGTATTGGTCAATGGGCCCCGGCTAAGTGCAAACGAAACCGGTTTCGCCCGGACGTTGAGACATTACCCTATATGACGATTGGACCATATCTGAGACTCATTAAATATTTAATTTATTTTATTATTATTTAATTTACTCATAATTAAATTATAGGAAGTTTTAGAACTAACGACCATTTCGTCTTATTTCAATTTATGTAAATAAATTGTAATGGGCATAAGCCCAGCTGGTTGTTGGCCCTGTGACTTGTATTTTGGTAGCGTAGAATTTTTTGCTGTTTTCTGGTTTTGCGAGTTTTTGTAGCGTTCGCGTAAATCTAATAATAATTATTTTCATATAGAAAATTAATAATTTTTTCTCACAATAAAATTTACAAGTTTTAATAATTTAACAACGATAATGTATTTCTCATTAAAATAAGAAATTTAGTTTTATATGTATAATTACGAAAAATACAAAGTTTTAATCAATTAATTTGGTGACGACGAGTTTTTCCAAAATACCAGTTTAAAACGATCTTTCCCTCGTTATTAATTCAACGCACCAATAATCGCATTTTTTTCGTGTTTAATAAATAAAGATTAAAATTGATTAGGACACAATTAGAGATTTCAACTAGTATAGTTAGCTTGGTAAACCCTGGATTCTGAGTCAATTTCTCGAATGTAGGAATTCGAGGACGATCCTATTTCCCATCTCAAAGTCTCCAATCTTTCCAGCCCAGTCCATATTGAGGCAAGTACATTTTGTGTTAGTTTATAGTTATTTAATAATCGCTTTACTGCAAGTTTAAACCACGATGCAACACGAAACTCTCTCTGAGAGCACTGACTGTAACTACTGTAACTACTGTAACTGTTTGGGGACTGGGGGAGTAGTGTAATGAGTATGACCACATCCCAAAATAACTTAGAACTGTACTAGCTTACCCCTCATACACACGGAGATAAGTCGTATCTGAACTGTAACAATCACACTGTTTTACTGTTAGAAAACTGTTCATTTCTAAATTGTTTAAAAGTGCATGATTCTATTATTATTTCAACTATCAAATTAGCATGAATTGTACTTTGCTCCCTCCTGACTGGAGATAACATTTTTAGGGGATATTGAGGATGCTGAGCTGTTATACAACAACAATTATGACCCGGTTCTGTAACCTGTGGTGTTGCCAGAGTCCCCTTTGGAGGACGCAGGACCCGAGGTCGGCGAGCCGAACGCTTAGCTAGATTTTCTGTTTCTAGATTTGCTATTTTTAGAATTTTGTAATTTGATTTCAGCTTTTAATTCAGTTCTTTCACTTTCCAGTTGTATCTATTTAAAGGTTTAATAAAGTTTTAAATTTTCGAATATTGAGTTGTGACAAATATAGATGTTGTTATGGTTACCTGCTAATGGAACAGCTTACTGCCGCCGTCTCAACAACGGTGCAGGCTGGGCATGATCCGGTTCGACCCAATTGTTTGGGATCGGGTCGTGACAATACCCGATGGCAATGTTCTTGACCAAGAAGCGTCATTTGCTGGAGGACATGGAAAAGCTCGGACTGGAAATTGTACTGCCTGAAGAAGAAATAAAGAAACTGGGAAGAAAAGCCATTGTACCAGGAGCTGATTCAACAATGATACAGTTGCAAGTGCGTTCAAGTCTTATGGACAGAGTCAAGGAGGCACAATTCCAAGACGAGACACTTTGCAAACTCAGAGACCAAGTGTTGGCAGGAACACTCGAAGGATTCTCAATCGCTAGTGACGGAGCACTGAAGAATGGTACGAGGCTTTGCGTACCAACTGGCAAACTGAGGAACGAGCTGATGCAAGAAGTGCACCAGTCGCAGTATTCCATACATCCTGGAGCCAACAAGATGGATCAGAATATGCGTACCATTATTTGGTGGTATGAAATGAAGAAGGATGTATCCAGATTTGTGGCTAGATGCTTGATTTGTCAACAAGTGAAGGCTAGCAGACAGAGACCCGCAGGACTTCTACAGCCGCTTGACATCCCGGAGTGGAAATGGGAGCACATAACAATAGATTTTGTGTCGGGACTGCCTCGATCCCAAGAAGGGAAGGATGCCATTTGGGTAATCGTGGTCCGACTGACAAAGTCAGCTCACTTTATCCCCTTCAAGGTTGGTCTATCCACCGAGAAGTTAGCAGCACTGTACATGCGGCACATCTACCGGATTCATGGAGTTCCAGTAAGTATTGTGTCTGACCGAGATACTAGATTTACCTCTCACTTTTGGAAGAGTTTGCATGACAGTTTGGGAACACAACTGAAGTTCAGCACCGCCTACCATCCCCAGACTGACGGACAATCAGAAAGAACAATCCAGACGCTAGAAGACATGCTGAGATCCTGCATCTTAGAATTTAGAGGGTCTTGGGAAGACCATTTGCACCTGGTAGAGTTCTCTTACAACAACAGCTACCAAGCTAGCATCGGTATGACACCGTTCGAGGTACTCTATGGACGTCGTTGCCGCACTCCACTTGCTTGGGACAACGTCGAAGAACGAGTATTGCTTGGACCTGAGATAATGACCGATACAGCAGAGAAGGTAAAAATGATCAGAGACAAGCTCAGGATTGCCCAGGACAGACAGAAGCATTGGGCCGATGGCAGCCGACGTCCTTTGGAGTTTGAAGAAGGCGACAGTGTGTTTGTGAAGATCTCTCCTACTAGAGGAACCATCCGTTTTGGCAGAGCAGGAAAGCTAAGCCCCAGGTATATTGGTCATTTTGAAGTACTTAACAAGATTGGAGAAGTGGCTTATCGGGTGGCTCTACCCCCAAGTCTCGAAGGCGTCCACAACGTCTTCCATATTTTGCAGCTGAGACGCTACATCCCGGACCCGAGCCACATCTTGGACCATTCAGAGCTGGAAATTGGACCCAGCCTCACAGTGCCAGAGAAACCAGTGGCAATATTGGACAGAGGAGAGAAGAGAACCAGGAACTCTGTGACGCCAATAGTCAGAGTTATGTGGCGACACAACTCACCAGGCGAATCTACCTGGGAGCGAGAAGACCAGATACGGGAGCAGTATCCGTATCTGTTTGAGAATTGAGGTAACCCCTAACCCTGCCTTTAATTTCGAGGACGAAATTTTCTAAGGAGGAAAGATTGTGAAAACTAGATTTTAGATTTAATGGTTTTGTAATTTATTATTAGTATTATATAATATTATTACTATTTATTAATATTATATATTGGGTTTGAAATTATTTTCAAAAGAATAACTGAGATTTTTGTTTGCGAGACCCGAGCCTGGACCAGTTCGAACCCGAACCCAATCATGCTTCCGAACCCGTCATTATTTCCCTCTTTTAAAATCCTAATTACTATATATTAATTTTTTATAAAAAAAAAGAAAGAAGAAGTTTTGACTAAATCCTAATTTTCTATACTCCATGACCTGGGCCATTCACGCGCCCCCTATTCTCTCCTGCAAACCCACGCTCCTCCACATTTCCTCCCACTCCTTTCCTTACTTAAACCCACCAACTCACACTTCCATCACTACTCTCTCTCTCTCACGAAATCAACCCTCACTTATTTTCCCTCTTCCCTTTCTCTCAATACTCTCCACTCCAGAACCTCACCGTGCCCTAGTCCGCGACTCCACCGAGCGGCCGACCCCTAGCTCCGGCGCCATTCCCCGGCCACGCCCACTTCCGGCGCCCGCGAGTCCCCGGACCCCTCTGTCGGACCCGCGCCCCAGGCCGCGTCCCCGGCCCCGATCGGGACCCGCGACCCCGACGCCCAACCGGCCCCGGTGCCGCCCCACTCCGCGCGCCCCTATCCGCCCGCCACCAGCGCCGTCTCCGGCCCCGCCGGTCTCCTCCGGCGCTGACCCGCGCTTCGGCCGTTCCCCTCTGCTCCGGTTCTCGCAAGCCCGTGCTCCGCTGTTTTCGAACAGCGTTGTCCAGCGCTGTCCCGGGACTTCCGAACTTGCTGTCTGTGCTTTTTCGTGCCCGGATCCCGCTGTCCAGTGCAGATGTACCCCGGGAAGGCGCTGTCCCGAGCCGGTCCACTGTCCACGGATTTCGTTTCCTCTTTATAAACATCTGAGAGATCTAGCCGAGCAACTGTCACGCCCCAGAACCAGAATACTGGAGAGCGGGGGCAGACATAGCCAGCTACGTATATTGAAATGGAATACATCTCAACTATACGGTCACGGCTGTCTAGATATGAGGGTTTACTACCAGCCAACAGTCTCTTAAGGTCAAGCCTATTGTCTCAATCTCAAGCAATTAACAGAGTTACAAGATATTAGAGCATCAAATATATATATAAGAAGTCCCAAATATTACATATTGGATGATCATGAAGCTAGTCGTACAAAATGATGGGACTAGCAAGAGTTCAGTCATACATGATCAACCCTAGGATTTGTTAATCATGTTTACAGCCCGTAGGCAGACAGTAAGTAAATGTGCATCGAGCTAACAGGTGCTCGTCGGCTA
This sequence comes from Iris pallida, assembly GCA_029216955.1. NCBI lineage: Eukaryota > Viridiplantae > Streptophyta > Magnoliopsida > Asparagales > Iridaceae > Iris > Iris pallida. Next base: position 4,646,999 of record JANAVB010023599.1, read on the forward strand.
AACACCTCAAAAGAATAAATTTACATATAAGTGGGTGAAACAAAAAGGAAAACCCACTCTTGGCCCGGGTTCCGTCTAGTTGTCACCATTGGGCTGGAAGCTTGGTAGATCCTCAGGAGCTGCTCCGAAATCTGGCCACACAAAACCAGCTGGGTCAAACCCCAGAAAGAGCAAGTGCCACAAAGGAGGCCACAAATAAGAACAAAAGCCAGCATATCAGAACATAAAGAATAAAAGAAAGTACAAGTAGGAAGGTACACAGGGCGATAAACGACTAGGGACGTGGAACCATTCCGGGAGCCAGGTTACAATTCTTAAACCAGACAAGGACCGGGGTTGTAACCCTTCGCCTGAATAGCTCACTGTCTCTACTCATTTATCGTTAAGATAAGTAAAACAAACATGCTCAGGAGATAGCAGGTACTGGAGCTAGACAAGACTCAGACAAGGCTGGACACCATCCATTCGCAATCGGCCAAGCAAGTACTACGGCTTACTACTTTAACTAACTAGGGTTATCACAAGCCTTAATTACTAACAAGATGCAAGTGAGAATTTCCAGTCCCAAGCCCTGCAGACCATCCAGTTATCCTTCCGCGGGTTGAGAGTTATAGGTGGGTACACTGCCCGGGAGACAAATGTACCCTTAGGTGACTTAGAGGGTGCAACACATGACAGTGTGCTGGAAATGTGCTCTACTCGTCGGTAAGCTACAAGTCCATTAAAGCGCCCAGATAACGAGATTGCCTGTGACTGGGAATTCTCCATGTTCTAGTTTGATCTAATAATTAGCCTAATCCAATTTAGCGCGAGTCCCTGGCCGTGGTACCCAGGAAGTCGCATCCTAGACATGATGCAAGACAAGACAAGTGGATTGTACAAACAAGCAAGCAGGAACACCCACGGTGTCAAGTTGATTATACGAGTTAATTACAAATTACAAGTCAAGTCAAGTCAGGAGTGCGCCGCCACGGGCCACTATCAAGTTATCAAGATAATTATGTCAGGGTGCTTGTTAGGAGTGCACCACTACGGATCACTGTCATGTCAGGTTGGTCATGTCAGGAGTGCACCACTACGGGTCACTGTCGTGTTATGCTAGGTCCTTGTCAAACTATGCCAAGTACAATGGACATTCCAAACATATTAAGTAAAATCAAGTTCATGACAAAAGGCATAAGGATATAAAATGGGCGTAAAATATCTAATACAATATCAATATATATAGGACTATAGAAGAGCCAGGATTAAAGAAAATAAAACCAAATCTCCAAGAGCCAATGGTTTGCGCAAGGGGTCAGGGGGTTGGATTGCGCAGGAGTCAAGTGCGCCAGGAGGCCAACTGCGCAGGGTGAGCTGCGCAGGGTACCAACTGCGCAGGAGTGAGCTGCGTAGGGTACCAACTGCGCAGGAGTGGATGGCGCAGCAGATGGATTGCGCACAGGAGGATTGCGCAGGGGTGGATTGCGCAATGGTCGATTGCGCAGGGGTTACTTTGCGCATGGCTGGCTTGCGCATGGCTAGCTTGCGCCAGCGCAATCCAGCTCAGCGCAAAGCACTGGCCAAGTGATTGCGCAATCGGCCATGCGCTAAGGAGCACAGGCCGGGGGTGCGCAATCGGCCATGCGCTAAAAAGCGCAAGGCAGAGGGCTGTTCTTCCTGGCCGAGAGCAAGTCCAAGAACACCAAGAACTTTAATTCTTCATAACTTAGCCAAATTAAAACCAAATCTAGATTTTCAAAGTTCTAACTTGAGTAAAATCGAATTCTCTTCCACATGGAAGCATCAAAACATACAAAAATCAAAGTTAAATAGATCAAAACCATGTAAATCCAAAAATAGTAAAAACCTAGATCTAGAACAAGGAAACTTCAAATCACAAAATATCAAGTTCTAAAGTTGTTCTCCATGGCCTAATCTAGCTAATGGACAAATAAAAAGTGGTGCTTATTTGATGGTAAGGTGCACTTGCCTAATGGGTTGGGGAGTTGTGTGGAAGAAGGGAGAAGATGGAGAAGTTAATGGAGAATAAAGAGGAGAGAGAAAGGTTGGTGGTGATATAATGAGGGTGGGTGTGTTATGTTGAGGGTAGAGTGTAGGTTAAAGTGTACCAATTCATATTAAACCAAACCTAATCAAACCAAACCAATTCCACAAAATAAAACCAAGCCATGGTCCAAAACCCATTTACGAGAACCCGAATCCACAAGTCGAGAAAATAAAATATGTGCCAAAATCAAATTACGAGTACACATACGAAATACAGGAAATGGGGGTGACAGCAACCCAAGGTATAATTTCGTATTTCCGTCCCCGTTTCCGTAGTCGATGATGAAATTGGTCCCCGATTTCCTCCCGGGAATTCGGTTTGAGGTCGACGTAGTGACTTCGGATTTTCCGGAGACGTTTCTGTGATGTTCTGTGGTTATTTCGGATTTTTTCGAAATGTGTTTTCTGGATTTTTGGGTGCTGTGGTTTCCGATTTCATTTCAGGATTTTCGATTATATTTCGGGTTCCGATTAAGCTTCGGAAATTATTCTGTGAACTTAATTTTTTTTGTGTAAAATGGTTTGGAAGTTAATTTCTGGGTGTTCCCTGGTTTGGAACTTTTATTATGGGTGTTTCGGCGCATTTTCTCAGTTTTGGGTTATCCCGAATATAGAGGAAATGTTGCCCAAATTTTTATAAAACTTTTATAAATGAGTTTTAAATTGGTTTTCGAAAAAAAATTATTAATTGGATTTTGGGCAACGACCATACCGGTCCGTGGGCCCTAGCGAAATGCAAACGAAACCGGTTTTACCCGGACGTTGAGGCATTAGCTATTTTTAAATATGAATATTGGACCAAGTCTGAGACTTACTTTATTTTCATATTTTACAATTAAAATATAGTTTGGAACTTGCTACTGGTTTATACTATTTTGAGTGCAGGGCCTTAGCCTTCTGAACGGACCGCTTCCCGGCGTTTAGAACTCACCAGCAAACTCTAAATTTATTTAATTTATGTAAAATTTGTAAGGGCATAAGCCCATATTCCTATTCTGTCAGCTGTGCCCCTGTATTGCGTAGTCTAGGTTTTTCATTTATTTTCTTGGTTGATTTTCCTTTATTTTCTGGTTGGTTTTATTCTTCGTAATTAGGCGCTTAGTTACAAAATGGCTATTAAATATTTTGTATAAATTAATAAGTATTTTTCACGATAAAATAACTTGAATAAATATTGATTGTTAACAAAACTCACGTTTTATCATTGAAAGAAAAGGTAGTTTTTTACGTATAATATTAAAAAAATACAAAGTTTTGCGAATTAACCGGTAATGACAATTTTTCCAAGTAAAACCAGAAACTGGCTATCCAACTAAATGAGAATCAACGTAGCACGCATCGTAAACCATTAGCAGTAGATTCAATAAACAAACTTAAAACTTGACTAGGACCCGCTACTAGAAATTGCAACTAGCACACCTAGCTTGGTTTCACAATGGTTCTAAGTCAAGTTCTCCAACTGTAGGATCTCGGAGACGAACCTAGCATCTTCCCGGAATGTAACGCCCCAGTCCCAAAATACGTAGGACTAGAAACGTAGACATGCCAGCTGTATTCATACGAAGTACATAGGACTCGTATGGATACATAAGCTGTAAAATACAGTAGAACCATACTAATCTCATCCACACAAAAATATATGAATAAATGATATCATATAATCAACCACGAAATTATCATTTGGTACATGTAGTGGGGCGGAGACAGATCCACTACCAACGATGAAAAGAAATACATAACAAAAGAAAGATTTTTGGCGAGTGAAGCGAAGACGATCCAAGTGCAATCATCCTCGAAGAAATAGCGATGATCACGGCTAGAGCTAGAACACCTGCGAAAGACAATAGCACACACCTGGCGAGATAACCAGGTCCTCAGAGGGACGTAACAAGACACATAATATCATGCCAATAACTGAATAAATAAAGCTCAAAAGAAAAGTATATGTGACTACTAAAATAAAGGTCCTTAACCATTCTATGTGATCATGCAATTTGAAGACAACGTTCCACACAAGGGCTCCCGAAGCTAGAAACACGGCACGTTAGCGTTTCAACCAAGGCACTAGTGGCGTCTAGAGAAAAGTAAATGTACGGCCCATTAGCACTCGAGCGAGAACTAAGGGGCAGCTAGAGAAAAATAAATGCACGGCCACTAGCTCTTGGGTGAGTCACTAACGACAGCTAGATGAAAGTAAAAGCACGACACATTTGTGTTTCAACCGAGGCACTAGTGGCATCTAGAGAAAAGTAAATAAATGTACGGCCACTAGCTCTCGATTGAGTCCCAAATGGCATCCAGAGAAAAGTAAAGGTGTGAAAGTCCCTGCGCCTAATAACTGTCTTCACCCTCCCCATGCACTACACGTGCTGTATCCACATCACGACTTTCTTAATAACTGCTAAGTCTTCTAGACAACCATAACTATTTAGCAGTTATTGCCTATCGTACGGCATGTGCGCACCGATGGCCAGTCGATACGTACGTCCGAGATCTATATGAGACTCGTGACTCGTGATACACAAGTGTCATGGCCAATGAATGCGACACAAACAAAGGTAGTCCCTTAACTCTAGGCCAAATGCAACTAAAATTTAATAATTTACAAGTACAATTTATATTTTCTAGAATAAGTAAAAAAAACATGCATGATATTGAGCAAGAAATTAAACAGTAAAGACAAGGTGTCTTGCCTGGTAGGACGCCTGGTGTACTACAATAATCACGGTGGCACGAACTGCAACTTCGGTAACAACTACACAAGATAACTTCTGATGGTGGCACGGATTATGTCATTGAGTCCGGAATAGTCAAATTGGCTAGGGACGATATAAATAAGCTCGAGATTTGGAAGAAGATAAGAAACGAACGATTGATCATGGTTAAGTTTATATAATCGAAGAAAATTTATAGAAATAAATATATATAACAATTTTTGAAATTATATCTATTATATTTAAAATAACTATATTTCTATTAGTAAAACAGTTTTAGATAAATACTTGAAAGTATAATTTATTTGTCAAAAATATGTTTTCAAAATACTCAAAAGTCGAAAGTCGTTTTTAGGAAGAAAAACTCTAAGGTTGTAAAACATGATTTTTGGTGGAAACTATATTTCATTAATTAAAATATATCCTAGAATAATATTTAAAAACTTTAAATCTTTTTTTAGACCAAACTAAACTTATTCATATAAATCAAGAAGGATATTGTAGTGTTAAAAACTTAACTTTGAATTTAGCTAGAAAATATTTGTGTACTTTCGAAAATACAGATCCCATTTTTAACAAAACCACAAAAATAATGATAGTAGTAATAATAATGATAATAGTAAATTCTAAAGATATACCTATTGTTTTATTAACAAACATTCTTAATGTAAATCTAGATTACACTAAAATAGTATAATAATAATACTAATGGTAAATATAATAATAATGTAGGCCTCAAAAATGAAAGTCACGCTGAGTTGATCAGAACAAGGTCCAAAAGTCACGCTGAGTTGATCAGGACAATATTAAAAAAAGTCACGCTGGGTGACAGCTCATCATTTGTCAGAAATTTCATCATGACTGACAGAGACATGCCACGTATTCACAGAACTCGAGAGATCACAGCCGACTATTGCGTGATTTTCGAAATCTTCTTCAGCAAGACTCAGCCTTCGTCAAGTTGGCGTACCAAAAGAGTTTCTTGTCATTTAATACGACTGACAAAGCAATCACTGTCAGAGATTTTGTGTCAGTCGAGGCACGCCAAATCGAGACAGCTGGCAGTCTTATCTCAAGTCTGCGTGTATTGTGAGATCTTCATCTCAAGTTTGCGTGGATTCTGAAGTTTTCTTCCTCAAGTCTGCGTGGATTTTGAAGCTTTTTGCCTCGAGTCTGCGTGGATCCTGAAGCTTCCTGCCCCAAGTTTGCGTAGATTTTGAAGCTTTCTACTCCGAATCTGCGTGGATTTCGTCTTCAACAAAGTCTGCGTAGATTTCATCAAATTGGAGTACGTGGCAGCCATGCCACTGATCTCTCGCCTGCGTGTCCTGTAACTTGCACACGACTCATACATGATCGCCATGTGTCCAACAGTTACAGGCTATGTCCAGTAACTTCTCATAACCTTGCGTATGTTAAATCCTGCGTGATTTTCAACTAAGCACAGGCTGTGAAGACAGTTATCTTTTCAGTTTTATTTTTGACTCTATAAATAGAGTTCTTTTTCTCATTCATTGTACAGATACATAGTTATCTACTGTTAAAATTTTGAGAGCTTTTCTTCTTCGCATAGTCCAAGGGATAAAGTGACCGTCTTCTAGATCAGATTCCCACAGTTGTAATTTTCCCAGAAACACAATAAATAAAGAGAATTTATTTATGGAAAACAAATTGGCGACTCTGCTGGGGAAAACCATCTCCTCTTCTGAGATGGCAATAACTCAATGCGATACTTCGTCAATCGGCTCGACGAAGAAGGTGATGACGATCCAATTCGATCAACTCGTCTATGAAGAAATGCAGCGGGCTAAGAGTGGCAAGTCTACTTCAGCCTCCATCATCACTGCCAAGTCGAAAGGACACTCTGTCTATGTCCCTAAGAATCAGTTGGTAGTCAATGGTGAAGTCTCTGCCACAGTGTCTACTCCTAACACTGGCAAGAACTCTTCTGCAAGCACGTACGCTCTTGTGCGCTCGAAGATGACAGCATTCAAAAGTCATGCTGACAGCACTGGCTCCTTAGCCAAGTCTGTTCCAGCGTGCAAATTCAACTCTAAAAGTCACGCTGACAGTACTGGCTCCTTAGCCAAATCTGTTCCAGCGTGTCTCTCTAAAACCAAAAATCACGCTGACAGTATTGGCTCCTTAGCCAAATCTGTTCCAGTGTGTATTTCCAAAATCAAAAGTTACGCTGACAGTACTGGCTCCTTAGCCAAATCTGCTCCAGCGTGCAATTTCACCCCTAAAAGTCACGCTGACAGCGCTGGTTCCTTAGCCAAGTCTATTCCAGTTTGTACTTCCAAAGTTAAAAGTCATGCTAACAGTACTGGTTCTTTAACCAAGTCTGTTTCAGCGTGTATTTCATCTAAGAAGAATAGCTCTTTAGCTATCTCTTCTTCTTTACCGAGTTCTACTAAAACTGGAGGTGGTCTTCCACACAAAGTCCCTTCGAAAAGGAATAATTCTTTAGTTGTTCCTTCTGCTCCTGTAGTTTTTACTTCAGGAACAGCTTTGACTGACAATTTTGTTAGTCAAAGAAAAGGAGATGGTCTTTTGACTACTCTTCCTTCTGGACATTCTATGTCTCAAACCTTGAATGAGTCTAAGAAGAAATATTCTGTAATGTCTTCTTCTACGACTTCTTCGAATTGGGCACAGAATTTGTCTAGAAAAGGTCTGTTACCAACTCCTAATCAAAGGGATGGTTCTATTTTTCCTTCTCTGCAAATATCCAGATCAATGGAAGGAAAACTCCAAGTTTCCAAAACTAATGTGTCACCTCCAATTGATCTCAGAACAAAACTTAGCACTTCTGGTGTTAAGAAACCACATCAGTTGGAAACAAGGATAAAAGATCCAGATGCAGAGTATGCTAGAAACTATGTGGCTCATATTAATCATTCTTTATATAATCAAGAGCCATCAAGAACCAAGAACAGGAAATATACTCCTCAATCTTCACAAACAGATTTACGAGAATATCTTCAACAGAAGAGAAGGAGTAATTTTGTGTCAAAAGAACATGCTGAATATGACTTCCAGCCAAGAGTCATAATTCAATACAGATGTCAATCAATGGCTCATGACCATGTTGATCATGAATGTGACTTCCAGCCAAGAGTTACAATACAATACAGATGTCAAACTAAACGACAATCTGTCTTCAATCGGATTCAGTATGAACCTATGCCTGATGAAGATGAGCCTTTGTTTGCTTCTGTCAACATGACCTCTCGGGATGCTGGGGGTAGAGCTGATAGTCCAGATGGAGTATATAGAAACACCAGAGCAAGAGTCTTAGCTTCTAGTCAAAGAAATTTGATCTCTGAAGATGATTTTGAATTTCTAGGAGAATCTAATTTCCCACCTCTTCCTACTGGGGGTAGTTCTCCTTTAAATGATTTTGATGCACGAAGCAGTGATTTAGAGCATACAACATCCACTAATTCATCAATAATCCCTCGTACAGTCACTACATATATGGTGGATGGGAATACTGAATTGAACAATGAACCTTCCTCTTCGGTGACTCCTCAGGACCAAAGAATTGCTTCTTTGGAACAGCAAATGAAGTCTATGGCTGATACTATGAAGTCGATGTATGAACTCATGACAGCTCAGTTGCAGAATTGACAGACTGTATCAGATGCCATACCAACTGACACTGATATAAGTCCGGTACAAGTTCCTCCAGCAGTACAATCCAATACTCCTGGACCAGCTCAATCAAATCCTAGTCTCTCTGGAGCTGGGGGTAGTGCTTACAATGCTGTTCCTCCTCCTAACTATTCTCTACAAGTTACAACTCCACAATCTTCTGGAGTTGTTAATGAAGAATTGAGGAATCTCAAAACTCAATTCGAGGCATTCAAACAGAAAGATGGTTTACAAAGGTTAGGCATCAAGCAACCTTACCCGATAGAATGGAAGCAAGTATCGTATCCTCCTAAATACAAGCCTCCTACTATCTCATTCTATGATGGAACCACTTCTCCAAGTCAGTTTATTAATCACTTTGAAGTGATGACTGACCAGTTGCAACCAAGCGACGCCCTCCTTACTCGGGTGTTTGTTGGATGTCTCAAGGGAACTGCTTATGAATGGTATAGAAGTCTCCCAGATGGGTGTATTACCTCATTTGCCGATTTCAAATAGATGTTTCTTGAACGGTTCTATGAAGGGCTCAGACATGACTATGTCTGCTCTTATTAGAATCAAGCAGAAAAATAATGAAACTACAGAGGATTACATTGAACGGTTTCGAAGAGAAGCTCTGAAGATGCCTCTTAGAACTCCTGATGCTGTCACCATCGACACATGCAAATCAAACTTGTTGCCAATCATCAGCATGTGGACAGGATCCACCCAATTCCAAGACTGGCCTTCTTTCATAGTTAGTGCCAAGGCTGCAGAAATTAGTGCTGAAACCTTCAAAGGTTTAGGAGTGCAGATGACTCCCAAAGAAACAGGTCAAGGTACTAACAATAAAAATAATGCTCGCAAAGAAAAAAAAACTCTTAAAGTTAATCTTCAGAGCAAAGATGCATCAACTGTTCAAACTTCTCCTACCTCTACAACTCAACAACCAAGAACACCTCGCCCTAAAGAAGAATACTCTTTCGATGATGACGATGTCCTTGGTATCTTTGAATGTCTGCTGAAAGATAATAAAATACAATTACCTGAAATCAAGAAACCTGATGAAGCTGGTAAGACAGATCATCCCAAATACTGCCCATATCACATAATGTTGGGTCACACAATTCGTACATGTTATGTACTGAAAGGAAAGATCCAAGAAATGATTAAATCTGGAGCTATCTTCCTTACTCCAAAAGAGAAGACCGTCACCTCCAACGTCGTCTCTATGCAATTCGAAGATTTCTCTCCTCAACTCCTTGAAAGTGGGATCGTTCCTATTCCCAAGGCAACTCTTGAGATAGTGAATATTCCTCCTCCACAATCTGAAGGATTAGTGCCAATCACTTTGGAAACTGGAGAAATCATGTGGATTCATCCTGATCTAGTGGCAGATTTTGAATCTCCTTTTCCTCAAAAGACTACTTCTCGAAAGTCCAAGAAAGCTGGAAAAATTAAGTCATGTCATATGACTCTTAGATCTACCTCTGATACAGAGCCAAAAGAGAAGGAAGAATCACTTGCTACTCGAACGGGAAAACCTTATCTAAAGGATTATTCCAAGAATCCTGAGGATACTCCTGATATCCCTCCAACTGATAAAGATGCTCCTAATGTTCCTCCTGAAGAAGAATCATCTACTGCACCTGTTCCTTCAACTACACCAGTTGAACCTATTCCTCCTAAATCCACAGTTCTGGAGAAAGGCAAACAACAGGCTCGGTTTGATAAACCAATCAAGAAGTCCCCTCCTCTTGGGCTTCAGAAGCCTTACAACTTCGACATTCTAGCTCAACTTGCTAATACTCCAGCTAGAATGTCCCTCTTTGAACTTCTACGTCTTTCTAAAGAGACTCGGGAGACGTTAAGTGAAGCACTTCTTCAAGCCGACTCTTGTCTTGCACAATTGAAGAAGCCAGATGCAGAACCTGCCACTTGCTTACATTGCAACAGTGTATTGGAGATTATCCCAAATATCACCTTTACACAAGACGACATGCTATTGGAGGATAATCGACATGATCGGCCTCTCTACTACACTGGTTATATCGATACGATGAAGATAGATCGTATCCTCATTGATCCAGGGTCTGCTATAAGCATAATGCCAAAGAGTCTGTTGGATGAACTAAAAATCCCTCTTCACAAGCTCTCTAAGACGGTTACTACCATCTTGGGATTCAATCAAAGCCGAAGCGAGCCTTTAGGAAAGATTCATCTGAAGCTTCAGATAGGCGATTTCAGATCCAAAGTCACTTTCTATGTGATTGAGATCGTAGGATCCTATAATCTTCTTCTTGGGAGGCCCTTTCTTCATGAAAATAATGTGGTGCCTTCTACTCTTCATCAGTGTTTTAAGTACATTGATAGCAATGGAAGAGTACAAAAAGAAGTTGCTGATATAAATCCCTTCCATGGGGTTGAAGCTTATTTCAATGATTCCCGAATGTACAAAGAAGAGTACAAGGGTCATACAAGCTATGGAGAAAGAGGATTCATAAAGTGAGACTTTAATAATCCCTGTTAAAGGTCGAGCTACTCAGTAACAATCTCCCAAACCCTCTGGAGAAGGTTCTTTCATCATTCCAGTGAGTGGACGGATCTCTCCGTTGCCTCATTCGTCTGCTCAAGATACAATGATCATTCCTGTTAGTGGGCGTACTACAGTTCTTGTATCTTCATAGGATACTCTGCTAATTCCAGTTGGAGGGCGGATTACTCTTCCATCTCAAGCTTCAAGGGAGCTCACCTCTTCTGAGCCATTTGTTATCGATCTTAATCGAAACAAAGCTTCTTCTCATTCTTCTTCTTCCCCTTTAGTCATTGACTTGGCTAAAATCTCTAAGGCTCAGCCTTCTCCCAATGTAAATATTGCTGCTTTTACATTTAATGAAAAGTCTCCATCTTTGCAGTACGCTAACGTGTGTAATTATGTTCATAGTTATTTACATTTGTTAGATGACTTGAGCACAATAACCATAGGAGTTGTACAGACTGTTCATACAGATGTATCCCTAGAACCTATACAATCTTCATACTTTCTAGTTCCCAGCAGAAAGCCAGGAGACATTCCAATATTCTTCTACAAAGGGCCCCAAAGTTCTTCTGATTTAGAAGATGACGACAAAAATGATGATACTGGAAGATTACAACTACGTCGCTATAGTCAGCAATCTAAAGACATCATCAAAAATATGGGCTATGACTTCAGAACTGGCCTCAATAGTAGAAAAGGAAGAAAAATGCCTGTTCGTATTCCTCCTCTGAAATATGGGAGGACGAAATGCGGATTAGGCTATATTACTCCTACTCCTTTCATCAATATTATCCATGAAGATCCTGAATCTGACGAAGATAAGAGATCGGATTCTTCTAGTACCACTTCTTGGGATTCCGATACGAGTATCGGTGACTTCTACTGCAACATTCTGTCTTCCAATTGACTGTTTTGAAAAGTGATTAAATACTTGACGGTTTATCCGTTCATCTGACGGTTCGTCCGTTCATTAATACTTGACGGTTCATTCGTTCATCCATCCAACGGTTCGTCCGTTCATTATAATCTGACGGTTAACCCGTTCATTCATCTAGTCTTTTGATTTTCGAGTCCAAAGATCATGAAAAATTGAGTTCAAAGATATTTTTATGTCTGAATTCTATTTTTTCCAATCAGTATTAAACTAAGATCATTTCTGGTTTAATATCATCTGATAGAATTACAAAGTTTGTTTGTATATTCTATTCTACTGAAATATGTCATGTATTATTTACCTCTGAACATATTTTCTATGAATCTATCATTATCAAAACAGCAAAACCAAAAATCAGATCAAGGATTTTCATTCATTCCAGAATCAAAACATGAAATACAAGTGAAAGTGAAAATAAAAGAGATTCACTTATTTGGAGTTATCAGCTCTCTAATACGATCTAGAACAGCATTCAGTTTCTCTTCATGAGTCTTTCTAACTCTTTCTGCTGCCACAATTGTAACATTCTGTTCATCAAAAATAATGATGGCAGACTGGCGACGATTGACTTCTTCAATCTGTTCCGCCTGCATCTGTTCCTATTCCTTCTGAAGAGTCTCACAGCGTTCGGCTTCAGAGATATAAACAGTAGCAACATTAGCTTGCTCTGTTTCCATGACAGCAATACGCTCTTGAAGACGAGCTAATTCCTCTTTCAATTTCTTCAGTTCTTCAGTCTTGGACGCTTTATCTTTCTCTAAAAACTCTACTCTTCGACGAGCAGCTAATATTTCTTCACCGTTTTCTACTAATTTTTCAGTAGAAGAGGAAAGAAATGCTTCGAGAGCTGCCTGTTGGGATTGTGCTTCATGCTCTAGTTGATCAATCTCAGCTACAGTTAAAGAGTGAATGTCCTCCTTCTTGGTCTCCCAGTATTTTCGGATAGTTACTTCTAACTCATCTAGGAGATGTTCGAAGAAGATGTACTGAGATTTGCAACCAGCATGTTGCAACGCCATCAGTGGGAACTTGACCATAGTTCGAAGATCAGAAAAGGGCATGGCTTCATCCTTCAAGAAGCGTCTGGAATATGTATCTAGATATGAATAAATAATCTCCGGATACATTCCCAAGGTTCTTGCTAGCCCAGTCTCGAATCCAGGAGTCGCTGTCATCATGGAAGAAGAAGCTTGAAACCTTGGAACAGAAGTATGTACGACCGGAGAAGTTGGCAAGTGTGAACTCCCTTCATCAGCATCAGCCTGGATAAGCGGAGCATGAGTCGAACTCATTGCTGCAGCAGTTCCTACAGCTAAAGAAAAATATAATCAGCATTTACAAAAAAAAAAAAGAAACAGCAGAAACAGAATCTAAAATAAAGTTCTACCTGGCTGAGGTTCATATTCAGTATATGGAGGGAGTTTTGCTTCTTCTCGCAGCCGGTCCATGATTGTATCTGATACCTACTTTATATGGCTGCTTCCAGCTCCAGATTACTGGGTGCTACAGCGTTGTTTGGTGATTGAACAGGTTCAGGGCTAAGCTCCATTCTGTTCCCCTTCACTTTATCCGCATCATAAGGAGTCGAAGTGCCAGCATGCCAGTCTTCTCCTCCTTCAGCTTCTTCTTCTTCTTCGTCTTTAGGATGAACTTCTGATTCAGAATCAATGATATTTACATCTTCATGAGTCTCTGGAACAATGACGATAACAAGCTCGGTATTGGCTGCCGGTTCAGTTGTCTCTGGAATATCGGGTCGAAGAATGATATCTTGACAAACATTCTTTAACAGATCACCAGCAGCTGATAGCTCAGACGCCGGCACATCTTCATCGCCTCTGGCCAAAGAAATGTTTTCTTCAGCTTGAATTTCAGGAACTTCTGACTGTTTGGTAGCTTCTTCCGGAGCTGTTGCTTCTTCAGAGTAATCAATCTGGTCATCCAGTGCTTGAATTACGCCTTCTGTCCCATGCTCAAATGGGATTATCCTCGTCTCCGAGGGTTCAATAGCTACTCCACTTGTGGTCGGAGCAGTTGTTTCTTGAGCTCGAACAGACTCTACTTCAGTCTGTTCAGTTGAAGATGTTGTAAGGTGAATATCATCAGATTCGGTCTTCTCAGTAGAAGCTGCTTTATTGATTTCTGGCAAAACTCCTCCACTCATGATCGTTTCTAGGAGTTTGTTGCCCTTAATTTTGCTGACAGACTTCTTGACATATTTGCCTCTTGACCTCCTTATCAAAGGAGCGTCGTCTTCATCAGTCTCTTCGTCTTTATCAGCGGCATCGTCCTCATCAACCGAGATACCGCCTAAAGATGATGTAGCAGTCACTGAGACTCCTTTCTTTTTTTTCCTAGATGTTGGAGACTTAGTACTCCTCATGGAGACAGACTTAGATTCATCGCTTCTCTTCCTCTTAGAAAGAGATACAAATATAGGGGGGAGAACTTCATCAAGAAAATTTCCCTCCTGAAATAATTCATACAGAGGTTCAACCTCCGTTGTTTCATCTTCGGGTTCCGGAGGGAAATGTTGAATAACAATCCTCTTCTTTGACCTCTTCGATTCATCCTCTGCAACAAAGGTCTTTAGATTGAAACTCGGCCTGAAGGTGCTCGACGACACATAGAAGCGAGCATATGTGTAAAGCATCTTTGGCCCCGAGCTAGACAAAGGATTAGGCATAGAGAATACAACTTTTGTATCCCTAGCTGCAAAATATCTCCAAGCATGAGCTCCGTCGATAAGCCCTCCACGAGCAGATAGACAAGTGGTGGCGTTCCCAACGTGGAGTTGGTCATATCCGAATTGTCTGGCAAATCGGCCTGGTAAATATGGCTCCAGATATGCCATTTCTTCGTGACGGTATACTAGATGAGAAGGTCGGATCCTCTGCAACCATTGAAAGGTTACATCGTCTAACCTGTTCTCCATATCTCCGTCCATCATATTTAAGGGCATACTCTCATATCCCTGTGGTGGAGGGATACATTGGATAGACCAATGTGATGCCCGATTCAAGACATTTTTGTATTCTGGAAGGGTGTGAACTTTCCAGAACGTCTCTCCAGAGTACCTCTCCAGAAAAAGACTGCTACTTCCTCCTGCCCCTGGAGGTATCAGACCATCATGATGAAGGAGAAGCCAACCATAAAGATATGTGAAGGGGATCTCTATCCTTGGGAATTCTTCAGTCATCATCCTCTGAGTAGACAGCATATTGGTGACAAAATTCCGAAGACCCGCATTCAGTCTACAGGTCATCGCCGATAATAAATCCAGCTTGTAACCATACACAAGGCGCACTGCTGCAAAGATAACGCCTCTGTGTATCCTGTCCAAGGAGCTAGAGCCAGGAACGACGAATCTTCTTAACCACAGGGATAGGAATCCGGCCAGATGACCGTTCTTCGATAGACTCTTTCCACTCTGTCTTACATAAGAGCTGAAAGTGGTGCCAGCTTTGAACTCGTACCAGTCTTCAGTAATAGTGAAATCCTTGTAATCATATTTCTCCAGCAGATAAATGATTTCACCTTCAGAGAGAGGTTTGAAGTTGCTGATCTGGTACCATCTCTTCTCGTTTATTTTCTTATCATCCTTTTCACGGTTCATGAAAAGGTAGGACATCCACTTCTGAATGTGGTTGCCAGCTTCATCCTTGGAACCCTTGTAATATAGAGTACATGTGCCAAAATGGTACATCATCTCTTCAAATAGATGTACCATCTCTGGGTTCTTCTCTGACAGAAAGTTTAGCTCTTCTGTCGTAGGAACATATTCCTCATACGGCAGCGAGCCTGAAGGCAGGTGTGAGATGTATTCCATCTCATGAAGGGCGAAGCCTATCTCTCCTTTTGGAGTCATAAAGGTTCCCGTCCTATGGTTGTACCTCTCAACCAAAGCCAGGAACAGAAAAGGGTTAGGCTTGAAGCCGTAGGACGAATTGACGACGACATCATAGAGATTTATCTTCTTCAGCTCAGTTTCAAAATTCTCCAAAGCCCAGTGGACTAAAGTCTTCCATCTCACATTCTCCTGATTCATTAGACCGTTCATCCTCGGCGTCGAATCGGTCGGATAGAATGCATTCTTGTTGGACATGAATTCGTTTATGAAAATGGGCATCCTGAACGGCATCAATATGGCTGAGTCTTCAGGTGGTATGCATCCAGGCTTCAAACCCCGAAACACTGATACATGGTCTTCTGGGGCACTGAAAAATCCCTCTTTCCTATAAATAATATGGCTTGCCTTCGCCTGCTGATATTCTGTCAAATACCAGGACATCTTTCTCGGGTAGCTGGCATGCATAAGTCTCATAATTGACAAACCCCTGGAAACCTTTGGCCAGTACATGGGTTGTTTCACATCCCCTTCGAAGTAGAAGCACACCTTCTCTCTTATGCCCTTCGGCTGAGATTTCTGTGCTATGGCATCTCCAAACAAGAATGCTGGTTTCTTGTGGGATACCAGATCCAGACTCTGAAAGGGTTGTCCATTCATTAAGCAGAGTAAAGTGGTATGATCTTGATTGGCCAATAATGATAGTCTTGCTTCAGGAAGATCAAATTGAGGGAATTGTACATGAGATAGATCATGCTTAAATGAGAAACTCAAACACCCTTCATATTCTGCTTCTTCGCTTCGGATGTTCACTACAGAAAATGACAGAAGACAAAGTCAGATATATCTATGTCTATGCGTGTATTACAGTATTTGAAAGAAATTTCAAAAGTCACGCAGATTCTAAATGGATATACTACCATGACATGCTGAGTGATTTATTCACGCGGATGATTAATTCACGCAAAGTCCAGACAGATTAAGATGAAAGTCACGCATCATTGCCAGAATCATATTCAAGTGAAAATGACAAAAAATACGCTGACAGATCAAGACTAATCTATCCAGAAGATGACTCTCAGAAGACTGCGTGAATAATTCAACATTGACATCTCTGCCAACATGTGAAAAATCATGCAGAATCATCAGAAGTCTACGTGAATAATTCAACATGTGACATTTCTGCCAATATAAAAGGTCACACAGAGTCATGAAAGCCATGCTCCTTTGCGTGAAACACAGAGCTTCGTAAACACGAAGATGTGAAGTATGGCCGACCCTAAAGAGGGGGCATACTTTATTAAATATCCTTTGCCCTAAGAAGGGGGGATATATTTTTGAAGTTTGTTATCTTAAGATCCTAAAAAAATTCTATGTGGAGTTCATCTTCATCGTCTTCGACAGTTCGTGTTCTCCCATCACTTATGATGCATAGGAGCTTGCGGGACTTCTTGTCGAGGAAGTCTGTCAGTTGTGGCACGCGACGAAGTCGCAGGGGCTTTTCCCTTGGCTTGAGCATCAGCTTTTTTGGGAGCCATTGCTGCTGAAAAAGGAGAAGAAGAAGTCGGAGAGGAAGGAGTTCGTCGGAGAAGATGAAGTTCTCTTCTGTGGGTTCTCTCTTTCAAATGCAAGTAAAGAAAGAAAGAAGTAATCTATGGCTTATTTATAGGCTTATGAAGAATTCCAAACGGCCCATCATGATTTGCCTCGATTTAGGAGATTGATACGGGATCTTAACTGCACAGAATCCCAACAGTCCAATCATTCAGGAATAAATATCTCTTTAAAGTCATCTCAGTGTGACTAAATTCATTTTTAACATCTCGATTTCAAAGTATTTCGAAATAATTTATCATTTTTCGAAAACTTTGAAGGGGATTTTGTAGGCCTCAAAAATGAAAGTCATGCTGAGTTGATCAGAACAAGGTCCAAAAGTCACGCTGAGTTGATCAGGACAATATTAAAAAAAGTCACGCTGGGTGACAGCTCATCATTTGTCAGAAATTTCATCATGACTGACAGAGACATGCCACGTATTCACAGAACTCGAGAGATCACAGCCGACTATTGCATGATTTTCGAAATCTTCTTCAGCAAGACTCAGCCTTCGTCAAGTTGGCGTACCAAAAGAGTTTCTTGTCATTTAATGCGACTGACAAAGCAATCACTGTCAGAGATTTTGTGTCAGTCGAGGCACGCCAAATCGAGACAGCTGGCAGTCTTATCTCAAGTCTGCGTGTATTATGAGATCTTCATCTCAAGTTTGCGTAGATTCTGAAGTTTTCTTCCTCAAGTCTGCGTGGATTTTGAAGCTTTTTGCCTCGAGTCTGCGTGGATCCTGAAGCTTCCTGTCCCAAGTTTGCATAGATTTTGAAGCTTTCTACTCCGAATCTGCATGGATTTCGTCTTCAACAAAGTCTGCGTAGATTTCATCAAATTGGAGTACGTGGCAGCCATGCCACTGATCTCTCGCCTGCGTGTCCTGTAACTTGCACACGACTCATGCATGATCGCCATGTGTCCAACAGTTACAGGCTATGTCCAGTAACTTCTCATAACCTTGCGTATGTTAAATCCTGCGTGATTTTCAACTAAGCACAGGCTGTGAAGACAGTTATCTTTTTATTTTTATTTTTGACTCTATAAATAGAGTTCTTTTTCCCATTCATTGTACAGATACATAGTTATCTACTGTCAAAATTTTGAGAGCTTTTCTTCTTCGCATAGTCCAAGGGATAAAGTGATCGTCTTCTAGATCAGATTCCCACAGTTGTAATTTTCCTAGAAACGCAATAAATAAAGAGAATTTATTTATGGAAAACAAATAATAATAATAATAATAATAATAATAATAATAATAATAATAATAATAATAAATAATAATAATAATACCCATAATAGTTACTCAAAAAGAAAAGAGAAACAAATAACAATAAAGCTAAATAATAATAATAATAATAATAATAATAATAATAATAATAATAATAATAATAATAATAATAATAATCATCAACACGTATCCACAGAACCCATTACAACAAAAAAAATATAAAATAAATAAAAGTAAAAAGCAAACCAACTTCAGTCTTCTCCCTGATTAACGAGAGGAAAGAGAGTGTGAGAGAGAGAGAGAAGGAAAGGAACAGAGAAGTGAGCGAACGGAGAGGAAATCGAGGGAGAGAGCGAGTGGTGGAAGAGGGAAGAAGTGGGAGGAGGAAGATGATCGGAGGGAAGCGCGGGCGGCGGGCGCGTGCGACTCGCGGTGGCGGAGAAAAGTGTGCGCCGGCGGAGCGGAAAGGGGGGAGAGCGGGTGTCGGCGCAACGTCCACAGTGGGAGCGACGGGCGGCGGTCACGGTACGGCCGGGAGGGCGGACGCGCGGGCGGCGGTGTGGCACTGGGGTTCGACGGCAAGGTTGGGGTCGGCGGACGGGCGCTGCGCAAGGAGGCGGCGGAGGAGAGGGTTTAGGCCCAGCGAGGGCGGCGAGGCACAGCCGCGGTGGCGACGGTGAGGTAAGTAATTTGTGGTGGTGTGGTTTTAACTTTGGTTTTTCTTAGGGAAATTTTGGGTGGTCTGGTGGTGGTGTCGGCCGGCGATTGCCGTGGTGGCGGTGGTAGTTTGGGTGGTGGATTTGGGCTGTAACTTGGTGTCGAGGCTAAAGGCGGTAGGAGACGTTTGTCGGAGCAGACGGGGGTCGGGGCGTGGAGTCGAGCTCGCCGAGATTGGGTTGTTGCGGACTCGAAGGGTGCCAATGAAGGAGATGGGGGATGCCGGGAAAGCCGGAGCCAGGATACGGCCGACGGAAGGGATGGCAGAAGATGGTGGATGGTGTTGCGGCGGTGAGTCTTTTCCTGGCCGGGGACAGGGCAACCGTAGTGTTGTCGACCATTGATCAGAGACTAGGTTTAGGATCAGGATTAGGTGTTATATGTCGGGGATGGTCGACGTGTGAGAAAAATGTGTCCTGCGAGGCACAGCTTATGGGTCGAGGCCGTGTCCGGTATGTGGACACGAGAAAGAATTTGTAGTTGTACAAAAGGAAATAGTGGAAGGGAAAAATGATGGGCACGGACACGATGCACTGCACGTGGGTGGGAAAAATATTTGTGGAATATTTGTGAATGATAAAAATTAGGGAGGAGTACCTGCCTATTTATAGGATGTGGGAATTCCCAGTTGGATAAAGATTATGAGTAGTTTAAACCCAAAATAGATAATTCGTAGTTTAATTTAAAAGCAATCAAATCCAATTCCAAATACAAATCTAATTTAAATCAAATTAAATTTTAGTTTAAAATCGAATAGGATAAATCAAATTTTCAAATATTTAACTATTTAACTAATTCCAAAAATCAAATCAAGATTTAAATGGCCACAATAACTTCCAAATATATTTTTCAAAATACCTATAATAATAATTTCAAAATTAATAAATATTTTTAAGTATCTTTTTTAATAACAAAATATTAATATTAATAAATCTTGAAAATTATATTTTTATTTAAAATAGACTAATAAATAATTACGAAATATATGTATGCATGAATTATGCTTTTCCTAGTATATAATAAAATATTATTTATGATTAATACTGCTAAAAACAAAATGTCTTCTATAGCAAGAATAATAATTATATAATATTTTGAAAGTGTATAATAAAATAGAAAAAAATGTTTTTATAAAATATGTACGCTCGCACATATTCGTACTCGACGAGCAACTGAAAAAAATAAAATTTCTTGCGCGACGTACAATACGACTATGCGACGTAAATTTTTTTTTTAAATCAGTACCAATTTAATAAAAAAATATAGTTGAAATTTAGGGGTTTTACATCCTACCCAACTTAAAAAAAATTTGTCCTCGAAATTAAGAATTAGGAGGGGATGAGAAGGCACAACGGTAGATAGAAGGGTTTTAAAGAAGTTTATATGGTCGTAGTCTAGGTTGAGTATATGATTAAGGGACGATTGTAATCACTTCTTAAATTCAAGTGATTAGAAAGTCAAAATTGTAGAATTAGGGTCGAGGGAAAGGTCGAGGAGTTTATGATGAAGACATAACAATGTCGAGTGGTAATGGTCTTAATTGATAGGACAGCTAGAGGAGTTTCAAGTACAAGTGCCTTCGTCCTTCCAAAATCGGTGAAGGTGAAAGCGATTTAAGGAGTTCAATTACGAATACGTGGTTCAAAGGCGGTCGTAGAGATTTCAAAAGAATCGTCAAAACAGTCGTGGATGGGATTCTAAAGGACAAGTTTAGCTATGTCCCCATCCACGAAGAACGATAAAATAAAAGCGAACCAAAGTGCACTTGGTTGATCAGACCATTATGCACCAGTTCTGATTAGACAACATGCTAGTGAGCGCTCAATAGCATATGTCATGAACAAACTCGATAAAGAATAAGCTTGCAAAACTAGGCTACATTAGCATCATTAGTCAAAACGGTAAATACATAGGTACGAGAGATTAAGATTTAAAGAAGGTAGAATGATTCTAAGTCATACAGTCGTCCTATAGTCTTCTTGTCCAAGTCCTTGGTTGGCTAGACGGGTTAGGTCCTCTAGATTCTAGGATCTAAATAAGCTTGCTAATATAGGTCACTAGGTCAAAGGGTTGCTAGTTCATAAGGTATTCTACCCAACTTAAAGAATTAAACTAATGGTGTTTTGGGACAATTAACTAGTAGGGTCAATCTCTAGCAAGCACGAAGGGAAGATAAGAATAGGGATGGAAGGAAGCAAGCAAGATACAATTGATGAGTCAAACGATAGATAAAATCAAGGAAAGAGGTCAAGTATGTGGATGAGATCCTAGACTTCTAATCCTATACGCAGGCTTGCTTGGTACGGTAAAGTAACCAAACAATTTATTTTGACCTGTATGGGCCACCACAAAAACATGTAACGCCCCAGTCCCAAAATACATAGGACTAGAAACGTAGACATGCCAGCTGTATTCATACGAAGTACATAGGACTCGTATGGATACATAAGCTGTAAAATACAGTAGAACCATACTAATCTCATCCACACAAAAATATATGAATAAATGATATCATATAATCAACCATGAAATTGTCATTTGGTACATGTAGTTGGGCGGAGACAGATCCACTACCAACGATGAAAAGAAATACATAACAAAAGAAAGATTTTTGGCGAGTGAAGCGAAGACGATCCAAGTGCAATCATCCTCGAAGAAATAGCGATGATCACGGCTAGAGCTAGAACACCTACGAAAGACAATAGCACACACCTGGCGAGATAACCAGGTCCTCAGAGGGACGTAACAAGACACATAATAACATGCCAATAACTGAATAAATAAAGCTCAACAGAAAAGTATATGTGACTACTAAAATAAAGGTCCTTAACCATTCTATGTGATCATACAATTTGAAGACAACGTTCCACACAAGGGCTCCCGAAGCTAGAAACACGGCACGTTAGCGTTTCAACCAAGGCACTAGTGGCGTCTAGAGAAAAGTAAATGCACGGCCCATTAGCACTCGAGCGAGAACTAAGGGGCAGCTAGAGAAAAATAAATGCACGGCCACTAGCTCTTGGGTGAGTCACTAACGGCAGCTAGAGGAAAGTAAATACACGGCACATTTGTGTTTCAACAGAGGCACTAGTGGCATCTAGAGAAAAGTAAATAAATGCACGGCCACTAGCTCTCGATTGAGTCACAAATGGCAGCCAGAGAAAAGTAAAGGTGTGAAATCCCCTGCGCCTAATAACTGTCTTCACCCTCCCCATGCACTACACGTGCTGTATCCACATCACGGCTTTCTTAATAACTGCTAAGTCTTCTAGACAACCATAACTATTTAGCAGTTATTGCCTATCGCACGGTATGTGCGCATCGATGGCCAGTCGATACGTACGTCCGAGATCTATATGAGACTCGTGACTCGTGATACACAAGTGTCAGGGCCAATGAATGCGACACAAACAAAGGTAGTCCCTTAACTCTAGGCCAAATGCAACTAAAATTTAATAATTTACAAGTACAATTTATATTTTCTAGAATAAGTAAAAAAACACGCATGATATTGAGCAAGAAATTAAACAGTAAATGCAAGGTATCTTGCCTGGTAGGACGCCTGGTGTACTGCAATAATCACTGTGGCACGAACTGCGACTTCGGTAACAACTACACAAGGTAACTTCTGATGGTGGCACGGATTATGTCATTGAGTTCAGAATAGTCAAATTGGCTAGGGACGATATAAATAAGCTCGAGATTTGGAAGAAGATAAGAAACGAACGATTGATCATGGTTAAGTTTATATAATCGAAGAAAATTTATAGAAATAAATATATATAACTATTTTTGAAATTATATCTATTATATTTAAAATAACTATATTTCTATTAGTAAAACAGTTTTAGATAAATACTTGAAAGTATAATTTATTTGTCAAAAATATGTTTTCAAAATACTCAAAAGTCGAAAGTCGTTTTTAGGAAGAAAAACTCTAAGGTTGTAAAACATGATTTTTGGTGGAAACTATATTTCATTAATTAAAATATATCCTAGAATAATATTTAAAAACTTTAAATCTTTTTTTAGACCAAACTAAACTTATTCATATAAATCAAGAAGGATATTGTAGTGTTAAAAACTTAACTTTGAATTTAGCTAGAAAATATTTGTGTACTTTCGAAAATACAGATCCCATTTTTAACAAAACCACAAAAATAATGATAATAGTAATAATAATGATAATAGTAAATTCTAAAGATACACCTATTGTTTTATTAACAAACATTCTTAATGTAAATCTAGATTAAACTAAAATAGTATAATAATAATACTAATGGTAAATATAATAATAATAATAATAATAATAATAATAATAATAATATAATAATAATAATAATAATAATAAAAATGATAATAATAATAATAATAATAATAATAATAATAATCAACACGTATCCACAGAACCCATTACAACAAAAAAAATATAAAATAAAGAAAATTAAAAAGCAAACCAACTTCAGTCTTCTCCATGATTAACGAGAGGAAAGAGAGTGTGAGAGAGAGAGAGAAGGAAAGGAACAGAGAAGTGAGCGAACGGAGAGGAAATCGAGGGAGAGAGCGAGTGGTGGAAGAGGGAAGAAGTGGGATGAGGAAGATGATCGGAGGGAAGCGCGGGCGGCGGGCGCGTGCGACTCGCGGTGGCGGAGGGAAGTGTGCGCCGGCGGAGCGGAAAGGGGGAGAGCGGGTGTCGGCGCAGCGTCCACAGTAGGAGCGACGGGCGGCGGTCACGACGCAGCCGGGAGGGCGGACGCGTGGGCGGCGGTGTGGCACTGGGGTTCGACGGCAAGGTTGGGGTCGGCGGACGGGCGCTGCGCAAGGAGGCGGCGGAGGAGAGGGTTTAGGCCCGACGAGGGCGGCGGGGCACAGCCGCGGTGGCGACGGTGAGGTAAGTAATTTGTGGTGGTGTGGTTTTAACTTTGGTTTTTCTTGGGGAAATTTTGGGTGGTCTGGTGGTGGTGTCGGCCGGCGATTGCCGTGGTGGCGGTGGTCGTTTGGGTGGTGGATTTGGGCTGTAACTTGGTGTCGAGGCTAAAGGCGGTAGGAGACGTTTGCCGGAGCAGACGGGGGTCGGGGCGTGGAGTCGAGCTCGCCGAGATTGGGTTGTTGCGGACTCGGAGGGTGCCAATGAAGGAGATGGGGGATGCCGGGAAAGCCGGGGCCAGGATACGGTCGACGGAAGGGATGGCAGAAGATGGTGGATGGTGTTACGGCGGTGAGGCTTTTTCTGGCCGGGGACAGGGCAACCGTAGTGTTGTCGGCCATTGAACAGAGACTAGGTTTAGGATCAGGATTAGGAGTTATGTGTCGGGGATGGTCGACGTGTGAGAAAAATGTGTCCTGCGAGGCACAGGTTATGGGTCGAGGCCGTGTCCGGTATGTGGACATAAGAAAGAATTTGTAGTTGTACAAAAGGAAATAGTGGAAGGGAAAAATGATGGGCACGGACACGATGCACTGCACGTGGGTGGGAAAAATATTTGTGGAATATTTGTGAATGATAAAAATTATGGAGGAGTACCTGCCTATTTATAGGATGTGGGAATTCCCAGTTGGATAAAGATTAGGAGTAGTTTAAACCCAAAATAGATAATTCGTAATTTAATTTAAAAGCAATCAAATCCAATTCCAAATACAAATCTAATTTAAATCAAATTAAATTTTAGTTTAAAATCGAATAGGATAAATCAAATTTTCAAATATTTAACTATTTAAATAATGCCAAAAATCAAATCAAGATTTAAATGGCCACAATAACTTCCAAATATATTTTTCAAAATACCTATAATAATAATTTCAAAAATAATAAATATTTTTAAGTATCTTTTTTAATAACAAAATATTAATATTAATAAATCTTGAAAATTACATTTTTATTTAAAATAGACTAATAAATAATTATGAAATATATGTATGCATGAATTATGCTTTTCCTAGTATATAATAAAATATTATTTATGATTAATACTGTTAAAAACAAAATGTCTTCTATAGCAAGAATAATAATTATATAATATTTTGAAAGTGTATAATAAAATAGAAAAACAATGTTTTTATAAAATATGTACGCTCGCACATATTCGTACTCGACGAGCAATTGAAAAAAATAAAATTTCTTGCGCGACGTACAATACGACTATGCGACGTATTTTTTTTTTTAAATTAGTACCAATTTAATAAAAAATATAGTAGAAATTTAGGGGTTTTACACGGAACCAACATCGTTTTCAGTCATAAACAAAGGTAAGTACATTTTGTGTTAGTTTACAATTATTTAGTAATCGTTTTATTGCAAGTTTAAACCACGATGCAATACGGAACTCTCTCTGAGAGCATTGACTGATTGACTGTTGGGTACTGGGGGAGTAGTGTAGTGAGTATGACCACATCCAAAGTAGTATAATGACTGTATTAGCTTACCCCTCATACACACGGGGATAAGCCATATCGTATCAATAGGATACAACTGTACAACCAATCCGGTCATATTCATTGCCTATTCACATCACAATATTTTAACTGCTGGAGAACTATTCATTTCAAATTGTTTAAAAGTGCATAACTCTATTATTATTTCAATTGTTGGATTATCATAAATTGTACTTTGCTCCCTCCTGACTGGAGATAACATTTTTAGGGGATTTTGAGGATGCTGAGCTGTTATACAATAACTATTATGACATGGTTCTGTACCCTGTGGTGTTGCCAGAGTCTCCTTTGGAGGACGCAGGACCTGAGACCGATGAGCCGAACGCTTAGCTAGATTTTTTCCTATTTCCAGTTTTGATGTTTTGGAATTTTTGTTAAATTGAATTCAGCATTCATTTCAGTTCTTTTACTTTCCAGTTGTATTTAATCAAATGTTGAATAAAGTTTTAAATTTCCGAATATTCAGTTGTGAAAAAATTTTAGATGTTGTTGTGATTACCTGCTAATGGAACAGCTTACTGCCGCCGTCTCACAATGGTACAGGCTGGGCATGATCCGGTTTGACCCAATTATTTGGGATCGGGTCGTGACAAAAATGCCCTGTATGTTCCCTAAGATCCAAAGCCAATACTAGAAAAAGTTCTATAAGTTGGATAGCATGTCTCCCAACCTAGCATTCCGTGGTCCTTGTGATCTTTTAACAAGGTAATTGACCGACACTAATGGGTTTACTTAGATTATAGAATTCAGAAGTCCATAACCCATTAGTCAACCAAGGCCCTAAGGATAAAAAAAGATAGTAGGATGCCTATATAAGCAATAACACCAGGAAAGGATTTGATTTTCCCAAAACTCGAACTACTTATGCCTCCTTTCCGAAAGTCTCGTGTAATTCCCCGCTCCGCTCGGTGCATTATGATGAGTCGTTGACTCGAAGAGTTGCGTTGACCCGATGAATTATTGATGCGAATCTATGCGAGAGTTACGTTGGCCAAAGATAAGCTTTGAGTCGGTTGGAATCTATGAATCGAATCGATGCAAAGGATAAGTTCCGTTGAGCAAGTGCTAATGTTGGTTGATCTGGTGTGCAGGCTATGCCTTTATGCTGGATTACGGATTGTGGTATGGGCACGATAGGCCAAATCAACCGAGTAGTTCAATGGAATGGCTAAGTCCGGGAGTTTGCTATGCGATCGAGTTATGGGAGCGAGACGCTTCAATCGACGAGGCGGCAAGGCGTATCGGTTTAAGGTGGGCGGGTTCTTGACTCTCTCTTTCTATTCCTTTACGTCTAATAAAATATGTTATGGTATGCGTAAAATGTTATCGAGTTAGCGAGCGTGGCTCGGCGACGAAAGGTCCAAGTATGCGTTGAACACTAAGGTAGAACATTGAACAATCGAACAATTGAAGCGACGTGCATCAAGTGTACGAGTCGCGGTAGGGCGGTGATGCTAGAACATTGAAAGACAATATGAGATGTGCATCATGTGCACGGCTCCGAGAATATTGAATACTAGGCGTAGAACATGGATTACGGTGCTGAGCGTGCCCTCGGGCACTTATGTTACGAAAAGACAAAGTAATTACGAAATTATGCTATGAGAATAACTTACGAATGGTACACGTTGAATACAAGTACGAGATGTCTAAGCCGTTGGGCGTCGTACATCAATATGGATGTGTTGGGGCATAACGTCGACGGAGCTCCCCATATGAATGGTGGATTATGTTTATGAGACGCGAATATGTTTATGGCACGGGAAACCGTTTATGGCACGGGAAACCGTTTATGGATCGAGACTATGTTTATGAAACGGAGGATTTGGTTGGAATGTTATGTGTGTTTGCTATGGCGCGTATTGCATGGTCAATGGACTCGGATTGCCCATGCACGGGTACGGCTTCCCTCGGACGGTTTCGTCGGGGCACCGGGACCGTTCGGCCTAGGAAGGAATTATGTGTGGTATTTATGGTACACATCATTCGGACGGATTGCGACCGTCCAGTGCTGTGATAAGCTATGATATCCGTAAGTTTGGGATCCTTCGGATACTGGGCTAGCAACCCGTATCGAAGTGATCGTAGGCTTACACATATGAGATGCCAAGTCCATTACGGTGCGAAACATCGTGACCTTCATATAGATAGGGCCGGTGGGCTGAGATGAGAGTTGGGTGCAGGCGCAGGGCCTGCGACCCTTATGCATTGTCTAAGTTTATGATTGGAATGTTGCGTGAAATATATGGTTTCATACGTAAGTTCTAACCAGTGCAGGCTAAGGAAAATGGGACGGAGATGAGCACGAACACTATGTTTACGTTCATATTATGGCTAACTGTATCTGCTGCAGGAACACGGCATGGGACACATTTATGATAATGTGCTATGTTTAAGTATTGCTATGAAACTGATACTAAGGCTAAATAGAAAGATCACCAATTAAGTTACATGTTTCAATAAATGATTAAGTGTTTGGTTTGGATGCGAACGGGTCTTGATCAGTACGAAGCGAGGACAAAAGCACTAATCCTCTACTAGTTTATGTGCAGGCTCAGGTTATGATCGGGGCGGAGCTTGGCTTGGACGTGCCGAGGCATGAAGTCCTTGGCGTTCAAGAGGAGCTTCCGCATAGGCGTTCGGACTTGTGACATGGAGATGTTCGGCCGAAGACTACTTGGTGGCTATAAAGAGACATAATGTATGGAACAATGTAATCCTTTGTGAGCTAAGAGAGATCATGAGCGTTGTAGCCAATCGGCATTTATGTTGGGCTATCCAGAGCCTTTGTAACCTTCAGTTCATTATGAATAAAAGAGATTCTTGTGTTATACTTTGTTTCCTTCCGCTGCTTATGTTACGAATTTGAGATAATCATTATGAGAATCGTTATCTTGCCTTGCACGAGCGCAACTCCAGGCTCGTACGGCATCACGCCCCAGCGAGGACGATGATTCAGGTAAAATCTAGCAAGGACGAGCGATTTCCCAGATCGGGGCGTGACATGTTGGTATCAGAGCGGTTCCATCCTCTGGACCGTACGTGAATCTCTTTGACCCTCAGTTGCTTCGATATCGAATTCAGTTGACTCTAAGTTGTTTCCGCAACCGCATGGCTCATGGATCTGCTCGATGCAATATTGGATGTTCCATACAATAAGTCTATATTAAGTGCGTACGTCTGCCACAAGTATGTCGTGACTATCACGCTATCTCCGGGTGCCATCGGAGAGTGTTCGTTGCACGAAGTACAACGGGTTATGAGATTTTGTTTTCTGAAGTGCAAGAAAGTTGTGAGTCGCTGGTCGCACAATATGTAACGAATATGGTGATGTTGGTTGCACAAAGTGCAAGGAGTTATGTATTGTTGGTCGCACGAAGTGCGAGGAGATATGAGTTGTTGGTTGCACGAAGTGCAACGGGTCGATATGTGAGGCGATGCGTATTATGTGGCTATGAGAATGGTTATGTGTTGTTGGTTGCACGGAGTGCAGCAAAGTCGTGAATCATTCATTGCTTTTGGTGCAACGAGTCGATATGGTATGATGCGTGTTGTATGGCTATGCGTATGGATAGCGATATGTTGCACGAGATTGAGTAAAGAGCTTGAGTATCGAGAATGAGTTGTTGTACGAGTTACAACGAGCGAGATTCAGAAAGATCGCGGATGTGATAGTAACGAATCGAGTTGGTCGCGGAGTCGAGTTGAGTAGGCAAACGTTTATGTTGGCCGTATGTCGCGTTGAGCTTTGAATAAGCGAATGTTGCGGATGTGATCGATATGATCGCCATAACACGGTTAGATTGAATATGTGTCGAACATGAGCTAACACTAGAGCTGGGATCGAAAGGATCGCCATACGGGATAGTTGATTGTGGAATAGATGTTGGACCTATGCGGAGTGTAAAGTTGAGTATTGACTTGATTTCGAGTGGTATATGCAATACCAATTATACGAGCAAGTGTAGCGAAGTATTATATCGATAACGATAGGCTCGATCCTGAGTGGTATATGGAATACCACTTAGCGATAGCTATGTTAAGCCGGTTGGTGACTTGCGATAGGTTACATCGAGACGATTGTATTGTTATGATATGTTTGTCCTCAACGGACGAAGTAGTGCCGAGACTCGAGTGGGAATGACTTGAGAGAAGTCGATGCGAGTATGCCTTGAGGAGGTGAGTCGAACGATTATGTACGAAGTCATATCCACGGAGGATATGTCTGACGAGGATTCGTTAAGTGTAAGTCGAACGATAGGCTGAGCATAGCGAAGAAATGTACGTTGAGGAAATGGTCGAACCGGTCGAATTTATGTTGAGTTGTACGGAAGCTTGTTCGAAGCGTGTTGAGTAGGTACGAAGAAATCGTGCGAACGAAATTGGGTTAGCGCCAGGAGTTGGTAGCACGATTGGAAGTGCGAGTTAGGGATATGAGAATGGATATGTGAAATTGAAATTGTGTCGCGACGATGTTAAGTAGTTACAACTGAATGGATCTTGATAAGTGCGAGACTTGATTCGTATTCGAGTTCGGATAATGGCAATGATTGCAACGGGTTTGAGCTTATGAGAAAGGAAGATGTTCAAGTTATGCATATCGACGATGGTATTGAGGCGTATCAAAGACGATATGTAATAACTCGGGGATACTCTGATCGAATGAACGAAAATTGTGTTGAGCATTGTTTTTGGATGAATAGGATGCAAGTTAAGTTATGGCAGTTTGGATGATAACGGTAGGAATACTTCGGAAAATTTAAGAGTGGACGGATGTTACTCGGATGAAATCGAAAGTGTCTGGATTGATTCGTGGATAACCACTATGTTGACATTCTTGTTTTATGCGAGTGCAACTCCAGCATCGCACATGCGTCACGCCAAATTAGGGTGATCATTCCACATGATTGCTGGTATGGTGATTCATATAGCGGGGATGATCAAACTTACAAGGCATGGCAAATCGGATTTGACTTGTGGTTTGATGCAAAAGTTGTTCGAGGATGGTTTCGAGGAGTATGAAATGTGTCGGACTGTGATTACGGATAGGTAAAACTCGAACCTGAGGCGAGTAGATATCGTACGATTAGCAAGATAGTCGACGGTAATGCATGAGTGATTCGAGTAGTAACGGCGCGCAAGCGCATGAGTCATTCGAGTAGCAACGGCGCATCAGTTGCGCGAGGATAGAAAATTATGGATTGATATGTCGGATTGGATAAGGTCTCATAGGAATTGTCGGGAATTGATTTGGCTCCGCGATAGGATATAGCATGGTTCGTTATAACTGTCCCTCGTTGATGATCTTCAATTATCGAGCGTAGTTTCGGGGCAGATGAACCTAGAAGACTTGACCGCCAAATCAAGCAAATGTAAGAAGTCCCATAGGATGACCCTAAAGAAGTCGCGTAAGAAGGATAAGGAATGATGTAGTGCATGTTAAGGATGAGTCTAAGTGAGTATCGTGTTTCGTAAGTTAGCGAGTAGCCTTCGAATGGATCAATATGGTGAGAAAAGTTATGATCGATCGAATGAGTGCATAAGTAGACTTGGTTAGTCGATGATCGAGTAGATGCCGAGGGAACGTGCTTAGCATAGCGATGCGGTAAGACGATTGCAAGAATTCTGTAACGCGTGAGAGCGATGGATAGTAGGACGACCCTAACAGTTGTGTCGTAGATCGATTTGAGTAACGGTTAGGCTATGTGTGTTTGAGCGTACGATCTATGTTATGAAATGAACTAGTCGGGATTGGTTCGAAATTGAGTAAAAGGTTCGTACTTGGTCGAGTATCGGAGATAGGCGTATCGTAAGAGACCTTGGGTCGGAAAGATTGTTGCCTTTGAGCATCATAGACTCAAGTTGACCTCTGGGTCGGGAGAGATTAAGCATGATGTCTGGATAAGTTACCTAGCGGGGGTAGCCCCAGACACGATGCATAGGCAGTTCGAGAACGTGAATCACATATGGATAGTTGTGAGCGAGACTTAGTACGGATGGTAGACAAAGGAATTTGTGACATGTTGACTTGGTCCATGTCGTTAAGGCCAAATGTTATGAATGATAGGATGAAAGACTTGAATTATACGAGAGATAGGCAACGGTTGGGCGAATAAGCGTTGCTGAGAATTGTTGTGATCGGATGCGCAATGACTCGATGCAGTGCATGCGTTAGATGGCCGTCGAAGAAACTTATGAGATCGAAGTTATGGGTTTGAATTAAGTTATGTGCAGAGATGTGTGAAAGAGGATCGCATGTTATGGGATAATGCATACGAGAAGTATTTGGGAATAGGCTCTAAGATATGACTAAGTCGAGTACGGACCGATTGGTGCTTGAGGATTTAAGTTGAACTTGTTAGTTGTCCCGATATCCTACAACTGAGCTTGGCTGAAATGCATATATTGGTGGGACGCCTAAAATATGTGTATGATCCAAACTAAGTTGTATGATTCCAACGATAGTAGCATGAGATCGTGAAGCGATCTATGCGGGACACTTGGATTAAGTGTTGGTTTCGGTTCGAGGACGAACATGATTTTGAGTGGTATATTATGTAATACCCCGCTCCGCTCGGTACATTATGATGAGTCGTTGACTCGAAGAGTTGCGTTGACCCGATGAAGTATCGATACGAATTGATGCGAGAGTTACGTTGGCCAAAGGTAAGCTTTGAGTCGGTTGGAATCTATGAATCGAATCGATGCAAAGGATAAGTTCCGTTGAGCAAGTGCTAATGTTGGTTGATCTGGTGTGCAGGCTATGCCTTTATGCTGGATTAAAGATCGTGGTATGGGCGCGATAGGCCAAATCAACCGAGTAGTTCAAAGGAATGGCTAAGTCCAGGAGTTAGCTATGCGATCGAGTTAGGAAGCGAGACGCTTCAATCGGCGAGGCGGCAAGGCGTATCGGCTTAAGGTGGGTGGGTTCTTGACTCTCTCTTCCTATTCTTTCACGTCTAATAAAATATGTTATGGTATACCTAAGATGTTATCGAGTTAGCGAGCGTGGCTCGGCGACAAAAGGTCCAAGTATGCGTTGAACACTAAGGTAGAACATTGAACAATCGAACAATTGAAGCAACGTGCATCAAGTGTACGAGTCGCGGTAGGGCGGTGATGCTAGAACATTGAAAGACAATATGAGATGTGCATCATGTGCACGGCTTCGAGAACATTGAATACTAGGCGTAGAACATGGATTACGACGCTGAGCGTGCCCTCGGGCACTTATGTTATGAAAAGACTAAGTAATTACGAAATTATGCTATGAGAATAACTTACGAATGGTACGCGTTGAATACAAGTACGAGATGTCTAAGCCATTGGGCGTCGTGCATCAATATGGATGTGTTGGGGCATAATGCCGAAGGAGCTTCCCATATGAATGGTGGATTATGTTTATGAGACGCAAATATGTTTATGGCACGGGAAACCGTTTATGGATCGAGACTATGTTTATGAAACGGAGGATTTGGTTAGAATGTTATGTGTGTTTGCTATGGCGCATATTGCATGGTCAATAGACTCGGATTGCCCGTGCACGGGTACGGCTTCCCTAGGACGGTTTTGCCGGGGCACCGGGACCGTTCGGCCTAGGAGAAAATTATGTGTAGTATTTATGGTGCACATTATTCGGATGGATTATGACCGTCCAGTGCTGTAATAAGCTATGATATCCGTAAGTTTGGGATCCTTCGGATAGTGGGCTAGCAACCCGTATCGAAGTGATCGTAGGCTTACATATATAAGATGCCAAGTCCATTACGGTACGAAACACCGTGACCTTCATATAGATAGGGCCGGTGGGCTGAGATGAGAGTTGGGTGCAGACGCAGGGCCTGCGACCCTTATGCATTGTCTAAGTTTATGATTGGAATGTTGCGTGAAATATATGGTTTCATACGTAAGTTCTAACCAGTACAGGCTAAGGAAAATGGGACGGAGATGAGCACGAACACTATGTTTACGTTCATATTATGGCTAACTGTATCTGCTGCAGGAACACGGCATGGGACACATTTATGATAATGTGCTATGTTTAAGTATTGCTTTGAAACTGATACTAAGGCTAAATAGAAAGATCACCAATTAAGTTGCATGTTTCACTAAATGATTAAGTATTTGGTTTGGGTGCGAACGAGTCTTGATCAGTGCGAAGCGAGGACGAAAGCACTAATCTCCCACTAGTTTATGTGAAGGCTCAGATTATGATCTGGGCGGAGCTTGGCTTGGATATACCGAGGCATGGAGTCCTTGGCGTTCAAGAGGAGCTTCCGTATAGGCGTTCGGACTTGCGACATGGAGATGTTCGGCCGAAGACTACTTGGTGGTTATAAAGAGGTATAATGTATAGAACAATATAATCCTTTGTGAGTTAAGAGGGATCATGAGCGTTGTAGCCAATTGGCATGTTAAGTTGGGCTATTCAGAGCCTTGTAATCTTCACTTCGTTATCAATAAAAGAGATTCTTATGTTATACTCTGTTTTTCTTCCGCTGCTTATGTTATCAAATTGAGATAGTTCTACGTGAACCTATTATCTTGCCTTGTACGAGCGCAACTCCAGGCTCGTGCGGCATCACGCCCCAGCGAGGACGATGATTTGGATGAAATCTAGCGAGGACGAGTGATTTCTCGGATCGGGGCGTGACATCTCGCCTACCAATATTTTGACTATCTTGACCAATATTTTTATTACAGCCTAGTTTTGCAAGCTTATTCTTTTACCGAGCTTGACTCAAGACATATGTTTATTGGGGATGCCCGCTAACATATTGTCTAAACAGAATCATTGTATTACGGTCTGATCAACCATAATGCATTTGGTTCACTTTTCTTCTAATTACCCTACGTGGACTGAGATGTAGATGTCTTAAGGATCTCATCCGCGACTGCTTTGACAATTTCTCTCGAATTATTTACATTCGTCTTTGAATCACGTAATTGTATTTAGTGACATCTCTCTTGAACTCTTTATCGTTTTTGTCTTTCACTGATTGGAAAGGCGAAAGCTCGTAACTGATAGATAGATAGATACAGAGTATTTCCATGGCTATGATAGTTGTATACGCAAGTGTAGCTACCATCGGCCAGCCCTGTGACTGTAACCTTGTCTTGAATTACTCGTCCTCCCTTCGACACTAAACCTACTATCATGATCTTCTGGTCATTGGAGTCCGAGAATAATTAGGATCTTTTCCCTTGACCAAATGCCAACCTAGGAGACTACCTATGCTCAGGAGACCAATTATTGTGAGCCTCTAATTAGTTGTTTGAAGCTTGCTTTAACTGGAACCCCTGCGACAATAGTCTGGAAGGCTCAACACAAATAGAAATTTATGACTTAGTTGTTAGAAATCTTTTCATATGATGTGCCTTAGAGAATGGTTACCCCGTCAATAACCCTTGTATACTATGGACGTGTATATCCCTCTATATTATCGACCATGTATCATAGTGCACACTCGTTTTCATTTATTGAGGAACGATCCTTGACTTAGCTCATATCTACCGTATCCTGTTACGCCGTACCTTACTCTCTATTAGCAAGAGTCGAGGTACAGTATCTGGATTTTGGAATCCTTCCAATCTCAGCATTCCTAAAACCATGTTCTAACTTCTAAGGTGGGTAGACTGTAAGCCTCCTCAATTTTGGGATATACGAAGATTACCGATTTATTAGAATAATTTCCATTAGGATGATAGTTAGTGCCCCATGGACTCCCACTTTCCGTTTAGATCATTTTGTGTCCCCGACCGTGCCATTAATATTCGGAGCACGAGACCAGCCGATACTTTCCAATAAATTTCATATGCAAGATCTAGACGAGTTCACCTTCATCTAGGTATACCATGTCCCACTCAAATATGTCCCCTTTCACTCTATTTTTTTATGGTACGACTTTCAGGACAAAAAGGGACTAGCTATAATCCTTACCATAATCCCCGTATACTTCCCAACTACGACTAGAGACTCAACTTCGACTCGAATCTTTCGACCCAATATATGGTTGGGATCAACTCGAAGCCCACTACGCACATGTCACTAGTGTGCCATTCAATTGTGTCTTCTCGTGCTACTTAAACACAAAAGTCACGGAAGGCGCATCTTCAGGGCTTACAGAACCTATTTAACCAATCCGGCTGCCCAACTAGCTCAATCACTTGGGAGAAAACTTATTCCAGGTTACCCTAACCTAGTAGAAATAGTTTTATCATTGGGATCTTGTCCAGTCAATATAGATTGAAATCCGAAGTTCATCCAACCAGTGATTGATGTCCAATCAGGGAACCCATTAAGACCTAGTAAAACCCATCCATACGTACCACCATATTTGGACTAGAAAATCGAACTATTTGAAATAGGTCCCTGTACCTATTATGAAGCCTCCACCTCTTAGAGTGCGATGTCATTTGTAACCCTTATTCCATCTACCTGGAAGTCGAGATACGATCTTGTATTGCATTTATACCCTTGCTCGTGTGTTTAAATAACCACGAAAAGGATAAAAAATCTTGATTTCTCAAATTCCATTCTATTTTGGAACCTTGTTTAGAATTTCAAGAACAGAATTTTTCGTATTGCATGGATTGCAAGACCCTCTAAGAAAAGAAGAGTTCTTCAATTTAGCAAGTGACTGGACTAGAGTAGCCCAATCTAGCAAATAAGTCAATGGTTCATAAACTCTATTCTATCTGCATTATTGGATCCTCTCTACCGCTCTTGAAAGTTTATAACTGCTCTCAATTATTTTTCTTATCTGTTTGTCCTTCCTATTTTAGAGCGACGAGTGGCCATGTTTATTAGAATTTATCAATATTTCTTAACTACTTGTGTAAATTTGTGCTTGTTAAATTTTGGGTTGCGTGATAGATAAGAGAGGACTATAGAGGCCATTTGTCCTAGATATATGTCGGTAGTTACTTTTTGCAATTAGCTGGAGGGTTACAATGTTATGACGTTGTCACGACCCGCACCCGCTTTTCAGATACGAAACGTGTCCAAGCCCAGCCTACGCCACAGTGTCGGCGTAGTACGCTGTCTATACTCAAGTCACGGTAATATAGAATCACGGAAAAACTATATCTCATCCACAGAATAATCGAATCAATCAAGATCAATGAAATATCAAGAAAACTGAATAATATAAATGAATATATCCAAGATTCAATGTCACGTCCGGTGGACACAAATCCACTACCAATAGACGAAAAAATATAGAGAAATACAAAAATGAACCAACTGAGTACAACCTGCTAACCAAGTAACCTCAACTGCAAAGCGCCGTGATCTGAAGCTATCTCAATTCCATTCGTCTGCTCCTGACTCAAACTGGGCTACCTGAAGAGATCATCAGGTCCTCAGAGGACTAGTAAGATACATAAAAATGAGCCTTTCTAACAGTTTATTATGCATGGAGAAAGGTACAGAATAAACAAGTAAAACTGAGCAATGAGATAAGCACGAATCTATACACTGTCTACACATAGATGAACTACTGAACGAGGACTAGAGAACTCATGTCAAGATGTCAACGGATAATCAAATCGGATACTCAAACCCTCGTCCCTAGTATGGACTCGCAGGTTTGAACTACTAATCCTCGTCCCTAGTGTGAACTCGCAGATTAGCATCACCCTCGCCCCTAGTGTGGACTCGCTGGCGTAACCCTATACCACTAACCCTCGTCCCTAGTATGGACTCGCAGGCTAGCATCTACTACTAACCCTCGTCCCTCGTGTGGACTCGCAGGCTAGCATCACCCTCGTCCCTAGTGTGGACTCGCAGGCGTAACCCTATACCACTAACCCTCGTCCCTATCGTGGACTCGCAGGCTAGCA
Organism: Iris pallida; assembly: GCA_029216955.1. Taxonomy (NCBI): domain Eukaryota; kingdom Viridiplantae; phylum Streptophyta; class Magnoliopsida; order Asparagales; family Iridaceae; genus Iris; species Iris pallida. Next base: position 4,684,541 of record JANAVB010023599.1, read on the forward strand.
TCTACTACTAACCCTCGTCCCTCATATGGACTCGCAGGCTAGCATCACCCTCGTCCCTAGTGTGGACTCGCAGGTTAGCTTCAAGGTTCAAGACACAGAGGCACGACTCAATCAAGGCACGACCAATAAGACACAAGGCTAACTGTGAACACTGTCTAAAGCAATGATAAAAATATACCAGCTTGATAGAAAAGATACATGGCAACAATATGAGAAAACTGGATAAAATAATAGACAGTACATGTAAATAAAGCTGTGTAGAAAGGCAAGGTATACTTGCATGTGGTCCTGAGCTGCTGGCACGGATCAGGATCCGTACTATGGTCCAAGTAACCTGTTTTATACATTTACAATGTCAATGTACAATTGGAATCAATTATATAATCTACTAGAATTAATCTTCTTGCCCATTACCTAACCCATTGCTTGCCTATTTACTGCTCTATGTATATCAATACATGGCCTGCTATTCTGCTTTAGAGTCCTATATCACCTACTATATAAATCCATTCCTCACTCATACTAGTTTCTCTTGTTGTCCTTAGTAACTCCCATTATACTCAGGTTTATATGCACATCCTCTTGTACATTGAAGCATCCTAACCTTAACATTTCCTCACTAGGACCTACTTAGTGTTAAGGACTGGGTACAGACTCATTTTGAGCCTGTCTCTACACTCATATACTTGATAGCCACATCTCAAGTATTGACTGAACACAAGGCCCTATCCATGGGGTTTTAGTCATAACAAGTGATAGATAAATGAAGTAAAGGACTGGTAATTAGGACAGGGGGTTCGTGTGATGCAGGACATTAATAGGGATGCACAGGACACTAACTGGAGCCTTCCTACTACTTACCTTCATGTACTCGACCTAGGTAGAGTTCTTAGGGACAAAAAGGTTGGGGTTTGATCAGAACAACTCTGTCCTGTACCCCCAAGGCTTCATGTAATCCTCAATGTACTCTGGGCTTTTAGGTGATCCCCTTGTTAATGCACTAATATCCGAGCCATTAGGAGTCTCTAGAGTAACAGAGTCAAGGATTGGTCCAGTTTTCCTAGAAGATGATATTGGCAATAACTTAAGCCAAACAGTCCCAGGGATCCACATGTGGAGGAACCAATACCTAGCATTTACACATACTCACAGCAGTATCACATATGGGGAACCCTTTCCCAGCTATGACTCCTCCCAAGTACTATGCATTCCTTATACCTGCGTTTATTCAATGAGGTCTATATAGTACTTGTCTTTATTGACTTCTATACATGTCACCTCTGATACCAGTGTGCTAACCCTAGAAGTGTCCATTTGATCTAAGGACCATCTATATAGCCCTGCACCTGTCACAGTTCCTTATTACACTGATATGAGATTTCAGGTCAGCCGCAAACCTACCTACATGTCCCAGAGCCTAGATATTACCTGATTGGAAACTCAGCATCTACCTGATATCCTGGAGTCAACCTGGAATACCCTGAGACACCCATCCCTTCCTGTTGCACTCACAATGCTTAACCCGATCCCCCATTCAAATGTTGGTACAAATATTAGAGGACTGAACAGTGCAATGCTAACATGTGTAGTGGTCAAAATTGGAATGCATTGTAGTGAGGTGATGGATTAATCTAATATACAGGAGATGTAAGGTTGCAGATCAGTTAATGTGTGCAGGGCTCAAATGAAACTGCTGTCCCTGCATTACCCATTAAACCCAGGTACCCAGTTTAACATTTACATGCTAGGCATTGAGGGTTAGCATTTAGACTGATACTATAGGCTACTAAAATCTGCTATGGACCTATAACTGATACTGCACTTGATCACCTATGGTACCCATCGAGACTATGCTCTCAATACCAGGTGATGCAAGTTATCTCATGGAATCTAAAGGACAAAGAGATGGAATTTTACTCCTCCAATGCTCACATGGGTCCATATGGAAATGTATGGCAGTTACAACCCCAAATAAAATGCCTGCAAGACATGAGGGAAGGGGCAGAACCATTATAGTTTCGACTAAACAATGAGGGACAGGGCCAAATAAATAACAGAGGCTGAAAGCAAAAATATACAGGGCTGTGTAGTGTATGACTATAGGAGAGTGAGTAATCTCTGACTGGTACAACTAAGTTGTTATATCTGTTTCTCACTGAACCTTATATGCAGATATTCAATATGTCTTGGTATTTCAGAGTAATGAAAGCAGGTGGGCAGATGCAATATGGCCATGAACTGATCATGTTAACCCCTTGTCCAGGTGTGGACTCGAGGACTGAACCTGTCATAACCATACACAGGCCTGATATCATCTGCCTTCACCCAGACTACTCCCTTCCTACTATCCAGTATTCGATTAATGGTTTTTCCCATCTCTACACTCATAACCTTTCCTACAAAACCGGGAAGGATACCTCAAGAAGTGAACTGATAAGAACATGAGTGATTAAGCCTAGGGAAATAGGCACATGCAGGTTATGGTTTGACTGAACATCAAATGAAAGTAGTGAACTAACACTCATGAATATGTGGAATTAAATCAACCATGGACTAACAAAAGGACTGGAATGTAGAGACGGTTATTTGGTGATGCAGGACAACCCATTTATACACCACCCCTGCTCAAACTATGATACCAAATACTTCTATTGCTGACATACCAAGGCAGTATGCCTGTCGACTGACACCCCACACGATCATCCCATATAACTTCTTCTAGGATTTTCATCGAATACCTATCAATCCAATCCTGGATTCTATTAATGACAGAAATACAAGTTCAAACCAAAGCAAGATTACCTCTGGGTGTCGACGTCGAATCTGGGACTATTTCTTGATTAACTGGAACTCCTCTGTAGCCCTACACAGGTTCCTTTGTAAGGGAAAGGAGGAGTAGGCGGCTAGGGTTTGGGAGAAGGCTGCTATATCTCACCAATTGTATATATATATATATGGAGTTGGGTATCCTCTCGAATCCTAAGGTATTGAGGAAAATCGATTTTGAATTGATGGACTCTATCTCTAATGATCGAGTTCCCTATCGACCAGAGAAAGTTTGAATTTTAAAGAAGAATTTTTGCACAACAGCCCCTGCCACTTCTTTTATTACCCCTTGGTCCCTTTATTGCAAATATTTAAATATAATAATTCTATGAATCATAACAACTTATATATATGAGATCATAACAAATATTTGAGGCAAATATTAAAAGAATTGAAAAATGGTTTTCAATTTCGAGGAATTTGGTCAAGGGGTTGACAGACGTCAAGTGTTTGAAGGGGGTAGTGTGACCAAAGGTGGGTAGAAGTCATCGATGATTCATAGTTACGAAATGGCTAGAGAATATTATAAACTATTTTGAGGAATTAAAATTTAAGGAGATTAAGGTTCAGGTAGACTCCTTATTGAATCCTAAGGAATAGTTACGGATTAGAATTTCGAGGACAAAATTATTTTTAAGGTGGGTAGATTTGTAGCTCCCCTTCCCGAAAATTTAGAAATATTTTATTAATATTTATTTTATTTGAATGGTTATTTTTAGATTTTATAAATAATTATTTAGTTATTTATAACGGTAGATGACTTTAGCCATGGTAGAGTTTTGGAGGACAAGGCGACTAGAAATCGTGGCACGGATAGTACAATGGCGTGCCTTGACTAGTGTATTAGCCCTGGTAGGGAAGGCCCAACCATAAGTGGGTCCTAACTAGGAAAACCAGGCCAAGCTATAGCATGACCATTAGAAATAGTTTAAATTAATTATTATTAGATTTATTGACTTTGCAGGAACCCGATCGTACCAAACTAGTCAAAATGGACCCAAATTGAGCCCAAGCCCATGTAGTCATGCGCTACGTCCAATGATATTCTTGTTGATGTATGTTGGGTTGATTGTGTCGCATTCCATTTTAGTGATCTAATGAATATTTCTAAGTATTCTTATTTAAATATTATAAATATCATTATTAGTTGGTATTCAATGATATTGTATAAAATAGGCCCTCGTACATTTTTAGGACTAGTAGACTGTACAAAGGATATATATATATACCATTATTGGTTTATTAAATTTTGTTATTATTGTTATTATTATTTTTATTGGGATTGTTAGTTAATATTATTATTTTATTGGTTATATTATATTATTGTCAAATAAATATTATATATGTGCTTATTTGTATGTATATATATATATATATATATATATATATATATATATATATATATATATATATATATATATATATATATGTGTGTAGGTGTATATATATAAATATATATGTGTACGTGTATGTATATATATAAATATATATGTGTACGTGTATGTATATATATAAATATATTATATATGCGTATATGTGTAATATACATAAATATGTGTGTTTGTGAATATGAATATATATAAATGTATACGTGTATATATATGTGTATGCGAATATACGTATACATATACGTGTATATATATATATATATATATATATATATATATATATATATATATATATATATATATATATATATATATATGAATATATATATATATATATAGATATATATATATATATATATATATATATATATATATATATATATATATATATGGATAATAACTAGAAATAGAAAAAAGAAAAAAAAAGGAAATAGAAAGAAATAATTGAGTAAATCCCATTCCAGCCCAATTGATCCCAGCCCGGTCCAAACCCACCCCACAACAGATCAGCTGAGCCCAGCCCATTAGCACCCCAGCCCAAACCCAGGCTGAACCGAGCGGAGTTTTCCCTCAACCCTGCTATTAATACGCGAGGAGGAGAAGTTTTCGAGAACTACAAAAACCCTAACACCTAGCCATCGACCACACCATCTGGGCGCACCCCTCGACCGCGCGCGCCGCCGCGAGCCGTCGCCGGCCGGCCAGGGCCGCCGGCCGCGCGTGACAGAGCGAAAACAGTAGCAGCGCACAAGCAGTCGCAGGTACATACTTTGTGATCGAGTTTCTAACCAAATGTTCGATCATTTTTGATTCCGTAAATTTCTAGGTCTAGCCCATATAACCCTCTAGGAACCCATCTAATTATATCGTGCCGTAGTGATGCGGTGTCGACAAATATTCGACGCGAAGTTTTCCGAAAAACTTCTCGGAAACAGAACGTATAGGACAGTCCAACACCCCTTTTAGAAGGCGATTTGTAGCCAAACCATCGACCGATTTGGAAATCCATTTAAATAGATTTATAGCCTATATAAGCAGGATTAAAACCCAACTTTTAGATTGAATTTTCGTTCATTATGCAGTATGAAAACCCCATGTGAAAATCAAGAAAAACTTGGTGAAACAGTTTTCAAAAATCAATAAAACTCATCCACACGACGTGCGTCCCGCCAATCCGGGCGACGTGGTCGCAAACCGAAAACATCGAAAGCTGCGTATCGGCTTCGTGGACGTATGGGCTTTAACGGAATTCAAATTGGTCGCGTGTGCACGACGAATTTGATGCGTATCCGTCGAAATTCACCGTTTCGGCCTCTGTGCAAATTTCCCAATTACTTCGTGCACGCTCGTCAGATCGAGACAAAACTTACGCCATCAGGACCATATCGTTTATCTGGTCCTGCATGCCAAGTTTGGTCCGATTCTGAGACAGTTGAGCGGATCACCGTTTTGCGGGTCCCAAGGTCCGATTCAACGGCCGATTTTGTGCACGGCCTGCCGGAATCCTACTCTGGACATACGGTTGGGTTCATATCGGAAAACTGGATTCGTAGACATGTAGTTTGATAACTTTAGAGACCGTTGACTCTGACATACTTTTCGGTGCAAAGCAGGTTCAACGGCGGACACCGTTTTGACCCGAAATTACCGTTTTGCCTCTGTGTCCAGAATTGGACTTAAGGACAGGCAATCCTAGCTAATTTGACTATTCTAAGAACATTGGTAATGTTTATTTCAGCTTCTGGGGACTGTTGTATAGGTTTTGACTATTGTGGCATACTGAGTGGCTCAGATTATCGGTTACACCAGCACAGGACCACAGGCGAGTACAGTTTATTGTCTGTATTTCGATATTGATTTTCACTATATTTCATTGGTTGGCCATTGGTCATGTGATTATTTTCTATTATAAATTGTTGAGTCGGAAATGAGAAGTACCAAGGATGTGTGATCTGACCTTAGACCGTGTAGACCGTGTTTATTATTGCATTATTTCTTGTAGACAGTGATTTATTTATTGCAAAGTAGATAGTGTAGACGGTGATTTATTTATTGCAAAGAAGACAGTGTAGACCGTGATTATTATTGCATTTAAACTGTGTAGTTCGTGATTATTATTTTATAGAAAGTGTTTCTTTATTGTAATATTTTCTGTAGACCGTGTAACTGTATACCGTGTAACTGTAGACCGTGTAACTTTATACCGTGTAGACCGTGTCGCATAATTGTCCCGAGACCGATCACATATCAAAGGTACTTCTAACAGTTGGGGAAAGTATTTGTGTCTATTTATTTGCTATTGGTTTTTCGTATTTCCTGTTTATTTTCAAAAACATGTAATTGATGTCTAACCTCTGTTGTATAGTCATTTTCTTTATTTGAAATTGCATTCAGTGAATTGTGCTCGTTCCATTCCTGACTGGAAATTATATTTTTCAGGTTAGCCGTGGATTCACTTAGCATGGAAAATACGGGCGTACTTGCAGCCGAAGCCTAGAGACTAGCTAGATAGATGAGTTATAGTCATTCAATATATGTACAAGTTTATATTTCTCTGCAAATATAAAACTGGTGATCATTGTAAATTAAATTAATTTTTTTGAATGAGCATTATTTGCGATTTTGGATTTTTATGGCCGTGACAGCGTATTACCGCCGACACTGCGGCGTAGGCTGGCTTGGACACGTCTCGTATCCGTTTTAAAAAAAATGGGTACGGGTCGTGACAAGTTTTTGTGGTGGCCCATGCAGGTCTGTCTTCGTAAATCATGCGAACTCGTGATAGTACTTAAGTTAGTTGTACTATTGCGGGCCTGCGACTAGAAAATGCTCATTCACGAATTAGGATTAATTTAATTTAAGAGAATGACTAGGACTAGGAGTCCCTTACACAAATTTACCGATGGGTAGTCTAGGCCATGCAATTTATGTGAGGAGTTATTAATTTTGATAGTTTATCAAATCCCCATAGGTACACTATTATCTCTTGATAAGACGATACGATCCAATATGGATAGATTATTCGCTTAGTGAGGCAGGGCTTCATAGAGTTAATGATCTAACATTGATAAATTATTCAATTCCTTCTCTTGCCTCTTTAGATATCGTCCTCATATCTTAGTTCGGATTGCCTATTTATTTCCTATTTTGCCCTAAGAATTATTATATAATTTCTGATAGGTTATCCCTATATGGACCTCGAGTTAGTTTCGATTCAAAAAATTTCCTCCATGGTTTGAACACACATGGAATGAATACTAGAATGTTTGTATTCCTTTGTCTTCAGTTATTTCCTCCATGTTCGATCTTTCATTCGAAGGGTGGTGACTGATAGGACAAATACTTACATTTTATTTCATAGTCAACATATTTGAATCTCTAGAAGCTCATGAATTTTTGAGGATATAGTTAAAGAAATGTTAGTTAACCCATAATGGCAGGACAGCAGCGCACTGTCGCCATTTATTTGAATTATGGAGACTATGGATCCACTGCAGCCAGCAGCGCACTGGTAAGGCACGATCCCTAGAGTTGGAATTAGTTTAAGAAAATATAGGTTATAGAATATTGCTAAAACTATGGCTAGTGGTCCTCTTTTGATCGTAATTACCTTTGTGTCGATGTAAGGTAGAGTATCTGATAGTATATCACGTCTGAATCACGGAACCAAGGGTTCACCACAGCCCGAATATACGGGTGAGACAAAATTCTCGGTGAAATGACTTCAGACGTGATTACATATTTAGGATACTAAAGAGGATAGGAAAATTATGAAACCCAGATTTTAGATTTTTGTAATTTATTATTAGTATTATATAATATTATTACTATTTATTAATATTATATATTGGGTTTGAAATTATTTTCAAAAGAATAACTGGGATTTTTGCTTGCGAGACCCGAGCCTGGACCAGTTCGAACCCGAACCCAATCATGCTTCCGAACCCGTCATTATTTCCCTCTTTTAAAATCCTAATTACTATATATTAATTTTTTATAAAAAAAAGTTTTGACTAATTCCTAATTTCCCATACTCCATGACCTGGGCCATTCACGCGCCCCCTATTCTCTCCTGCAAACCCACGCTCCTCCATATTTCCTTCCACTCCTTCCCTTACTTAAACCCACCAACTCACACTTCCATCACTACTCTCTCTCTCTCTCTCACGAAATCAACCCTCACTTATTTTCCTTCTTTCCTTTCTCTCAATACTCTCCACTCCAGAACCTCACCGTGCCCTAGTTCGCGACTCCACCGAGCGGCCGACCCCTAGCTCCGGCGTCGTTCCCCGGCCACGCCCACTTCCGGCGCCCGCGAGTCCCCGGCCCCCTCTGCCAGACCCGCGCCCCAGGCCGCGTCCCCGGCCCCGATCGGGACCCGTGACCCCGACGCCCAGCCGGCCCCGGCGCCGCCCCACTCCGTGCGCCCCTATCGGCCCGCCACCAGCGCCGCCTCCGGCCCCGCCGATCTCCTCCGGCGCTGACCCGCGCTTCGGCCGTTCCCCTCTGCTCCGGTTCCCGCAAGCCCGTGCTCCGTTGTTTCCGAACAGCGCTGTCCAGCGCTGTCCCGGGACTTCCGAACTTGCTGTCCGTGCTTTTTCGTGCCCGGATCCCGCTGTCCAGCGCAGCCGTACCCCGGCGAGGCGCTGTCCCGAGCCGGTCCACTGTCCGCGGATTTATTTTCTTTTTTATAAACATCTGAGAGCTCTAGCCGAGCAACCCAAGGTATAATTTCGTATTCTCGTTCCCGTTTCCGTAGTCGATGATGAAATTGGTCCCCGATTCCCTCCCGGGAATTCGGTTTTAGGTCAACGTAGTGACTTCGGATTTTCCGGAGACGTTTCTGTGATGTTCTGTGGTTATTTCGGATTTTTCCGAAATGTGTTTTCTGGATTTTTGGGTGTTGTGGTTTCCGATTTCATTTCGGGATTTCCGATTATATTTCGGGTTCCGATTAAGCTTCAAAAATTATTCTGTGAAGTTAATATTTTTGTGTAAAATAGTTTGGAAGTTAATTTTTGGATGTTTCCTGGTTTGGGACTTTTATTATGGGTGTTTCGGCGTATTTTCCCAGTTTTGGGTTATCCCGAATATAGAGGAAATGCTGTCCAAATTTTTATAAAACTTTTATAAATGAGTTTTAAATTGGTTTTCGAAAATAATTTATTAATTGGATTTTGGGCGACGACCGTACCGGTAAGTGGGCCCTAGCGAAATGCAAACGAAACCAGTTTTACCCGGACGTTGAGGCATTAGCTATTTTCAAATATGAATATTGGACCAAGTCTGAGACTTACTTTATTTTCATATTTTACAATTAAAATATAGTTTGGAACTTGCTACTGGTTTATAGTATTTTGAGTGCAGGGCCTCGGTCTTCTGAACGGACCGCTTCCCGGCGTTCAGAACTCACCAGCAAACTCTAAATTTATTTAATTTATGTAAAGTTTGTAAGGGCATAAGCCCATATTCCTATTCTGTCAGCTGTGTCCCTGTATTGCGTAGTCTAAGTTTTTCATTTATTTTCTTGGTTGATTTTTCTTTATTTTCTGGTTGGTTTTATTCTTCGTAATTAGGCGCTTAGTTACAAAATGGCTATTAAATATTTTGTATAAATTAATAAGGATTTTTCACGATAAAATAACTTGAATAAATATTGATTGTTAACAAAACTCACGTTTTATCATTGAAAGAAAAGATAGTTTTATACGTATAATATTAAAAAAATACAAAGTTTTGCGAATTAACCGGTAACAATAATTTTTTCAAGTAAAACCAAAAACTGGCTATCCAACTAAATGAGAACCAACGTAGCATGCGTCGTAAACCGTTAGCAGTAGATTCAATAAACAAACTTAAAACTTGACTAGGACCTGCTAGTAGAAATTGCAACTAGCACACCTAGCTTGGTTTCACAATGGTTCTAAGTCAAGTTCTCCAACTGCAGGATCTCGGAGACGAACCTAGCATCTTCCCGGAACTAACACTGTTTACAGTCATAAACAAAGGTAAGTACATTTTGTGTTAGTTTACAATTATTTAGTAATCGTTTTATTGCAAGTTTAAACCACGATGCAACACGGAACTCTCTCTGAGAGCATTGACTGATTGACTGTTGGGTACTGGGGAGTAGTGTAGTGAGTATGACAACATCCAAAGTAGTATAATGACTGTATTAGCTTACCCCTCATACACACGGGGATAAGCCATATCGTATCAATAGGATACAACTGTACAACCCAATCCGGTCATATTCATTGCCTATTCACATCATAATATTTTAACTGCTGGAGAACTATTCATTTCAAATTGTTTAAAAGTGCATAACTCTATTATTATTTTAATTTTTGGATTATCATGAATTGTACTTTGCTCCCTCCTGACTGGAGATAACATTTTTAGGGGATTTTGAGGATGCAGTGTAACGACCCGCTCCGCCCTAGCGGAACGCCGATTCCAAACGGCAAGTGCAACGACTCAAACGAGCCGTCGACCCGAAGAATTGCCTCGACCCGATGAAGTAATAATGCGAATCGATGCAAGGCTTGCATTGGCCCAACAAGATGAATCCAGACTTAGACTATCGAAGGCGCGCTCGGAGGATCGCTCGGCCGATGCGAACATCGCTAAGGTGGGTGGCTCCGATGAACCCGTCTGTGCTTAGCCTAGACACATAACAATGCGGACACTATCACGAGAATCGCTAGGCGACAACACCATGCATGTTAATAAATGATTCAACGCACCTAGCTAAGGGAATAATCCCATCTTGCATGCTTGTTTAGAACATGGAAAAGAACTCGGCAATTATAGAAATGCTCGCACCACGCTCTACGCTCGTGCTACGGCACAAGCTCACGTTCATGTCCCGTATACGTTCAAACAATGAAACAATGAATGGTTTACAACAATAAAACGGGAAGGCTATCAACATAGTCGCTCCGAGTAGAGTTTAGCAACATTGGAAGGCTATGGGACCGATGGGTCGCCAAGGCGACTCCCACACTGGGAGTTGCGTAATGCGTGAATGAATGAATCAACGAATGAATGAACAAACACATGAATGACTCTATGAACATACGAACAAGTGAAAGAATAACATGAAAAGAAAGAATACATGAAAGATAAGACATGGAAGACGCTAGCGACAGGTATGACGGGCACGTGCAACGGGGCTTGCTACCCGCGCTGTACGGACGCCAACCTGGTCGTTAACGCATTATGGCATGAAAGATAAGACATGGAAGACGCTAGCGACAGGTATGACGGGCACGTGCAACGGGGCTTGCTACCCGCGCTGTACGGACGCCAACCTGGTCGTTAACGCATTATGGCTAAGGGTTAGCCTACGGCTCAGAGATAGCCGCTAAGTAAAAGACAAGATAATACGAAATGGTCGTGGACAAACGGCACGGGCGATGGGGGGGTAAACCGTGGCCGTCGTGTGGAAGGATTCTGCGGCACGGGCGTTGGGGGGGGTAAACCGTGGCCGGCCTAGGCAGAATCAATACGGCGCTTACGGCCTGCTTGGGTGCTGGCTTGGGCACCAAGAGACGTAAGTAGAAGGGTATATTCAAGAGACTTAACGGGGTGTACCAGCCATCACCCTACGCTAAGTTGAGAATTACCACAGGAGAATGTCCTAAATGGCTTGTAAAGCCAGCGACCCGTGCATGTAGATTAAGTGGACTATGCTGGTGGCAATCCACGTGCAAGTTCTTGCATTGAAATCAAAGTAATCTAAGTTAAATGAACAAGTGCCTCCTGAACATGAACATGCCCGAAATATAACACTCAGAACATGCTTGAAATGTAACCTGCTGAACATGCTCGATATGTAACACTCCTGAACATGCTTGAACGAAATACCCGAAACATGCTTGAATTGTAACACTCTAAAAACGTGCCTACGACGTGTTAGAACATGCCCCCGACGTGCTAGAATCCCGAGACATGGACACACACTCGATATTGAATGCGTACATGAATCGTGTTATGTTATTATTCATGAATTGTGGTTTAACTTGGTTTACCTTGAACAGGGAAGGCCGGACGGTAAGTATGGGTAAGTCGTACATGTATTTCTCATGCGACACTTGAATTCGGCCACACGAGATAGGTCATGAAATATGCCATGAAAATGACCCTAAGGCAAGATTAGAAAGACAATGAATGGTAGACGGTGCACAAAAGTAAATATAACGTGTTTGGTAATGATGGCATTGTGGGCGAGCCAGCCTCCCCACCAGTGCATAACAATGTACTGATAACCCCACAGTATGCTTGCAGGATAGCAGGAGACGTCGGCGGGTGCGGAGCTTCCGTCGAACGTGTCAATGTGCGGAGCCAACTCTGGGGGCCTTGGAACGTTGCAAGAAGCTGAAGCACCCTATACAGGACATAATGTATCGGAACATCGCCATGTATCCTTCCATGTTGTAAGCCATTTGGCACGCCTTTTATGTTTCAGAGAGAGAGAGCTTGAGCGATTTGTAATATCGGCCTAGCGCCGCTTGTAAACTTCGTGATTATCAATAAAGAGTTTGATTCGTATTCAACTTGTGTTCATTTATTTTTCCGCTGCAAATGGGAACACTCTGTGCGACTCTGTGGCCTAGGAATCAAATCGGCCGTTTCTGGACTTGGCCTTGCACGGGCGCAACCTAGGCCCGTGCGGCATCACGCCTTAGCGAGGACGATCGCTCCTACGGGAGCGGGGCGTGACATTTTGGTATCAGAGCATGGCTTTACGTCCTTGGACTTCATTTCGATTTTCTCAGTTTTGAAAGCTCGGTTGGAAAAAGAAGTGTGCGCTCTCTCTCAAATGTCCATCGGCATGTTCCATACAATAAGTCTAATACTTTCAAAAGCTCGTACAAGTACTCGGTTGCACGGGATCGATAGGCGAAGGCCTTTGTGCCGGATGACGTTAAACATGACTCGATTGAGAACACATGCAAAGCTAACATGTCTCGTGCGTGCCTAACTGGTCTTGCGTTGACCCTAGCAACTGAGCGTGCAAAACATGAATATAGTCCATGCGGGATGGTTAAGCGGTACAACTTAGTCCGCGTGTCGCGCACCTCGACTCTTGGGTGCAATCGGGTTGCGAGCGATATCAAGTATCGCTCGATCAAGAACGGAGATACACTTTGAGTGTATATCGATAGGAACGCTATCGAGTTAACGCTTAGGCGTACGCGAATGATTGACTTGGATTTTGAGGATTAGTGTGAACGACTTAGTACGTCGAGACGACGTAAGCGAGTACGCTAGAGATTCGTCGAACGAATCTGAAGGATATCTTAGTGCATGGCGCGAACGTAATTGAGGATTAGACCGTATGGCTTGAACCCGAGTGGTGTATGTGATAGGTTCGAAGAAGAATAAGAATGAGTGTCAGCGACTAGTCGAGTGGCTCGAACTCTGAGTGGTGTATGGACGTTATAGAAATTGTTCGAGCGAGACTAAAGGAATTACGGATAGAACAAGTATGTCGGCGAAGCGATGCGGTCGCGCAAAGCTTTAGAACGTGTCACGCTTAGTTGATCGTGACTTCGTGTGTCCCGAACGAGATATCGTTCGGACAACTTGTGAATGGGTAACGCGTGTTAGAAATGATTCGGAACGATGGATGAAAATAAATGGTCTTGATCGAGGAAACTTAGAGGAACGTGCGTGCGATGTCGAATTGATGCAAATGAAATATGACTTGAGTTTGGAATAACGATCTTGAAACGAGCTTTGAGGAAAAGCGACTGAACTTGATCTTGAGTATCGGGAAAAATTGAGGAATATCCAACTCGGACAACAGCATCAACGCACGACTCGAAATTGGTTGCAAAGGAAGATCGTCAGGTTACGCATATCGTCGATGGTATTGAGGCGTATCAAAGATCGATATGCGATAACTCGGGGGTACTCTGACTCGGCAAATGACGATCGTGCAAATGTCATTGTTCCGATGGATGTTATAATCGGGATATTGAAATGTGTCGAGGAAAAGGATAAACTTGGCTCGAGGATTTTCTGGTTGAACAAATGACAGGTAAACTATCGAATTGAAATCTGACTTGGATGAAATGAAATGCTTGGATTTACTTCGACGATAACCCCAACGTCGACATTCTTGTCTTATGCGAATGCAACTCCAGCCTCGCACATGCGTCGCGCCGATTAGGGCGATCACTCCGCGTGAGCGCTGGTATGGTGATTCATCCAGCGGGGGTGATCAAACTTGCACGGCGTGGCAATACGATTGCTTCGACTTGTGGTTTGACGCGAAGATGACTTGAAAATGATTCGGTGTGCTTGAATGATTAAGTTTGAGGATTGAGTAGGTCCAATCCGCGTATCGAAAATGAATTATTCTAGACGCAAACAAGAGTTACGCCCCGATGAGAATGATTATTCCGCGGGAGCGTTGCATGGTGATTCATGAACCACCGTGGATAATCGGACTCGCGTGAGATTGGGGCGCAACATATTGTCAAAGCTAGATGAACTCGTGATCGAATACATGAATTGGAAAGGATGGATATGTGAAGTATGTGATCAGAATGAATTCGGATATACGCGGCGAATGCCGTGACGAGAATAGGTGATCGTGCTCGATGTTTAGAAATCTGAGTGACGCGAGCTTGGGTAGAAAATCCCGTACTACCGACTTTGGTTTGACCCTAGGATTGGGGTCAGTGTTGGCATTATTGTTGGGGAACTATGATTCCAATCCTGACATTGACTTAGCCTCGAAAAAGATGGCCTAGCGGTTAGGCGAGACGCCCCTTTTCCATGTGTTAGCAATCAAAGGATTGATCTTGAGGATTGGCATGAATGGATAGCATGAATCACGAATGTAGGAAACCCTGCTCACGAGACTTGGCTGACATGCATATATTTCAGGGACGCTTGAGTATGTGCACGATGCGACTCGAGTGAGAATGACAAACTCACTATCCTGCGGCTTGGCTGAATGCATGTATTTTGGGGACGCCTGGAATGCGTGCACGATCCAACCAAGTGATACGTTGAGTTCTAGCACGACTTGGGGAGTGAACGAGTATCGTGAACGTGAAATCGTGCTAGTAAAAGTTGGTATAACGAAGTGAAGCATTGATAGGAAGATATGCTCGACGATAGTACAATATGTGGTCTTAAATTCGACGAAAATTTCCTAGACTTGGTCGACCCCGTTAAGTAGAAATCATACTGATTTCGTGGACACGAACGCTTGAAAAGCGAATCGGGCCATCTCGATGACCGAGATAAACGAAAGTGAATTTGCCTTAGCCTGCGACCCTCGCATTTGATGACTTACAACATGCCTCGTACAGCCATTCCAGTTCCATGACATGTCGAAATGGCAACCAAGACGAAGAAATACTCGAATTGAATAAGTACAATCAACTCTAAAATGAATGAAAGGCTATTCGATAAAAATCGACCCAACGCGTGCGACACGGGACTTAGAAAGATATCAAGTATGGTTCGATGTCGTCGAACGATAGGACCGCTCGATGAAATTGTCTAAGAAACACGAAAACACGAGTTAAGAAATGGTAGGATGACCTGCACTCAGAAAGTCTCGAGGACGAGACTTATTTTGAGTGGTGTATTATGTAACGACCCGCTCCGCCCTAGCGGAACGCCGATTCCAAACGGCAAGTGCAACGACTCAAACGAGCCGTCGACCCGAAGAATTGCCTCGACCCGATGAAGTAATAATGCGAATCGATGCAAGGCTTGCATTGGCCCAACAAGATGAATCCAGACTTAGACTATCGAAGGCGCGCTCGGAGGATCGCTCGGCCGATGCGAACATCGCTAAGGTGGGTGGCTCCAATGAACCCGTCTGTGCTTAGCCTAGACACATAACAATGCGGACACTATCACGAGAATCGCTAGGCGACAACACCATGCATGTTAATAAATGATTCAACGCACCTAGCTAAGGGAATAATCCCATCTTGCATGCTTGTTTAGAACATGGAAAAGAACTCGGCAATTATAGAAATGCTCGCACCACGCTCTACGCTCGTGCTACGGCACAAGCTCACGTTCATGTCCCGTATACGTTCAAACAATGAAACAATGAATGGTTTACAACAATAAAATGGGAAGGCTATCAACATAGTCGCTCCGAGTAGAGTTTAGCAACATTGGAAGGCTATGGGACCGATGGGTCGCCAAGGCGACTCCCACACTGGGAGTTGCGTAATGCGTGAATGAATGAATCAACGAATGAATGAACAAACACATGAATGACTCTATGAACATACGAACAAGTGAAAGAATAACATGAAAAGAAAGAATACATGAAAGATAAGACATGGAAGACGCTAGCGACAGGTATGACGGGCACGTGCAACGGGGCTTGCTACCCGCGCTGTACGGACGCCAACCTGGTCGTTAACGCATTATGGCATGAAAGATAAGACATGGAAGACGCTAGCGACAGGTATGACGGGCACGTGCAACGGGGCTTGCTACCCGCGCTGTACGGACGCCAACCTGGTCGTTAACGCATTATGGCTAAGGGTTAGCCTACGGCTCAGAGATAGCCGCTAAGTAAAAGACAAGATAATACGAAATGGTCGTGGACAAACGGCATGGGCGATGGGGGGGTAAACCGTGGCCGTCGTGTGGAAGGATTCTGCGGCACGGGCGTTGGGGGGGTAAACCGTGGCCGGCCTAGGCAGAATCAATACGGCGCTTACGGCCTGCTTGGGTGCGGGCTTGGGCACCAAGAGACGTAAGTAGGAGGGTATATTCAAGAGACTTAACGGGGTGTACCAGCCATCACCCTACGCTAAGTTGAGAATTACCACAGGGGAATGTCCTAAATGGCTTGTAAAGCCAGCGACCCGTGCATGTAGATTAAGTGGACTATGCTGGTGGCAATCCACGTGCAAGTTCTTGCATTGAAATCAAAGTAATCTAAGTTAAATGAACAAGTGCCTCCTGAACATGAACATGCCCGAAATATAACACTCAGAACATGCTTGAAATGTAACCTGCTGAACATGCTCGATATGTAACACTCCTGAACATGCTTGAACGAAATACCCGAAACATGCTTGAATTGTAACACTCTAAAAACGTGCCTACGACGTGTTAGAACATGCCCCCGACGTGCTAGAATCCCGAGACATGGACACACACTCGATATTGAATGCGTACATGAATCGTGTTATGTTATTATTCATGAATTGTGGTTTAACTTGGTTTACCTTGAACAGGGAAGGCCGGACGGTAAGTATGGGTAAGTCGTACATGTATTTCTTATGCGACACTTGAATTCGGCCACACGAGATAGGTCATGAAATATGCCATGAAAATGACCCTAAGGCAAGATTAGAAAGACAATGAATGGTAGACGGTGCACAAAAGTAAATATAACGTGTTTGGTAATGATGGCATTGTGGGCGAGCCAGCCTCCCCACCAGTGCATAACAATGTACTGATAACCCCACAGTATGCTTGCAGGATAGCAGGAGACGTCGGCGGGTGCGGAGCTTCCGTCGAACGTGTCAAGGCGCGGAGCCAACTCTGGGGGCCTTGGAACGTTGCAAGAAGCTGAAGCACCCTATACAGGACATAATGTATCGGAACATCGCCATGTATCCTTCCATATTGTAAGCCATTTGGCACGCCTTTTATGTTTCAGAGAGAGAGAGCTTGAGCGATTTGTAATATCGGCCTAGCGCCGCTTGTAAACTTCGTGATTATCAATAAAGAGTTTGATTCGTATTCAACTTGTGTTCATTTATTTTTCCGCTGCAAATGGGAACACTCTGTGCGACTCTGTGGCCTAGGAATCAAATCGGCCGTTTCTGGACTTGGCCTTGCACGGGCGCAACCTAGGCCCGTGCGGCATCACGCCTTAGCGAGGACGATCGCTCCTACGGGAGCGGGGCGTGACATGCAGGGCTGTTATACAATAGCTATTATGACCCGGTTCTGTACCCTGTGGTGTTGCCAGAGTCCCCTTTGGAGGACGCAGGACCTGAGGCCGACGAGCCGAATGCTTAGCTAGATTTTTTTTCTGTTTCCAGTTTTGATATTTTGGAATTTTTTGTTAAATTGAATTCAGCATTCATTTCAGTTCTTTTACTTTCCAGTTGTATTTAATCAAATGTTGAATAAAGTTTTAAATTTTCGAATATTCAGTTGTGATAAATGTTTAGATGTTGTTGTGATTACCTGCTAATGGAACAGCTTACTGCCGCCGTCTCACAACGGTGCAGGCTGGGCATGATCCGGTTTGACCTAATTATTTGGGATCGGATCGTGACATGTTTTTAGTGGTGGCCTATACAAGATCCTAACAACAACTTAGGAAAATATACCTAAAAATAATTAGAACACTAGAACATTGATTTGTCACAACATAGGTCCGAATTATGTATATAAATATTTTTATTTGATTATAGACTGGTAGGATACCTTGCTTATGTTTGCATCCTAAACCTTCCAGAATATGACCAAGGAAAAGACCACCCCTGCTGGCGATGAGGTATCACCACCCGAACACACCCCATCTCCCCTAGCACGTCCAGACCCCTCACCTTTGCAGCTGACCGACCGTCCCCATCAATCACCAGCACTTCGCGGCATTTATGCCACTACATCTCAAGCGGGGAACCCTACACTTCCCCGGACTGAGCCGCAGTCCCCTGCGGTAGTGCCCGCACCAGCTGCCCCACCAGTGCCCGTGGATCCCACCGATCTAGTGGGCATGCTACGAGGAGTGCTGGAAGCCCAGAGAGCCCAAGCAGAAGCTCATCGAGAACAGACTGCAGCCCAAGCTGAAGCCCATCGCGAGCAAACCGCGATCATGAGAGAAGGCATGGAGAATGCCCATAATATGGCTATGGCTGCCCTCGAGAGAGGAGCAACAACTTCATTGGAGCCACGACCTGCCAAGGTAAACATAATTCAGGAGTTAAGTTATATATCATTAAGGCCATTCTTTGATTAGAGGCGTATTATTACATGAAGGTCGGAGATATAGAGAGTTTCAAGAAGCAGGCCCTCGACCTTTCAAAGGAACCGAGGGTATCATCTACGCCGATGAATGGCTAGATAGCATGGAGCGTCTCTTGAGCGTCGCTCGACTCCCAGAGGACCTCAAGACCTGTAGCTCCTCTCCCCGAAATTTTTTTGAAATATTTATTTATTTATTTATTTATTTTAAATAGGGATTTTAGAATTTTATAAATAATTATTTAGTTAATTATTACGGTAGATGATTTTAATCAGGATTAAATTTAGAGTATAAGGTGACTAGAAATCGTGGCACTGATAGTGCAGTGGCGTGTCTTGACTAGTGTATTAGCCATGCCAAGGAAGGCCGAGCCATAGTGATGTCCTAACTAGAAAAATCAGGCCAAGTTATGACACGACCATTATAAATAGTTTAATTATTCATTATTAATATTATTTGACGTCTAGGTGACCCGGTCGTACCAAACTAGTCAAACTGGACCCGAACTGAGCCCAAGCCCATGTAGTCATGCGGTACGTCCAATGACATTCGTGTTGACGTATTTTGGGTATGAGTGTGTGGGTTCCCGTTTTAATTATTTAATGAATATTTTCTAGTATTCATATTTATAATATTATTAATATCATTATTATTTGATATTCAATGATATTTGCATAATATGGGTCCTTATGCATTTTTGAGATTACTAGACTGGGCATGGTGGTGTATACACGTTATTGATTTATTGAATTTCGTGGCTACTACTATTATTATTATTATCATTATTATTATTATTATTATTATTATTATTATTATTATTATTATTATTATTATTATTATTAACATTTTATTTTTTTGAGGATATTATTATATAATTATTGGTTATATTATTTCTGTCAGATAAATATTATAATATATATATTCATAATTACATGAATCGGAACTACGCTAGAAATAGATAATATTGAGGTTTTTGGAGATTACTATATGTCTATTTATATATAGGAATATATAAGAAATAAGGATGCCTATTAAATAATTGTACATATATACTATTACGATTAAATATAAAATAAAGTGTATATATATATATATATATATATATATATATATATATATATATATATATATATATATATATATATATATATATATAGAGAGAGAGAGGAAGGATCAAGATTCCCACACTTTTTGCATCCCCGTGCATCCTCCCTATTTGCACCGTTGGATGGTGCTTTAAGTCATCTAATCTTAACCGTTGATTTACCAATGGTTAAGATTAGATGACTTAAAGCACATCCAACGGATGTGAACATGGGGATGCATGGGGATGCAAAAATTGTGGGGATGCCTATCCTTCCTCATATATATATATATATATATATATATATATATATATATATATATATATATATATATATATATATATATATATATATATATAAAGAGAGATATATATATAAGTATATACGTATAAATGAGTATATACATATATATTGTATGTGTGTATACGTAGAGGTATATAAAGATATACGCATGTTCGTGTATATATATAAATATATTCGTATGTATATACATATAAGTATATATATATATAAATATTAATATGTAATTTAACTACGTATATATGAAACAGCCCAGCTAAAGGCCAAAGGGGCCCAACCCGAGCTTCCCCATAGCTCAGCCCGAGCAATAAACTCTTTCCCCCCCGGCCTGAACCAATCAGAAGCAGCCCATGTTAAACTGAGAACCCCCATAAAGCCGAGCCTAGCTGCTCCTACCGCTCGAACATTCAACCCGACCCATTGCTATATAGATATGCGAGAGATGTCGAGAGTCAAAACCCTAAAAAACTCCGCAAACACAGCAACCACTCGACCCCGACCTCGAGGGCGACCCTAGGCGCGCCGCCCACCGCCATCGTTCGCCGCCGTCGACGGCCAGGTGTGCGAAACCAGCCCGCGCGCGCGGAGTAAACGGAGCGACCGCAGCAGCAGTAAGTCGGCGAGGGGACTTTCGCAGAGAGTTATCTCCGCACTCGGTCGATGAATCGTCGAACCGCTTACTCTGGTAAGATCCTGTTATAACCCCTTTAATCCCTATTAAATAGTTTAATTTCTAGTGATCCGAGACTCGAGAGAAATCGAGTGGAAGTTGACGAAAAACCTGTTAAAACAGGACACTTGTAACAGTCCCAAACATCCAGCTTCACGTCGATTTTCCCACCAATCTATCCTTCGAATCAGGAAACTTTCTAAACAGAAGTTAAACCCAACATATAGGGCTAGAAAATTCCAGTAGGAAGTTTGTAGAAATTTGATTTGTACAGAGAAATAAACACATGTAAACTTCGTCAAAAACCTGTTTTTGAAAACATAGAAAACATCCACACGACGTGCGTCCCGACATTCCGGGCGACGTGGTCGCGAACCAAAGACATCAAAAGCTGCATAACAGCTTCGTGGTCGTGTGGGCTTTGGCGGAATTCAAATTGGTCGCGTATGCGCGACGAATTTGATGCGTATCCGTCGAAATTCACCGTATCGTACACTTTGCAAATTTCTCAATTACTTTGCCTATGTTTGTCAGATCGAGACGAAACTTGTGCCAACAGGACCGTATCATTTTTTTGGTCCTGTATGCCAAGTTTGGTCCGATTCTGAGACCGTTGATAAAATCGTCGTTTTGCGAGCCCTACGGTCCGACTCGACGGATGATTTTGTGTACGGCCCGCCGGAATCCAACTTTGGACATACGGTTGGGTTTGTATCAGAAAATGAGATCCGTAGACATATAGTTTGACGATTTTAGAGACCGTTGACTCTGGCACGCTTTTCGGTGCAAAGCGGGTCCAACGGCGGACACCATTTTTGCCCAAAATTACCGTTTTGCCCCTGTGTCCAGAATTGGACTTAAGGACAGGCAATTCTAGCTAATTTGACTATTCTGAGAATGTTTGTAACATTTATTTCAGCTTTCGGAGACAGTTGTGATGGCTTGGACTTTCTGACTTGTGATTTGGCGATACATTATTGGTTCTTCGCGCTGCCACCAGGCAAGATACCTTGCCTTCCTCTATAGTTTATTTATATGCATATTTATATTATTATACAGTTTTATTAGTTGATTATTTATATGTGATTTGTACATTGTGCTTGCTAGTATATATATAGGCCTTGTTTATAGTTATCTTTGTAGTTCATATTGGATATTTATATATATAGTTCTTGTTTATAGTTATCTGTGTAGTTCATATTAGATATTTGTATATATATAGTTCTTGTTAATTTTGCAGTTCATTTTGGATTGGTTTTCTCGTGTATCGTGATTGGGTCGTGTCGTGTCATCACTTGTACTTGGACTGAGTCGTATCGTGTCATAGGATTGAATAAGTCATATCGGAACTGCTTTACCTCCTTGTCTTAAAATCTTGAAGCTAACCTGCGAGTCCACATTAGGGACGAGGGTTGGTAGTTAAGCTAACTTGAGAGCCCATATTAGGGGCGAGAGTTAGTAAGCTAATCTGCGAGCCCACATTAGGGGCGAGGGTTAGTAGTTAAGCTAACTTGCGAGCCCACACCAGGGGCGAGAGTTAGTAAGCTAGCCTGCGAGTCCACACCAGGGACGAGGGTTAGTAGTATATGGTTCACACCTGCGAGTCCACACCAGGGACGAGGGTGATGCTAGCCTGCGAGTCCACACCAGGGACGAGGGTTAGTAGTATATGGTTCACACCTGCGAGTCCACACTAGGGACGAGGGTGATGCTAGTCTGCGAGTCCACACTAGGGACGAGGGCTAGTAGTTGTTCAAACCTGCGAGTCCACACTAGGGGCGAGGGTTTGAGTATTCGAGTGGTTGTCCATTGACATCGTGATATCGTATTCTCTTGTTCTTCTCCAGCAGTTCGCTTAAGCGTAGTGGTTCTTCCAGTCGTGTATAGTCGTATTTTCGTGCGGATTGGTCTTTCTCGTTTATTTCCTGTATTTTCTTTACTGCATGATAAAGTGCTAGATAGGCATGTTTTTATGTATCTTGCTATGTCCCCTGAGGACCTGATGATCTCTTCAGGTTAGTTATTACGTGGAGTTAGTTAGCAGCTCTGGTTGGCGGATGATTATGACACTGTAGGGTCCGGATGTGATGCTATTGCTTGCGGGATTCAGGTATTGATACCATGTTTATTATTCAGTTCATCCAGCTCGTGTTTCCTTTTCATCATTATGATATACCATATTTATTCAGTTTATAGACTCATATTATTTCTTGGAATCTAATAGGACATGCATGCTAGTGGGCTGCAGACCACGACCCATACTTGTTCATTCTTGTTTATTATTCTTATTGTGGATTGAGATTTAGAGTTGTTTGCCATGATTTGGCAGTATACCCTAGCCTTGACATCGTTTACGTATTCGAGTCGGGCTGGGGTCCGTTCGATACGTAGCTGGGCTTGGACACGCTTCATATCCGAAAAGTGGGTACGGGTCATGACAAGACCGAAGCGGTAGGACTCCAGCTGGAAGATATGGAAAGCACCTGGTATCGGAATGAACCCCGACTCCAGGACAAGCAGCTTGACTGGGACACCTTCAAGAGGCTGTTCCGCAGGAAGTTCTTTCCAACATCAGAGATGCGGGAGATAAAAAGACAGTTCCAGGACCTGAAGCAAGGGAACATGACGGTTGGAGAGTATGCGGCAGAGTTCGGCCGACTTAGCCGCTTTTCCCAGAACTTGGTTGCTGACCCCAAGGATCGTGCTGAAAGGTTCAGGTATGGACTAAGGGAAGAGATTCATGCCCCTGTGATCGCAGGTGGCGCCAAGACATATGAGAAGATTCTGATACGAACTCAGGACGTGGAGAAGAGCCAGTCTTCTTATTTAAAAAGGGAGTATCCTGGAACTAGCAACTTCCAGGGTAACCAGAAGAGGCCCAACAACAACAACAGGCCTTCGCACCATCAGCAGCAGCACAATCAAGCAAGGACCAATGAACGAGTGCCTTAGAAGCAGATCCCTGTCTGTGATTTTTGCAATAGGCCAGGACATCAGTCGAACATATACAGGAAGAGGCTAGGACACTGTCTAGTCTGTGGGTCTGCCACCCACCAAGTGAAGGACTGTCCCTCGTCAGTCCACCGGACTGGAGCAACTCAGCAAAGAGCTCCCCTACCCACTCAGCAACAACGGTTCGGACAACACCAGCAGAAGATCGGACGAGCTTTTGCCCTAGCAGCAGAAGAGCAAGAACCAGAGCAGGAACCCACCGCTGATGTCATCACAGGTTCCATTTATTTGTTTTCACATCCTGATCTAGCATTATTTGATTCGGGTGCATCACACAGTTTCATATCATCAAAGTTTATTTCTGCACACCACCTAGATACGGGACTTAGCAAGATGATTAGTAGAGTTATGACCGGTGGTGGACCCATACCTATCACTGAGGCTTGTAACTGTCCCATATCTATCTCAGGCCACCAATTCTTAACACCCTTACTTGTGATGCCCTTGCCAAATTATGATATAGTCCTAGGGATGGACTGGTTAAGTGACCAACATGCACTGATAGATTGTCACAGAGGATGTGTAATCTTCAGCCCACCAGGAGAACCGGAGTTTGAAATCTCTCGAGCTCCGAAAGACATGAAGAGTGTTACCTACTCCTCTATCACCGAAGAACCCGGGCCTCCTCACCCTATTATAGCAGAATTCATGGACGTCTTTCCAGATAGTCTTCCAGGATTGCCGCCAGATCGAGGCATAGAATTCTCCTTCGACCTAGTACCCCGGCTCTTCCCATATTTCTCGGGGATGCTACAGAGTCAATCCTAAGGAGGCAAAGGAGATGAAGGACCAGATTGACGAACTGAAGGCACAAGGATTTATCAGAGACGGGGCTTCACCCTGGGGAGCACCAGTTTTGTTCGTGCCCAAGAAGGATGGAACCGTACGGATGTGCATTAATTACCGGGCACTGAACAACATTACCATCAAGAACATATACCCTCTGCCCCGGATTGACGACCTGTTTGATCAACTGAGTAGAGCCAAGGTATTTTCGAAGATAAATCTCAGATCAGGCTACCACCAAATCAAGGTCAGGAAGGAGGATATCCCAAAAACGGCATTCAACACCAAGTATGGGCAATTTGAATTCTTGGTCATGCCGTTCGGACTGACGAATGCTCCTGCGATATTCATGAACCTCATGAACAAGGTCTTCCATGAATACCTGGATCAGTTTGTTGTTGTCTTCATCGACGACATACTAATCTACTCGAAGACTGAAGAAGAGCATGAAGAGCACCTAAGGAAAGTTCTGAGCACCTTGAGGAAGGAGAAGCTCTATGGTAAACTATCTAAATACGAATTCTTTTTAGACAAAGTAGAATTTCTGGGCCATGTTGTCACAGGAAAAAGAATTTCGGTGGATCCAAAGAAGATAGTTGCTATTGAGAAGTGGACTGCACCAAGTTTGGTTGCAGAAATCAGAAGCTTTTTGGGTTTGGCTGGCTACTACCGGAAATTTGTGAAGGATTTCTCCAAGATTGCTAAACCAATGACGAAGCTCACTAGAAAGAATGAAGAATTTATTTGGTCTGAAGCTTGCCAGTCAGCTTTTGAGGAATTGAAGAAGAGGCTTACAACGGCATCGATACTTGCGCTACCCGCAGGTACGGCGGTTTCTCAATTTATAGTGATGCTTCCGGTAAGGGATTGGGCTGCGTACTTCAGCAACACGGGAAAGTAATTGCTTACGCATCTAGGCAATTACGGACTCATGAGAAAAACTATCCCACACATGATTTGGAGCTTGCAGCGGTGATATTTGTATTGAAGCTATGGAAGCACTACCTTTATGGAGAGAGAGTGGAAATATTTACAGACCACAAAAGTCTTAAATATATTTTCACTCAGAAGGAGCTGGACATGCGACAGAGACGATGGCTGGAGCTGATGAAGGATTTCGACATCAACCTGCAGTATCATCCGGGTAAGGCTAATGTTGTTGCAGATGCACTTTGTCGATACCCGATGGCAATGTTCTTGACCAAGGAGCATCATTTGCTGGAGGACATAGAAAAGTTCGGACTAGAAATTATACTGCCTGAAGAAGAAATAAAGAAACTGGAAAGAGAAGCCATTGTACCATAAGCTGATTCAACAATGATGCAGTTGCAAGTGCGTTCAAGTCTTATGGACAGAGTCAAGGAGGCACAATTCCAAGACGAGACGCTTTGCAAACTCAGAGACCAAGTGTTGGCAGGAACACTCGAAGGATTCTCAATCGCCAGTGACGGAGCACTGAAGAATGGTACGAGGCTTTGCGTACCAACTGGCGAACTGAGGAACGAGCTGATGCAAGAAGTACACCAGTCTGAGTATTCTATACATCCTGGAGCCAACAAGATATATCGAGATATGCGTACCATTATTTGGTGGTATGGAACGAAGAAGGATGTATCCAGATTTGTGGCTAGATGCTTGATTTGTTAACAAGTGAAGGCTAGCAGATAGAGACCCGTATGACTTCTACAGCCGCTTGACATCCCGAAGTGGAAATGGGAGCACATAACAATGGATTTTGTGTCGGGACTGCCTCGATCCCAAGGAGGGAAGGATGCCATTTGGGTAATCGTGGACCGACTGACGAAGTCAGCTCACTTTATCCCCTTCAAGGTTGGTCTATCCACCGAGAAGTTGGCAGTACTGTACATACAGCACATCTACCGGATTTATGGAGTTCCAGTAAGTATTGTATCTGACAGAGATACTAGATTTACCTCTCACTTTTAGAAGAGTTTGTATGACAGTTTGGGAACACAACTGAAGTTCAGCACCGCTACCATCCCCAGACTGACGGGCAATCAGAGAGAACAATCCAGATGCTAGAAGACATGCTGAGATCCTGCGTCTTGGAATTTTGAGGGTCTTGGGAAGACCATTTGCACCTGGTAGAGTTCTCTTACAACAACAGCTACCAAGCTAGCATCGGTATAACACCGTTCGAGGCACTCTATGGACGTCGTTGTCGCACTCCACTTGCTTGGGACGACGTCGGAGAACGAGTATTTCTTGGAACTGAGATAGTGACCGATACAGCAGAGAAGGTAAGAATGATCAGAGACAAGCTCAGGATTGCCCAGGATAGACAGAAGCATTGGGCCGATAGCAGCCGACGGCCTTTGGAGTTTGAAGAAGGCGACAGTGTGTTTGTGAAGATCTCTCCTACCAGAGGAACCATCCGTTTCGGCAGAGCAGGAAAGCTAAGCCCCAGGTATATTGGTCCTTTTGAAGTACTTAACAGGATTGGAGAAGTGGCTTATCGGGTGGCTCTACCCCCAAGTCTCGAAGGCGTCCACAACATCTTCCACGTTTCGCAGCTGAGACGCTACATCCCGGACCCGAGCCACATCTTAGACCATTCGGAGCTGGAAATTGGACCCAGCCTCACAGTGCTAGAGAAGCCAGTGGCAATATTGGACAGAGGAGAGAAGAGAACCAGGAACTCCGTGACGCCAATAGTCAGAGTTATGTGGAGACACAACTCACCAGGCGAATCTACCTGGGAGCGAGAAGACCAGATGCAGGAGCAGTATCCATATCTGTTTGAGAATTGAGGTAACCCCTAACCCTGCCTTTAATTTCGAGGACAAAATTTTCTAAGGAGGGAAGATTGTGAAACCCAGATTTTAGATTTAATGGTTTTGTAATTTATTATTAGTATTATATAATATTATTACTATTTATTAATATTATATATTGGGTTTGAAATTATTTTCAAAAGAATAACTGGGATTTTTGCTTGCGAGACCCGAGCCTGGACCAGTTCGAACCCGAACCCAATCATGCTTCCAAACCCGTCAGTATTTCCCTCTTTTAAAATCCTAATTACTATATATTAATTTTTTATAAAAAAAAGAAAGAAGAAGTTTTGACTAATTCCTAATTTCCCATACTCCATGACCTGGGCCATTCACGTGCCCCCTATTCTCTCCTGCAAACCCACGCTCCTCCACATTTCCTCCCACTCCTTCCCTTACTTAACCCACCAACTCACACTTCCATCACTACTCTCTCTCTCTCTCACGAAATCAACCCTCACTTATTTTCCCTCTTCCCTTTCTCTCAATACTCTCCACTCCAGAACCTCACCGTGCCCTAGTCCGCGACTCCACCGAGCGGCCGACCCCTAGCTCCGGCGCCGTTCCCCGGCCACGCCCACTTCCGGTGCCCGTGAGTCCCCGGCCCCCTCTGTCGGACCCGCGCCCCAGGGCCGCGTCCCCGGCCCCGATCGGGACCCGCGACCCCGACGCCCAGCCGGCCCCGACGCCCAGTCGGCCCCGGCGCCGCCCCACTCCGTGCGCCCCTATCGGCCCGCCACCAGTGCCTCCTTCGGCCCCGCCGGTCTCCTCCGGCGCTAACCCGCGCTTCGGCCGTTCCCCTCTGCTCCGGTTCCTGCAAGCCCGTGCTCCGCTGTTTCCGAACAACGCTGTCCAGCGCTGTCCCGGGACTTCCGAACTTGCTGTCCGTGCTTTTCCATGCCCGGATCCCGCTGTCCAGCGCAGCCGTACCCCGGTGAGGCACTGTCCCGAGCCGGTCCACTGTCCGCGGATTTTTTTTTCTTCTTTATAAACATCTGAGAGGTCTAGCCGATCAACCCAAGGTATAATTTCGTATTCCCGTCCCCGTTTCCGTAGTCGATGATGAAATTGGTCCCCGATTCCCTCCCGGGAATTTGGTTTTAGGTCGACGTAGTGACTTCGGATTTTTTGGAGACGTTCTGTGATGTTCTGTGGTTATTTCGGATTTTTCCGAAATGTGATTTCTGGATTTTTGGGTGCTGTGGTTTCCGATTTCATTTCGGGATTTCCGATATATTTCGGGTTCCGATTAAGCTTCGAAAATTATTCTGTGAACTTAATTTTTTTGTGTAAAATGGTTTGGAAGTTAATTTCTGGGGTTTTCTGGTTTGGGACTTTTATTATGGGTGTTTCGGCACATTTTCCCAGTTTTGGGTTATCCCGAATATAGAGGAAATGCTGCCCAAATTTTTATAAAACTTTTATAAATGAGTTTTAAATTGGTTTTCGAAAATAATTTATTAATTGGATTTTGGGCGACGACCATACCGGTCCGTGGGCTCTAGCGAAAATAATTTCCAGTTTTGATGTTTTGGAATTTTTGTTAAATTGAATTCAGCATTCATTTCAGTTCTTTTACTTTCCAGTTGTATTTAATCAAATGTTGAATAAAGTTTTAAATTCCCGAATATTCAGTTGTGACAAATGTTTAGATGTTGTTGTGATTACCTGCTAATGGAACAGCTTACTGCCGCCGTCTCACAACCGTGCAGGCTGGGCATGATCCGGTTCGACCCAATTATTTGGGATCGGGTCGTGACAAAAATGTCCTGTATGTCCCCTAAGATCCAAAGCCAATACTAGAGAAAGTTCTGTAAGTTGGATAGCATGTCTCCCAACCTAGCATTCCGTGGTCCTTGTGATCTATTAACAAGGTAATTGACCGACACTAATGGGTTTACTTAGAATATAGAATTCAGAAGTTCATAACCCATTAGTCAACCAAGGACCTAAGGATAAAAAAAGATAGTAGGATGCCTATATAAGCAATAACACCAGGAAAGGATTTGATTTTCCCAAAACTCGAACTACTTATGCCTCCTTTCCGAAAGTCTCGCCTATCTATATTTTGACTATCTTGACCAATACTGTTATTACAGCCTAGTTTCGCAAGCTTATTCTTTTACCGAGCTTGACTCACGACATATGTTTATTGGGGAATCCCGCTAACATATTGTCTAAACAGAATCATTGTATTACGGTCTGATCAACTTCGACTCGAATTTCGACCCAATATATGGTTGGGATCAACTCGAAGCCCACTACGCACATGTCACTAGTGTGCCATTCAATTGTGTCTTCTCGTGCTACTTAAACACAAAAGTCACGGAAGGTGCATCTTCAGGGCTTACAGAACCTATTTAACCAATCCGGCTGCCAAACTAGCTCAACCACTTGGGAGAAAACTTATTCCAGGTTACCCTAACCTAGTAGAAATAGTTTTATCATTGGGATCTTGTCCAGTCAATATAGATTGAAATCCGAAGTTCATCCAACCAGTGATTGATGTCCAATCAGGGAATCCATTAAGACCTAGTAAAATCCATACGTACCACCATATTTGGACTAGAAAACCGAACTATTTGAAATAGGTCCCTGTACCTATTATGAAGCCTCCACCTCTTAGAATGCGATGTCATTCGTAACCCTTATTCCATCTACCTGGAAGTCGAGATACGATCTTATATTGCATTTATACCCTTGCTTGTGTGTTTAAATAACCACGAAAAGGATCAAAATCTTGATTTCTCAAATTTTATTCTATTTTGGAACCTTGTTTAGAATTTTAAGAACGGAACTTTCGTATTGCATGGATTGCAAGACCCTCTAAGAAACGAAGAGTTCTTCGATTTAGCAAGTGACTGGACTAGAGTAGCCCAATCTAGCAAATAAGTCAATGGTTCATAAACTCTATTCTATCTGCATTATTGGATCTCTCTACCGCTCTTGAAACTTCATAACTGCTCTCAATTATTTTTCTTATCTGCTTGTCCTTCCTATTTTAGAGCGACGAGTGGCCATGTTTATTAGAATTTATCAATATTTCTTAACTACTTGTGTAAATTTGTGCTTGTTAAATTTTGGGTTGCGTGATAGATAAGAGAGGACTATAGAGGCCATATGTCCTAGATATATGTCGGTAGTTACTTTTTGCAATTAGCTGGAGGGTTACAATGTTATGGCGTCAAGTGTTTGAAGGGGGTAGTATGACCAAAGGTTGGTAGAAGTCATCGATGATTCGTAGTTACGAAATGGCTAGAGAATATTATAAACTATTTTGAGGAATTAAAATTTAAGGAGATTAAGGTTCAGGTAGACTCCTTATTGAATCCTAAGGAATAGTTATGGATTAGAATTTCGAGGACAAAATTATTTTTAAGGTGGATAGATTTGTAGCTCCCCTTCCCAAAAATTTAGAAATTTTATTAGTATTTATTTTATTTGAATGGTTATTTTTAGATTTTATAAATAATTATTTAGTTATTTATTACGGTAGATGACTTTATCCATGGTGGAGTTTTTGAGGACAAGACGACTAGAAATCGTGGCACGGATAGTACAATGGCGTGTGACTAGTGTATTAGCCCTGGTAGGGAAGGCCCAACCATAAGTGGGTCCTAACTAGGAAAACCAGGCCAAGCTATAGCATGACTATTAAAAATAGTTTAAATTAATTATTATTAGATTTAATGACTTTGCAGGAACCCGATCGTACCAAACTAGTCAAAATGGACCCGAACTGAGCCCAAGCCCATGTAGTCATGCGCTACGTCCAATGACATTCTTGTTGATGTATGTTGGGTTGATTGTGTCGCATTCCATTTTAGGGATCTAATGAATATTTTTAAGTATTCTTATTTAAATATTATAAATATCATTATTAGTTGGTATTCAATGATATTGTATAAAATAGGCCCTCGTATATTTTAGGACTAGTAGACTGTACAAAGGATATGTAACGTCCGTATCTCGGAATACGTTTTTGATTAGGCCCATATGTATTTCGGACCTGTATTTTATTTTCTCAGATTTTGGCCTGTAATTGTATTTTGGCTCGACTTGCGGATTTTAGTTTTCTCGTAAATTGAGTTTTTGGACCTGGCGTGGTTTTATTCTTTGTGGAGAGGATTTGGTTTGGTTTGCTTTGGACTACCCTTAGTTAAACTCCACCCTCAATACAACACACCTCCCTCATTAAAACCCTACCTAACTTTTCTCTCTCCTCTTTACTTCCATTAAATTTTCTCTATCTTCTTCTTCCTTCATCCACACAACACCCAACCTCCATAGGTAAGTGCACCTTGCCACCAAATAGGAACCCTATTTTATTTGTACATTAGTTAGATTAGGCCATGATGAACCACATTAGAACTTGGTATTTTGTGATTTGGAGTTTCCATTTTCTAGATCTAAGTTTTAACCATTTTGGATTTTCTTGGTTTTGATCTATTAAACTTAGATTTTTGCTTGTTTGAGGTTTCCATGTGGTAGAGAATTCAATTTTACACAAGTTAGAACTTTGAAAATCTAAATTTCGTTTTGATTTGGCCAAGTTATGAGATTTGGAAATTTTAGTGTTCTTGGGTTCTCTTCTCGGCCTGTTGGAGAAGAAGACCTCGGCCAGCGCTCTTTAGCGCTGGGCTGACCCACGCTCGGCGTCCTTTGGCGAACCGTGCCCCTTTGTCGGCGCTCTTTAGCTCCAGCGCAGCTCACCCCCCACTGCAACCCGACCCCAGCGCAGCTCGACTCCAGCGCAGCTCACTTCCTAGCGCAGCTCAACCCCAGCACAGCTTGACCCTAGCGTAACCCGACCCCAGCGCAGCTAGACCCAGCGCAGCTTAACCCTAGCGCAAACCGACCCCAGCACAACTCGACCCTAGCGTAGCTTGACCCTAGCACAACCCGACCCCAGTGCAGCTCGACCCTAGCGCAATCTGACCCTAGCGCAACCCGACCCCAGGAACCCCAGCGCAATCTACTTGCCCATGGTGGTTGGTTTTATTTTTCTTGGGCTTGGCTTCTCTTTTGTGGATTGGAGTTCTGAGATCTTGTCCCACACAACACGACTGTCTTGACCCAACACGACCTGGTACGGTTTCGGTGTTTTGCTTATGACTAGTACGGTTTTCGTGATTTCTATGATTATGATCCTAGTACTTCTGATCTTCTTAATAGTGACCCGATGGGGTGCGCTCTTAACTGGTAACTGTGATTCATAATTAATCTCTGTAACTGGATAACTTGATAGTGGCCCGTGGCGGGCGCACTCCTGACTTGTAACTCGACTTGATAATTGATGCTATTGTGATGGCAAACTTGACTCATATAACCAACTTTGATACCGTGGGTGTTCATTCTTGCTGCTTCGTGTAATCTACTTGTCTTGTATTGTCTTGCATCATGTCTAGGACGTGACTCCCTGGTTACCACGGTCAGGGATTCGTACTGAATATGGATTAGGCTAATTACTAGATCAAACTATAGTTCATGGAGAATTCCTAGTCACAGGCGATCTCGTTATCTGGGCGCTTTAAATGGACTTGTAGCCTGCCGATGAGTAGGGCACATTTCCAGCACACTATCATGTTTGCACCCTCTAAGTCACCTAAGGGTACATTATCTCCCGGACAATGTACCCAATCATACTCTCAACCCGCGGAAGGATAACTGGATAGTCTGCAGGGCTTAGGACTGGAAATTTCTCATTTGCACCTTGTTAGTAATTAGGCATATGATAACCCTAGTTAGTTAAGTAGTAAGCCGTAGTATTTGCTTAGCCGCTTGTGAATGGATGGTGTCCATCCCTGTCTAAGTCTCGTCTAGTCCCAGTACCTGGTTCCTCCTGAACATGTTGTTTTACTTATCTTTAACAATAAATGAGTAGAGACAAAGTGCTATTCAGGCGAAGGGTACAACCCCGGTCCTTGTTTAGTTAAGGGTTGTAACCTGGCTCCCGGAATGGTTCCACGTCCCTAGTCGTTTATTATCCTGTTGTACTCTTTATTAATGGTACTTTCTTCTATTTTCCTTATGATCTGATATGCTGGCTTTCGTTCTTATTTCGTGGCCTCCTTTGTGGCACTTGCTCTTTCTGGGATTTGATCCAGCTGGTTTTGTGTGGCCAGATTTCGGAGCAGCTCCCGAAGATCTACCGAACTTCCAGCCCAATGGTGACAATTAGACGGAACCCGGGCTACGAGTGGGTTTCCTTTTTGATTCGCTCACTACATTGTAAAATTATTCTTTTGAGGCATTTAGCCGACGAGCACCTGTTAGCTCGATGCATATTTACTTACTGTCTGCCTACGGGTGTAACATGATTAACAAATCCTAGGGTTGATCATGTATGACTGAACTCTTACTATTCTTGACATTTTGTACGACTAGCTTCATGATCATCCAATATATAATGTATGGGACACCTTGCTATTTATATTTGGTGTTCTGACATTGTAACTATTATTGCCTGCTTGAGATTGAGACAATAGGCTTGTTCATGACCATAGGAGACTGTGGCTTGTAGTTAAATCTCATATATCTAGACAGCCGTGGCCGTATAGCGAGGTGGATTCCATTTCAATATACGTAGCTGGCTACGCCCCCGCTCTCCAGTATTCTGGTTTTGGGGCATCACATGGTTTAAGTGGTGGCCCATACAGGTCTTGTAAATCAAGATATGTGAGGGTTTACCGGATAGATGTCTCAATAAGTACTCGTCCTTGATCTCTGTTCATATCCTCTGAATCTCTGGATTCTTGCCCTGATCATGTGCTTGTATCGTTGATCTGTCCTGGTCCTTCCTTATTGTTCCCTATGTCGTCTTCTTCAGCGGCACTGTACCTGGCCCCGCCAATCAGCGAGGTGGAGCATTCCCGTAGACCAGCAGCAACCCAGAGATCAAGTCCAGCATTCCGGAGTAGCCTCCAGAGTTGTACCTACTGGAGGAGAGCCCCCAGTTCAGCCCGTTCGACCTGCCGAGCCTGATGATGGCACCTTGGTAGGTCTCATCAGGACCTTGATAGCTTCCCAGGATCGTAGAGGAGACGCCTTGCACCAGGCAGTGGCAGATGCTTTGACCAGAGGCGGTCATCCAGGGAACAGCGTGGCCAACAGCTTCAAGCGCTTGAACCCTCCATTCTTCGATGGCAGCGAAGATGCGATTGCCGCGGACGCTTGGCTTCAGGATACCGAGGTGGTTCTGGAAGCAGCTAGGACACCTGAGAATAAGAAGGTGGCGGTGGTACACCTACAGTTGCAGGACTTAGCTCGCAGTTGGTGGGCAGCGCAGGCCGTGGGATTAGCGGCGCCGGTTACTTGGACGGTGTTTAGAGAAAGATTCCAGACGAAGTATTTTGATGTTGTAGCTCGGTACGACCTACAGACGAGATTTACCAACTTGAAGCAAGGAGGCAGGACGGTCGACGGTTATGCATCTGAGTTTTCTAGACTCACTAGGTTTGCCCCCACCTTGGTGGCGACCGAGCTTGATAGGGCCCAGCGGTTCCAGCAGGGGCTGTATTTGGAGATCTTATTGGTAGTTGAGCAGTTAGAGCACCAGACGTTCGATGCAGTATTGAGGGCAGCTAGCAGGCACGAGTACACCTTCTAGGGATCGTGGATAAGACCAAAGGTAGGAAGCGGTCCCACAATCAGATGCACCAATCATCAGCTCCAGCCTCGGCAGCTAGGGGTTTGACCATTAGAACTTCGAGGCGGGCGACCTCAGTGACGTCAGTTCAACATTCAATCCCGACGTACCCGCAGCAGCAGAAGCAGAAGCCGACTTCCGCGATGGGATGTTCTCATTGCGGGAAGCCATGGCATGTGGTGGCAGATTATCGCAGGGCGCAGGTATTGTGCCTGGCTTGTGGAGCGGCAGATCACAAGATAGGAGCCTGCCCGAATAGGGGTAGTTCATCCTCTTCCAACCTAATCAGTCCATCGGTTAGGGGACCAGCACCTATGCAGCAGCAGCAGTACCCGAGGCCATTGTTGCCTCAGGCACAGGCATTTCAGCAGCAGAACCAGCAGCAGTACCCAGGCTCAAGTGCAGAACAGGCATAGAGGTTTCCAGCAGAGGGGACCCGCAGCTAGAGGACAAGGTCAGGCAATAATGATGACTATGGAAGAAGAGGTTGTACCAGGTGAGGTAGTGGCAGGTACTATTCTCGTCAATCCTCTCCAGCATCGGTATTATTTGATTCTGGTGCATCGCATTCATTCATGTCTGCACGATTCGCAACATGGATAGGATTGGAGCCAGAGTCATTATCAGTAAGGCTCAATATACTTACTGGTAATGGTCTTATGGGAGTAGATCGAGTATTTTCCTCGTGTCGGATCGTAGTTAGCGGTAGAGAGTTCCCCGCTAGATTTATAGAGTTTTCTATGGCAGACTATGATGTAGTCTTAGGCATGGATTGGTTGAGGAACCAGTATGCTAGGATAGACTGCCATGTTGGCAGGGTTGTCTTTAGTATTCCAGGCGAGCCAGAGTTTTCATTTTCTAGAGGCACAGTGGAGCCACCTCCCCCAGTATTGCGGATGGCAGTAGCAGTACTACAGTTACCCCGGATAGTTGTAGAGTTTCCAGATGTCTTTCCAGAAGAACTTCCAGGGATATCTCCAGAGCGGGAGATCGAGTTTACTACAGACTTGATCCCCGGGACGGCACCAGTATCAGAGCGAGTCTACAGGATGGCGCCTCAGAGTTGGAGATTTTGTACAAGATGATTGAAGAAATAAGGACCAAGGGATTCATTCGTGCAAGTGGATCGCCTTGGGGAGCCCCAATGCTTCTTGTGAAGAAGAAGGATGGTACGTCCAGGCTATGTGTAGATTATCATACCTTGAACTCGACGACAATCAAGAACAGATACCCTCCGAAGATAGATGACTTGTTTGATCAACTCAAGGAGGCTTTAGTGTTTTCGAAGATAGACTTGCGATCAGGGTACCACCAGATCAGGGTCAGAGAGCAGGACATTCCAAAGACAACATTTAGATCAAGGTATGGGCATTGGGAGTTTCTTGTTATGCCATTCGGAGCAACCGATGCGCCAGCCGTATTCATGGACCTCATGAATCGCATTTTCATGCCTTACTTGGATCAGTTCGTGATCGTGTTCCTAGATGACATCCTGGTCTACATCAAGAGCGAAGCAGAGCACGAGCAGCATCTCAGAATCGTCCTTCAGACGCTTAGAAAGCATCAGTTGTACGCCAAGTTCAGTAAATGTGAGTTCTGGCTCGATCGTATTTCGTACTTGGGTCACATCATTACCCGAGGAGGAGTGGAAGTGGATCCCCAGAAGACTGTGGCTATCGAGACATAGCCAGTACCTAGATCAGTGGCAGAGGTTCGCAGCTTCCTTGGATTGGCCGGCTACTACCGGCGATTTGTTTCAGATTTTGCAAGAATTTCAGCGCCGATGACCCAGTTGACCCGCAAGGATGTACCGTTCATATGGACAGAGAGTACCAGGAATCATTTCAGAAGTTGAAGCGAGGTTTGGTAACGGCTCCCATTCTCACACTTCCAGATGGGACCGGAGGATTCACAGTTTAGTGCGACGCTTCAGGCAGAGGATTGGGGTGTGTCTTGATACAGCATGGAAAGGTATATCTTATGCATCACGTCAACTTCGTGATCATGAGAAGAATTACCCGACCCACGACTTGGAACTGGCGACGGTAGTGTTTGCGCTTAAGCTTTGGCGGCACTACTTGTACGGAGATAGAGTGGAGATATTTACTGATCACAAGAGCCTGAAGTATGTTTTCATCCAGAAGGACCTTAACATGCGGCAGAGAAGATGGCTCGAGCTACTGGTGGACTTTAATATGGATTTGCAGTATCACCCAGGGAAGGCCAACGTTGTAGCAGATGCGTTGAGCAGGAGAGCCGGAGTTTACATCCTAACGGCACAACCAGAGTTATTGGCAGATCTTCAGAATATGGGAATTAAAGTGGTTCTTCCTACCAAAGTGGCGTTGATGGCCAGTCTACAGGTTCAGTCCAGCATAGTTGAGAGGATCCGGGGGGCACAGTCAGCAGATTCCAAGCTTCAGCGACTCAGAGCAGAGTGTGAGGCAGGCAGGAAGAAGGCTTGAGTTGTGCATTCATGAAGATGGTACACTTCGACACGGCACTCGTCTTTGTGTACCCAGTGGAGATATCAGACAGGAGGTCATGGCAGAAGCTCACAGTTCACAGTATTCTATTCATCCCGGTGGCACGAAGATGTATAAAGACATTCGTCAACATTTATGGAGGAATGGCATGAAGAGGGAGATAGCCCAGTTTGTCTCTCGGTGTTTGGTTTACCAGCAGGTTAAAGCTGAACATCAGAGGTCCGCTGGACTTCTTCAGCCCTTGCCGATTCCAGAATGGAAGTGGGAGCATGTGACCATGGATTTTGTGATTGGATTGCCTAGATCCCCAGCTGGTCGAGATGCTATTTGGGTTATAGTTGACAGGCTCACGAAAGTGGCTCACTTTCTCTCGTTCAGAGTTGGGCAGTCTACGGCACAGTTTGCAGAAATGTATCTCAGGCGGATCATCAGGCTTCATGGGGTGCCGGTCAGTATCACCTCGGACAGGGATTCAAGATTCATATCACACTTTTGGCGTAGCCTGCAAGAGAGTTTGGGAACTCATCTTCAGTTTAGCTCAGCTTATCATCCGCAGACAGATGGCCAGTCGGAACGCACAATCCAGACTCTTGAAGATATGTTAAGATCTTATACCCTTGACTTCGGTGGTTCATGGGAGGATCACCTGCACCTGGTGGAATTCTCCTACAACAATAGTTTTCAGGCCAGTATTCAGATGGCTCCGTTCGAGGCACTGTATGGTAGGAAGTACAGATCCCCGTTAGCTGGGATAATGTGGAGAGAAGCAGATGCTTGGTCCAGAAATGATTGCCCAGACGGTTGAAGTGGTCAAAAGGATCAGAGATCGTCTTCGAGTGGCCCAAGATCGCCAGCGCCATTGGGCCGATGCTCATCGGCGTCCCTTAGAGTTTGCTATCGGCGACCATGTATTCCTTAGGATCTCGCCTAACCGCGACGTCATTCGCTTTGGCGTACGAGGAAAGCTTAGTCCTAGGTATATAGGGTCGTTCGATATCCTGGAGCGAGTAGAAGATGTATCCTATCGTCTCGCTCTTCCGCCGTCGCAAAGTGAGGTGCATGATGTTCCATGTGTCCCAATTACGACGGTACATCCCGGACCCGAGCCATATCCTGGACCATTCGAAATTGGTTGTTGGTACCAACCTTTCGTATGAAGAGAGGCCCGTGTCTATATTGGACCAGAGAGAAAAGATACTCAAGAACAAGACTATTAGCTTAGTCCGTGTTGCTTGGGGTCATCACTCTCTAGGTGAGTCAACGTGGGAGCGTGAAGACGACATCGATCGTGATATCCGACTTTTTGACTCGTAAGGTATAATGCTTCCTTATGCCTTATGCTTTCCATCCCTTGCTTGCATGGATTGTTTGATTGTCTGCTTAGTGTAACTTATTTGTGGATAGTATAGCTGGCTCTTACATTTCTAAGCATCTTAATTTAAATTCGAGGACGAAATTCTTTTAAGGTGGGTAGAGTTGTAACGTCCGTATTTCGGAATACGTATTTTTGATTAGGCCCATATGTATTTCGGACCTGTATTTTATTTTCTCGGATTTGGCCTGTAATATTTTGGCTCGACTTGCGAATTTTGGTTTTCTCGTAAATTGAGTTTTGGACCTGGCGTGATTTTATTCTTTGTAGAGAGGATTTGGTTTGCTTTGCTTTGGACTACCCTTAGTTAAACTCCACCCTCAACACAACACACCCTCCCTCATTAAAACCCCACCTAACTTTTCTCTCTCCTCATTACTCTTCCATTAAATTTTCTCCATCTTCTTCTTCCTTCCTCCACACAACACCCAACCTCCATAGGCAAGTGCACCTTGCCACCAAATAGGAACCCTATTTTATTTGCCTATTAGTTAGATTAGGCCATGGTGAACCATATTAGAACTTGGCATTTTGTGATTTGGAGTTTCCATTTTTCTAGATCTAAGTTTTAACCATTTTAGGATTTTCTTGGTTTTGATCTATTAAACTTAGATTTTTGCTTGTTTTGAGGTTTCCATGTGGTAGAGAATTCAATTTTACACAAGTTAGAACTTTGAAAATCTAAATTTTGTTTTGATTTGGCCAAGTTATGAGATTTAGAAATTTTGGTGTTCTTGGGTTCTCTTCTCGGCCTGTTGGAGAAGAAAACCTCGGCCAGCGCTCTTTAGCGCTGGGCTGACCCGCGCTCGGCACCCTTTGGCGAACCGCGCCCCTTCGCTGGCGCTCTTTAGCTCCAACGCCTCACCCCCCAGCGCAACCCGACCCCAGCGCAGCTCGACTCCAGTGCAGCTCACTTCCTAGCACAGCTCAACCCCAGCGCAGCTTGACCCTAGCGCAACCTGACCCCAGCGCAGCTAGACCCCAGCGCAGCTTGACCCTAGCGCAACCCGACCCCAGCGCAGCTCGACCGCAGCGCAGCTTGACCCTAGCGCAACCCGACCCCAGCGCAGCTCGACCCTAGCGCAATCTGACCCTAGCGCAACCCGACCCCAGGAACCCCAGCGCAATCTACTTGCCCATGGTGGTTGGTTTTATTTTCCTTGGGCTTGGCTTCTCTTTTGTGGATTGGAGTTCTGAGATCTTGTTCCACACAACACGACTGTCTTGACCCAACACGACCTGGCACGGTTTCGATGTTTTGCTTATGACTAGTACGGTTTTCGTAATTTCTGTGATTATGATCCTAGTACTTCTGATCTTCTTAGTAGTGACCCGATGGGGTGCGCTCATAACTGGTAACTGTAATTCATAATTAATCTCTGTAACTGGATAACTTGATAGTGGCCCGTGGTGGCGCACTCCTGACTTGTAACTCGACTTGATAATTGATGTGTTGCGATGGCAAACTTGACTCATATAACCAACTTTGACACCATGGGTGTTCATTCTTGCTGCTTCGTGCAATCCACTTGTCTTGTCTTGTCTTGCATCATGTCTAGGACGTGACTCCCTGGTTACCACGGTCAGGGATTCGCACTGAATATGGATTAGGCTAATTACTATATCAACTATAGTTCATGGAGAATTCCCAGTCACAGGCGATCTCGTTATCGGGCGCTTTAAATGGACTTGTAGCCTGTCGACGAGTAGGGCACATTTCCAGCATACTGTCATGTGTTGCACTCTCTAAGTCACCTAAGGGTGCATTGTCTCCGGGCAATGTACCCAACCATACTCTCAACCCGCGGAAGGATAACTGGATAGTCTGCAGGACTTGGGACTGGGAATTTCTCATTTGCACCTTGTTAGTAATTAGGCATATGATAACCCTAGTTAGTTAAGTAGTAAGCCGTAGTATTTGCTTGGCCGCTTGTGAATGGATGGTGTCCAGCCCTATCTAAGTCTCGTCTAGTCCCAGTACCTGGTTCCTCCTGAACATGTTTGTTTTACTTATCTTTAACAATAAATGAGTAGAGACAAGGTGCTATTCAGGCGAAGGGTACAACCCGGTCCTTGTTTGGTTAAGGGTTGTAACCTGGCTCCCGGAATGGTTCCACGTCCCTAGTTTATTGTCCTGTTGTACTCTTTATTAATGGTACTTTTCTTCTATTTTCCTTATGATCTGATATGCTGGCTTTCGTTCTTATTTCGTGGCCTCCTTTGTGGCACTTGCTTTTGGGGTTTGACCCAGCTGGTTTTGTGTGGCCAGATTTCGGAGCAGCTCCCGAAGATCTACCGAACTTCCAGCCCAATGGTGATAACTAGACGGAACCCGGGCTACGAGTGGGTTTTCCTTTTTGATTCGCTCACTACATTGTAAAATTATTCTTTTGAGACGTTTAGCCGACGAGCACCTGTTAGCTCGATGCATATTTACTTACTGTCTGCCTACAGGCTGTAACATGATTAACAAATCCTAGGGTTGATCATGTATGACTGAACTCTTGCTAGTCTTGACATTTTGTACGACTAGCTTCATGATCATCCAATATAATGTAGGGACGCCTTGCTATTATATATTTGGTGCTCTGACATCTTGTAACTATTGCCTGCTTGAGATTGAGACAATAGGCTTGTTCATGACCATAGGAGACTGTTGGCTTGTAGTTAAACCCTCATATATCTAGACAGCCGTGACCATATAGCGAGGTGGATTCCATTTCAATATACGTAGCTGGCTATGTACGCCCCCGCTCTCCAGTATTCTGGTTCTGGGGCGTCACAAGATATATATATACCATTATTGGTTTATTAAATTTCGTTATTATTGTTATATTTTTTATTGGGATTGTTAGTTAATATTATTATTTATTGGTTATATATTTTATTGTCAAATAAATATTATATTGTGCGTATTTGTATGTATATAAATATATATATATATATATATATATATATATATATATATATATATATAATATATATATATATTATAATACATGTGTGTAGGTGTATATATATAAATATATGTGATGTGTATATATATATAAATATATTATATATGCGTATATGTGTAATATACATAAATATGTGTGTTGTGAATATGAATATATGAATATATATATATTAAATGTATACGTGTAATATAGTATATGCGAATATACGTATACATATACGCGTATAATATATATATATTATATATAATATATATATAATAGAATATATATATATTATATAATATATATATATAATAGATAATAACTAGAAATAGAAAAAAGAAAAAAGGAAATAGAAAGAATAATTGAGTAAATCCCATTCCAGCCCAATTGATCCCAGCCCGTCCAAAACCCACCCACACAGATCAGCTGAGCCCAACCCTTAGCACCCCAGCCCAAACCCAGGCTGAACCGAGCGGAGTTTTCCCTCAACCCTGCTATTAATCGCGTGGAGGAGAAGTTTTCGAGAACTACAAAAACCCTAACACCTAGACATCGACCATACCATCTGGGCGCACCCCTCGCGACCGCGTTGCCGCCGCGAGCCGTCGCCGACCGGCCAGGGCTGCCGGCCGCGCTGACAGAGCGGAAACAGTAGCACGCACAAGCAGTCGCAGTTACATACTTTTTGTGATCGAGTTTCTAACCAAATGTTCGAATCGTTTTTTATTACGTAAATTTTTAGGTCTAGCCCATATACCCCTCTAGGACCCATCTAATTACATCGTCTCGTAGTGATGCGGTGTCGACAAATATTCGACGCGAAGTTTCCCGAAAAACTTCTCGGAAACAGAACGTATAGGACAGTCCAACACCCCTTTTGGAAGGCGATTTGCAGCCAAACCATCGACCGATTTGGAAATCCATTTAAATAGATTTATAGCCTATATAAGTAGGATTAAAACCCAACTTTTAGATTGAATTTCGTTCATAGCAGTTCGAAAACCCCATGTGAAAATCAAGAAAAACTTGGTGAAACAGTTTTCAAAAAATCAAAAACTCATCCCACGACGTGCGTCCCGCCAATCCGGGCGACGTTGTCGCGAATCGAAAGCATCGAAAGCTGCGTATCGGCTTCGTGGACGTGTGGGCTTTGACGAAATTCAAATTGGTCGCGTGTGCGCGACGAATTGATGCGTATCCGTCGAAATTTACCGTATCGGCCTCTGTGCAAATTTTCTAATTACTTCGTGCACGTTCGTCAGATCGAGACGAAACTTGCACCATCAGGACCGTATCATTTATCTGGTCCTGCATGCCAAGTTTGGTCCGATTCTGAGACAGTTGAGCGGATCGCCATTTTGCGGGCCCCACGGTCCGATTTCAACGGGCGATTTTGTGCACGGCCTG
This sequence comes from Iris pallida, assembly GCA_029216955.1. Taxonomy (NCBI): domain Eukaryota; kingdom Viridiplantae; phylum Streptophyta; class Magnoliopsida; order Asparagales; family Iridaceae; genus Iris; species Iris pallida. The sequence goes on from JANAVB010023599.1 coordinate 4,728,241, forward strand.
CCGGAATCCAACTCTGGACATACGGTTGGGTTCGTATCAGGAAACTGGATCCGTAAACATATAGTTTGACGACTTTAGAGACCGTTGACTCTGGCACGCTTTCGGTGCAAAGCGGGTCCAACGGCGGACACCGTTTTGATCCAAAATTACTGTTTTGCCCCTGTGTCCAGAATTGGATTTAAGGACAGGCAATCCTAGCTAATTTGACTATTCTAAGAACATTGGTAATGTTTATTTCAGCTTCGGGGACTGTTGTATGGGTTTGACTATTGTGGCATACTGAGTGGCTCAGATTATCGGTTACACCAGCAAAGGACCACAGGAGAGTACAGTTTATTGTCTGCATTTCGATATTGATTTTCACTATATTTTTGGTTGGCCATTGTTATGTGATATTTTCTATTATAAATTGTTGAGTCGGAATGAGATGTACCAAGGATGTGTGATCTGACCTTAGACCGTGTAGACCGTGTAGACCGTATTTATTTATTGCATTTATTTCTTGTAGACAGTGTAGACAGTGATTTATTTATTGCAAAGTAGACAGTGTAGACAGTGATTATTTATTGCAAAGAAGACAGTGTAGACCGTGATTATTATGCATTTAAATTGTGTAATTCGTGATTATTATTTTGTAAACAATGTTTCTTTATTACAATATTTTATGTAGACCGTGTAACTGTAGACCGTGTAACTTTAGACCGTTAGACCGTGTCGCATAATTGTTCCGAGACCGATCACATATCAAAGGTACTTCTAACAGTTGGGGAAGTATTTGTGTCTATTTATTTGCTATTGGTTTTTTTTGTATTCCGTGTTTTCAAAAATATGTAATTGATGTCTAACCTCTGTTGTATAGTCATTTTCTTTATTGAAATTGCATTCAGTGAATTGTGCTCGTTCCATTCTTGACTGGAAACCATATTTTTCAGGTTAGCCGTGGATTCACTTAGCAGGGAAATACGGGTGTACTTGCAGCCGAAGCCTAGAGACTAGCTAGATAGATGAGTTGTAGTCATTCAATATAGTACAAGTTTATATTTCTCTGCAAAATGTAAAACTTGTGATCATTATAAATTAAATTAATTTTTGTGAGTGAGCATTATTTACGATTTTGGATTTTCATGGCCGTGACAGCGTACTACCATCGACACTGCGGCGTAGGCTGGCTTGGACACGTCACGTATCCGTTTTTTTTTTAAAAAAACGGGTGCGGTCGTGGCAGGTTGTATATTATCTTTGCTGCATAAATGATATCATCATTTGTATACGCGTTGCACACGCATCGCGTGTGCCATGACACTAGTTAATATTAACTTTAATATTAAATTAACATTAAAATTAATATTAACTTTAATATTAAAAATTAATATTAACATTAGAGTTAATATTAAAAATTAATATTAACATTAGTGTTAATATTAAAAATTAATATTAACATTAGAGTTAATATTAACATTAATATTAAAATTAATATTAACTTTAATATTAACACTTTAATATGGGCGATCTAATTTTTTCTAATGTTAATATTAATTTTTAATATTAAAGTTAATATTAATTAATGTTAATGTTAATATTAAAGTTAATATTAAATAGTGTCATGGCACACGCGATGTGTGTGCAACGCGTATTACAATATAATATCATTTTATGCAGCAAAGATAATATACAACCAAACTTATTAAAAATTTATTAAAATTATATTTTCAATAGAAAATTTTATATGTTAGATTGAAACAATCATATTAACAAAGAAAACATCAAACTAAACTTACTCAACAGAAATATTAATCTTCCAATAACAATAAGAAATCACTTAGATGACAAAATTATAATAATAAAACGTTATTTATCAGCATCTTCGAGCAGTATATCATCCAAATACCCCTGGTATTTGGATTAATTATAGTATAAAATCGATTTAAATTATTAGATAATTGAATTTTTAAATTACATCTATAAATCAATTTTGTTGTTTAAATATTTTGTATAGCCACCGTACAATAAAAATAACCAGGAAAAAGTCATACAGCTTAATAAGAAAAAAATATTTTTTTAAAATACGGATATAGATTAAAAAATAACTTTCTAATTTCCTCCTCGCTCTGTTCTTCATTATTTTTGCCTCCTTTTGTAGGACAGTACAACACATTTCCAAATAAAAAAATAAAAAAATATGAGATTCATTTAAAAACTTTTCTAAGTTTATTTTTTTATATTTTAATATAATATCCATTTAACATTTATTTGAATTATTAGATAGTTGAAATTTTAAATTACATCTATAAATCCATTTTATTGTTTAAATATAGGTCTAGCCACCGCACAATAAAATAACCATGAAAGAGAAATATACGGTTTAATAATGAAATAACATTGAAAAAAATATGAAATAAATGTAAATCTAAATTTTAAAAAATGTGTGTTCTGTGACTGCCCGAGATTAAAGTATGCTGTGATAACACGCCATATTTTATCTACCAGGGTTTACTTTCTCATATAGACAATTTATAGATAGATTTTTTTTAAATGTAGATTTGTTATAGATAGATAGTGTTATTGTTATCACAATAAAGAAATTTTAAAAATAATAATATGGCATTATTAGTTCAAGTATAAATTAAAATTGTTTTTAGATTATAACAAAATTATTCCAATCAAAATTTAAATTATATTTTTTAGATAATATCCAAAAATATCCTAATTAGTTTTTTTAAATAACAATGAATGATCCTAATCGAATTTTTAAAATTTAAATGATATGTGTGAAATAATCTTAATCATGATTTTTTAAATTAATATAAAAGAATTATGTCCAAAAAAAATTTGCGTATCTACTTTCCAACCCTATTGGTTCATTTCTGGTCGTTCGAGAATTAGCCAACTAAGTTGTTGCATCATCCTCGCTTCTGCAATTTTTTAAAACTTTGACTTTGAAAATTTTCAAAAATATATCCACGTGGATAAAATTTTCTCATGACATATAGTTCACCAAATTGTGAAAACAAATTTATGGATGTCTTATAAAGTAGGATGACATCTATATGATTAGTCGGCGGCATGAAAACCATGTTAATGAATAATATATGTCTAACCACCGAACAATATGAATTAACTATGAAACAGAGATATACGGTTTAATAATAAAATAACCATAAAATATAATACTAAAAAATCGAAAGAAAACAAAATTTCTTTTCCATATGTTCTTCATTATTTTTCCTTCTCTTGGAGCGTCAGTTCAACACATTGTAAAAAATTCAAATAATCATTTAAATTTCTTTGTAAAATTTCTCCTCTATTTGTAATATAATATTCATTTAAATCCCTTTCTAAGTTTTCAATGTATATTTCCTTCCCTGTAATATAATGTGTTGAATTGAATTTATTATAGTGTCAACCTTCTTCTACTGGTTCGTTTGTTCTATCCAACTCGTAGGAGAAGTATAAGAAGAAAATATCGAAAAAAAGAAAAAGAAAAAGAAAAAAGATTATATTGTCAACCGTATATTATTATATAATATGTTGAACCTGATTTTGAAATTGGTTAATATAATGTACGGTTGAAAATACAATATGGTTAAATCAGGTGAAATATAATGAAAATTAATATGATATTTGATTCAACACATAGTACACTTATATAATAATCTCCTCCATCCATGATATTTGATATAATAATATCCCTTTCTTGTATCATATATCAAAAGAAAATTCATTTATGAAAATTAATAATAATATACGGTTGTCATATAGATGTCATCCATATTGTAAATTTAGTTTAGTTTTATAATCAAATATAATAATCATTTGTAAAATTAGTTTTACTGATATTTTTAAATATAGTATTCATTTAAACGTTTATTTGAATTATTAGATGATAGAAATTAAAAATTACATCTATAAATCCATATTGTTGTTTAGATATATGTCTCAAATTATTTGATAATTTTCAACTATGACGACTTAAAAGAAAGAATAAATAAAATAAATGAATAGATCATACCTTATTTCACTCAAATGGTACAGATTCAGAGATACCATGAGTAAATGCCGACAAATGAGGCTAATTCGGAAGAGTTATCATAATCATATGAGGATGAAGTTGTTTAGAAAGAGAAGATGAAGGTAGTGAAAAAATATCTGCTTCATCAGGAGTAGTTATAAAAAAAAATTACTTGCAGAAAGAGAGAAACAAAAATGAGTGGGATGAGTAGGGAGATTTTGAATTTTAAAATTAGTAGATGGTGTAAATGACATTCTTATCCTGAAATTAAAATAACCTTATCTAAGAATGTATAGAAATTATATAATCCAAATACTCCTGATATTTGGATTATATAATAGTATAGATGTTCATGTTAATTTGATATTAATGTTATTTTAATATTAATTTGAATTTTAATATTAATATTAATTTTAATGTTTAATTTTGTTATTTCAGCTGTCATGTTATGTTATATGTTATATAATAGGAGATGGTATCACCCTAATTTTTGGGAGCCAAAGAACATTTTGTATGAAATTTTGGGTGAAATTTAGAAAAGCTCACGATTGAAAGCAATGTTTCCTAATACGTTGAGAGAACCTTGGACTATAAAAGGGTTGACATCATCAATATAATAGAAATTATAAATTTTTGGAAGGTGTCACACGAGAGTAGTCAGGAAGAAAATAAGATTTGTCCATTTAAATGCATTTGTGGGGGCCTCAAGTAAAATAAATAAATAAATTAGCGTGTACACATATTTAGACATATTCCTAAATGCCAAAGTCCTGCTGACTAATCCTGTCATGGAGTGGAAGCTGCTCCTCCGCGACACAGTCAACAGGTTGGTGGTCCACATTATCGCCCAGATTGAATTAATCTTGTTTTTTTCTTCTTTTTCTTACAATATTGGAAAAAAAGCACAAGTCCTCGAGACAAAATGCCAAATTAAGTGATAACAATAGATGTTTTTTTCAGTTGGTAAGCCCTTCAATTATTGTGGACTTTGAAACGAACTCTTCAAGTAATAGAAAAGAGAAGAAAACTGAAAGCCGCAAAGAAAAAAAAAACAGAACCTGCTATTCTGACCATCGCAAAATTGGTCCGTACTGGTCCGCGGTCACGTAATACATCGGTATTGGTTCCCTGTTCGGAGTAGACCCACGTTAGCAGAAGGGAGAGGGGACAATGACTGACCTGTTGGGTTTTTGTTTTTCCTTTAGAAAAGTTTAGTCCCACATCGGAAAAAACAAATGGTTTGTATCTCTATATATTAGCTTTGCTATTATTGGAGATGCACATGTGGTGTGGAGGTGCACATAGATTTGCCATGTGGGATTATTTATCTAGTGGGAAAAAGGCTAAAATCAACAATTAAAGCATTCATGCTTTTTGCTCTTGGGAAATTTATTTCCATAGGAGCTAAGCGACTCGGACTCGGGCTCAAGGGCTCATGAGGCGTAATGTGGCGTTTTGTTGGCGCACTTTGCACTTAGCACGTCAGCATCGCATCGTCGCTATGCGCTTAAGTTGCGCTCGTTGCGCGACCACGTTGTGCGGCCCGTTACGCGAGCCCAGTTACGCTGGCCCAGTTACGCAGCCCAGTACGCGCAGCGTGGGTAGAGTGCGCAGTGTGCGTAGAGTGCGTAGGGTGCGTAAAAGGGACTGTGTGCGTAAAGTGTAAATTACGCTGGTGGCACAACTTCCAGCAGAACGTGTACTTGCATGTTCTGAGCGGTTGCTCCATGTTCGGGGTGGTTACTACCACGTCCCTAACATTGTGCTAACCGGACAGTTGTTGCAGGGGCTTATATAAGGCCTCCTCCTCCTCTCTCACAGGTTACAGAACAGAAAAAAAAGAAGCCACCAGAACGCTAGGCGGCCCGTTACGCGAGCCCAGTTACGCTGGCCCAGTTACGCAGCCCAGTACGCAGCCCAGTACGTCTAGTACGCGCAGTGTGCGCAGCGTACGCAGCGTGCGTAGAGTGCGCAGTGTGCGCAGCGTACGCAGTGTGCGTAGAGTGCGTAGTGTGCATAGGGTGCGTAAAAGGGGCTGTGTGCGTAAAGTGTAAATTACGCTGGTGGCACAACTTCCAGCAGAACGTGTCCTTGCATGTTCTGAGCGGTTGCTCCATGTTCGGAGTGGTTACTACCACGTCCCTAACATTGTGCTAACCGGACAGTTGTTGCAGGGGCTTATATAAGGCCTCCTCCTCCTCTCTCACAGGTTACAGAACAGAAAAAAAAGAAGCCACCAGAACGCTAGGCGCATAGTGCGCTTAAGTTGCACGAGCCACTTGCGCGACCACATTGTGCGGCCCGTTACGCGAGCCCAGTTACGCTGGCCCAGTTACGCAGCCCAGTACGCAGCCCAGTACGCCCAGTACGCGCAGTGTGCGCAGCGTACACAGCGTGCGTAGAGTGCACAGCGTACGCAGTGTGCGTAGAGTGCGTAGTGTGCGTAGGGTGCGTAAAAGGGGCTGTGTGCGTAAAGTGTAAACTACGCTGGTGGCACAACTTCCAGCAGAACGTGTCCTTGCATGTTCTGAGCGGTTGCTGTCACTCCCCGTTCTCAGAATGCGTATTTTTATACAAGTACAACTCATGAGTATTTATTTAATATTTATCATGTATTATCCTGTATTTAATTTTCTTTAATTCATGTTAATTAATTTCCTGCAATTTTATTTCTGCATTTTATTTCTGCTGTTATTTTATTCTCTGCTTAGGTTAGCCTATTGTGGTTCGGCCTAGGTTGGGTTCTCGGGTTGGCTTTGTTGGATCCCCCTGCAACCCGGCCCATTAGCTCCCACCTACCACCCCTTTTTCTATTTAAAGCTTATATCTCTTCCTCTCTCCTCATAAACTCACATTCTCACCATTACTCTTCTTCTTCTTCTTCTTCATTACTCTCTCCACCTACCAAACCGTAGGCAAGTACAACTTGCTCCCCATGAGAACCCATGTTTTTGTAGTTCATTTATCTTCCTCGCAAGATCCTAAGAGAGTTTAGAACTTGGCATTTTTCATTTCGAAGTCTTAATTTTTGTAGATCTAGAAATGAGTTATTTTCGAAGTTTGGTGGTTTTGATCTATCAAACTTTGGTTGCAAGTTTTGATGGTTCCATGTTGTAGAGAAGTTTATTCTACCCAATTTTGACCTTTGGAAAGTTGGATTTGGACTTGTTTTGACCAAGTTATGGACTTTTGAAACTTTGGAGTGCAACCATGGAGTTCTTACTGTTTGGAGAAGACAGTGAGCAGTGAATGCTAGCTTTTTAGCTTGCGTCACTGAGCTGTGCGCGCTCTTTAGCGCAGCGCAGTATGGAGTCCATACGCTGCCTTTTTAGGTAGCGTGTGTCTTGCATACGCTACCTTTTGCGAGCGTATGACATGCATGCGCTGACTTGGATGGTCAGGAGTCGTATGGAGTTCATACGCTACCTTTTGGGAGCGTATGACATGCATACGCTGACTTGGATGGTCAGGAGTCGTATGGAGTTCATACGCTGCCTTTTGGAAGCGTAAGACTTGCGTATGCTGGCTTGGATGGAGAGGAGTCGTATGGAGTCCATACGCTAGCTTGACCTGAGCGTACGCTGGCTTGAGCGTAGCTTGACCTGAGCGTACGCTGACATGAGCGTAGGCTGACATGAGAGTAGCCTATTTACCCTGGATCTTCTATAGCCCTGTATATTGATATCTTATTAGATATTTAACGTCCATTTTATATCCTTACGCCTTTTTGCATAAACTTGATATAATCATGATGTTGATATTTCTGTTAAATATAGATTGTTACGTGGGATGTACCATGTGTCGTGAATTGAGTTATAGATACCCCGATTGACTGGAATTAAACCCTGAGAGTTGTAGACTCGACCCCACTGAATACTAGTTGACTTTTATGCCTTGTCACCATTGATAATGATTGTGACCTTGATTAATAATTGATCATGCGTTCCTAGTTGGAACTAAGAGACTGGCTAGTCATCTTTGAATTGAATGAATGAGACACGTTCATATTAATTATGAACTATTGAAATCGACTGGCTAATCCCGAATATTGGCATACAGGCACATACAGGTTTCAAATTATTTATTTATTTAGTTATTTATTTATCTTACAAAGAAGCATGTGTACTTTATGGTCAAGGCATGATTACTCCGTGGTTAGTTTTGATTGTTACATTACGCTATGTAAGACCTACAACCTGACCGCACTGGTATCATTGTAGGGTTGTGCATATCGTACCTCGTACGAAAGTACTCATTCTGAATGACCATGATCCACGGCATGGTACTTCACTCAACGTAGAGACTATTAAGTTAAATAAAATAATGATTGCATGGAGAGAATGGATTCTCGAGTTCTTACATGGCAGCCCCCTTGGGACAAGTAGTACCCGACGGGCCGGCTGGTTCCTACAGATACTGTAAACCTGCCACACGGGCAGGGAACAGTATCTGCTTATATTATTATTGTATATTGTATATTGATGATGGGCGTCCCGCTGGGACTCGTCTAATTCATGAATGGCGCAATTGATTGACTGGATCGACTAGCCTTGTTCGTACGTAGTAAGAACTGAGGAATCCCTATTGCATAAATTCCAGGATAACTTGGGACTCAAAATAGCAAGCCGTAGGATTTGATTGGCCGTTCAAGATGATTTGTTTGTGCACTGTACCTACTCTGTTACCTAACTAGGATGATCAGAATATCAGGACATGACGGGCCAACTTCTGTCCTTGTTTGGTTGGGAGGTTGGTTCGAAGTGTCGTGATGTGATGTGAATCCTAGTAGAAAGCAGAGATCTATTATTATATTTCTCATTACTGGTTTTAGTTCTCATGTCGTGCTTCCTTGTGGTACTTGCTATTAGAGGTCTAACCTCTCTGGTTTTGCATGGCCAGATTTAGAGCCGGTTCCCGAGGACTCAGCTTACTTCTACCTCCAAGATGGTCAACACTAGAGGGATGATCGCAGGAGGACTCGAGTGGGTTTCTTACTTTCCCGCTCGTTTTGTTATCTACTTTATACCTTGTCGTTGGCACCGACATGTTAGTCGGATTGTCTTGTACTTACTTTTTACATAATTGTAACTAAAGTCAGGCTGCAGCTGATAACAATTGTGTATACTTTTGCTACATCAATCTGGCTATATTTTGTAAAGCCAGATATCAAGAATATTTTGACAGAGCGTTTGGGACGCCTTACTGCTTTATCTTACATGTTCTCTATTGCTGCTTCTTGTTTGAATGATTGAGACAATAGATGTGAAGTGACCATAGTGAGACTTTCATGTAGTATGCACCCCCTCGTCTTTAGACAGCATTGATCGTATTATACGGTGTTCATCTACCCGTAATACGTAGCTGACTGAGTCATTCCCCCGCTCTCCAGTGTTCTGGTTCTGGGCATTCCTTACCCGCCCAGTTGATAGAATTTCCTGTTGGAAATTTCGACGTTATCTTAGGCATGGACTGGCTGAAAGACAGTCATGCGACAATAGATTGTCGTAGTGGGAGTGTATCTTTTGATATTCCAGGCATGAAGAGATTCACTTTAGTCAGATCAGAGGCAACTCAGCAAGAGCAGGGAGTAATAACAGCAATTGAAGAAGTTCAGGTTCCGAAGGTAGTTGAAGAATTTCTAGACGTATTTCCCGAAGAACTTCCAGGTCTACCACCGGTTAGAGATATTGAGTTCAGTATAGAATTGGCACCTGGGACTAAACCGATATCAGATCGGGTTTACAGAATGGCGGATTCGGAGCAGGCCAAGGTATATCAGCATATAGAGGAATTGAAGGAGAAGAAGTTCATCCAAGCTAGCATATCGCCATGGGCAGCACCAGTGGTACTTGTGGGGAAGAAGGATGGATCATCCAGATTGTGTATCGACTACAGGAAGCTTAACGCGGCAACAGTAGAGAACAAGTACCCATTACCAAGGATCGACGACTTATTTGATCAGTTGAGCAGGGCTAGAGTTTTCTCCAAGATAGATCTTCGTTCAGGGTACCATCAAGTGAGGGTTCGAAAGGAAGACATTCCCAAGACAGCATTCAGGTCGAAGTATGGACATTATGAATTCTTGGTAATGCCGTTTGGTTTGACCAATGCTCCAGCTATATTCATGGATTTGATGAACCGTATCTTTATGCCGTACTTAGATCAGTTTGTCGTGGTGTTTCTCGACGACATTCTTGTATACTCTGCTAGTGAAGAGGAGCATGAAGACCACCTCAGGAAAGTGTTGCAGGTTCTAAGAGAGAACCAGTTGTATGCCAAGCTCAGCAAGTGTGAGTTCTGGACGGATCACATTTCATTTTTGGGTCATATTGTATCAGGAGCTGGAGTAGCAGTGGATCCCAAGAAGGTAGAAGCAGTGGAGAGTTGGCCAGTACCCAAGACCGTAGCTGATGTACGGAGTTTCTTGGGATTGGCAGGATATTACAGAAGGTTTGTGTCAGATTTTGCAAGACTTTCAGCACCCATGACCCGCTTGACACGGAAGGATGTGCCATTTGTCTGGTCGGCAGAATGCCAGTCATCGTTTGAGAATTTGAAGCAGAAGTTGATATCAGCGCCTATTCTTACATTGCCAGTTGGACCCGGAGGTTTTACTGTATATTATGATGCGTCAGGTAAAGGACTTGGATGTGTCCTTATGCAACATGGGAAGGTGATAGCATATGCATCGAGGCAGCTTCGGGACCACGAGAAGAATTACCCAACTCATGATTTGGAGTTGGCGGCAGTAGTATTTGCTTTGAAGCTATGGAGACATTATTTATATGGTGACCGAGTGGACATGTACACAGACCATAAAAGTCTGAAGTACATCTTTACTCAGAAGGAGCTGAACATGAGGCAGAGAAGATGGTTAGAGCTGATCAAGGATTATGACGTGGAGCTTCAGTATCATCCAGGCAAGGCTAATGTAGTAGCAGACGCTCTCAGCAGGAGAGGCGGCGCATTTATGTTAACAACGCAGAAGCACATCTTAGAAGACCTTCAGGAGATGGGCATTGAAGTTATACTTCTTAGTGATGTAGGAATTCTGGCGAGTCTACAAGTTCAATCCGACTTGGTAGGCAGGATCAAGGCGGCCCAGGCACAAGACCCAAGGATTCAGAAGCTTAGGATAGAATGTGAGTCAGGGCTCAGGAAAGAGATGCAAATTCACGAAGATGGTACGCTTAGGTTTGGATCACGTCTATGTGTACCTAGTGGAGATATCAGACAGGAAGTTATGACAGAAGCTCACAGTTTCCAGTATTCTGTACATCCTGGAGGGACCAAGATGTACCAAGATATCAAGCAGCACTTCTGGTGGAATGGGATGAAGAGGGAGATAGCTAGGTTTGTTTCCCGTTGCTTGATATGTCAGCAAGTAAAGGCAGAACAGCAGAGGCCAGCTGGATTATTGCAACCGCTTCCCATCCCGGAATGGAAATGGAAGCATATTACAATGGACTTTGTGACCGGTTTACCGAGATCACCAAGTGGTAAGGATGCTATTTGGGTGATAGTAGATCGGCTTACAAAGGTAGCACACTTTCTTCCTTTCAGAGTAGGACAATCTACAGAAAAGTTGGCAGAGTTGTACATGCAACAGATAGTCAGGCAGCATGGAGTCCCTGTCAGTATTGTGTCAGACAGAGATACCCGTTTCATATCACATTTCTGGAAGAGCTTGCATCATAGTCTGGGTACCAAGTTAAGATTTAGCACGGCTTACCATCCGCAGACGGACGGGCAATCAGAAAGGATAATTCAGACTTTGGAAGATATGTTGCGAGCTTGCACTCTGGATTTTGGAGGATCTTGGGAAAGCCACCTGCACTTAGTTGAGTTCTCATACAACAACAGTTATCAAGCCAGTATCCAGATGGCGCCATTCGAAGCACTATATGGTAAGAAGTGTAGATCGCCATTAGCATGGGATGATATCGGGGAAAGGAAGATGCTAGGCCCGGAAATGGTTATCCAGACGGTTGAAGTGATTAAGGGAATTAGAGAGCGACTTCGTGTTGCGCAGGATCGGCATCGTCATTGGGCGGACCAGCATCGTAGGCCGCTAGAGTTTTCTGTTGGGGACCACGTGTTCTTGCGGATCTCACATACCCGTGGGGTCATTAGATTTGGCGTTCGCGAGAAGTTGAGCCCACGATACGTAAGCCCAATCGTTATCCTTGATAGGGTGGGCGATGTTGCTTATCGTTAATCCCTTCCACCTTCGTTACGAGAGGTGCATGACGTGTTTCATGTATCTCAGTTGCGAAGGTATGTATCGGACCCAAGCCATATCCTTGATCATTCTGAGTTGGTTGTTGGTACCAACTTGTCTTACGAGGAGCAGCCTGTGTCCATCTTGGACCGAAGAGAGAAGATACTCAAGAACCGAACAATTAATCTTGTCCGGGTTGCTTGGGGTCATCATCTTTGGGAGAGTCAACGTGGGAACGTGAGGATGATATCCGATCACGGTATCCACATCTGTTTCACTCACAAGGTATATCATTTTTTGTGTACCTTGATTGTCTTGATTCCTCATGCTTATCACCTTATGGGTAGAATTGCTTAATACCGTAGATTGTTAAATATAGATATGTTACTTGCTATGGACATTGTAAAATGATTGCTTGATTTAATTGCTTGTACTTAGATTAGTTTAGCCCCGATGTTTCTATCCTGCTTGGATTTGAAATTCCGAGGACGGAATTTTTCTAAGGTGGGTAGATGTAGTGCCCCGTCCCTACATCGTGCCCCGTTGTCCGTCCACGGGGTGCGCGAGAAAGGAACACTGTAGCTATCGACTCGGTCGGGACCGATAGGTCGGGATCGATCGAATCGATCGAACGAAAACGGTTGAATTAAGATCCATTCCACGTTATGGAATGGCTTCTTCGGAACCAAGTCCCATATTCAGCGGGTAGCGCCTCGAGGATTGACTCTGCGGATGAGTCGGGAGAGACCTCCCGTTGCTCTGCTTTTCACGCCGCTTGCGTTGGTTTTGGCTTTGGTTTTCCGAATGCGTTTTCGTGAATGTTTTCGATGGTTTTCATGGTTTACATTTCGAGCTCGCATTTCTTATCGAACTCTTGCATAATACAGTGTTCTAATCGGTTGCTTGTGCGATTTCAGGTGATCGCGTAGGCGACGTCTAGCGCAGCCAACAAGTCCTTCACCTCAAGCAAAGACTCAAGGTGAGTGGCTGACCCCCTTCGTCTCGACCCTCTATTTCAAATGAGAACTCGGATAATGTTACTAAAATTGAATGATTCGCTTGCAGAATACAAGTCTTGTATGTTAGAAGTGAAAAAGAAATGTGTTGTGTTGAAAAGAGATAGAATTAATTCGGGCATACAAAACGACCAAGTAAATGAATTGATCACATAACAAGCCCCAACGGTATCCTAAAATACACCATGTTAACCTATCATGGACTTGGACAACTTGTCGACAAGGGGAATGGTTTCTTCGAGCGGCAACCCGGGGCCACGGGACCGACTCGGCCTAGGAAGAAACTGGTTGTAGCCGAGCTGGATAATAGGCAATCGGTAAGACGGGGACTTGCATCGGGGCTCGCTACTTGCGTTGTAAGGGTCCCGTATTACCAGGCTACGTCCAAGGCGGCTGGTTAGGCCAATTGACTTCCATATCAAACACTTGATGTAAATTGTTATCAACTAACATGATAAGTTTTATGTCGCATGGCGCGCTCCGCCGGAAGAAACCGTGGTGTAACTTAATGCTTCTTATGAAAATATCTAGGATGGCTAGAAAGACTACTAAAAGCAAGTTGTGTGATTTTATCTAAATTCTTGAACCAAATGAGAGCCTGGAAATTAATTAGCCACTCGCCAGTACATGTTGATTGTACTGATCCTCGCTCTCTCTCTACAGGTGCGATAGATCGGGAGGAGCGTGCTACGTGAAGGGAAGCAACGCTCGTGTGTTTTGAAGCTTCGTCCGTGCATCGAAGCTTGGATCAAACCTTTTGAAGACTCCGCTGTTGAAGATCGAAGACAGATGGAGCGCCTTCCCACCATCCCAGGTGGTTTTGTAATTTTGGTTGTATAATCAAGGAATGAATGTATGTAATGGCTATCTCATCGACGTTCACTTTGTATTGGAGTCAGTTTGTAAAAAGCCCGCGCGGCGCCCTTGTATCGAGTCTGTAATATGATGTTCATTATCAATAAAGCTTAAGTTTCCTTCTCTATAATGTGTGTTCAATTTACTCTGCGCATTCTCTTATCGTTGTGTTTCGGATAACTTTATGACTATGCCTTGTGCGAGCGCAACTTAGGCTTGCACGGCATCACGCCCAGGGGACGACTATCGATTCTACGGAATCGGGGCGTGACATAATGGTATCAGAGCACGGCTTTACGTCCTTGGCCTCTAGTGTCGAGTTTTCAGTCTCAAATCGTTGGTCTCGTGTCGATGAGATATGTCGTTCCATACAAGGGAGTCTGTAATAAGTTTGGTTACTAATGCACTTTTACCTTCAAATCCCAGAAGGTGCGACGGAGAATGTGGCGAACGAAGAAAGTGCTTCGAGCGGCTCGAGTAGCTCGAGGCCCGGACCCTCTAACGATGCCATGGGACGGATGTTGCGCATGCTGGAAGCGCAACAACAACAAGCTCAGGAGAATCAACGCCTGAATGAGCAACATCGACGGGAGACTGAGGCACATCGACGGGAGGTAGAGGCACGCCAGACCCAGTTCGAGGCCCGATTCGATGCACAATTCAAGTTGCAGCAGAAGCAGCTTGATACTCTTCAGCAGATTGTACAGACGGTGGTGGCCAACAACAACAACTCTACGACAACTCCTGCCGTGACCGAGCCTGCGGCCAGACAAAGTGAAGTCGATCCGGAGGCACCCGAGCTTACACCTGCAGCACCGAGAAGTTCCAACTTCGACGTGTCAAAATTCATAAAGAGTTGCCGTACTTCCTTCTACGGCACGGAAGATCCCTCCTTGGCGATCGACTGGTTAGAGGAACTGGAAGACAAGTTCGAGCTGCTAGACGTCGAAGAGTCCAAGAAAGTCGTATGCGCTCAACTTCTACTCCGGTCGAACGCGCACGACTGGTGGGCCGTACAAAAGCGAGCGATCAGACGCGATGACGAGACAGTGGCAATTTCTTGGACCACCTTCCGCGAGGCGTTCGAGATCGAGTACCTCCCCGAAGCTGTTCGACAAGAGAAGGAAAATGAATTCATGCAGCTAAGGCAAGGGAATATGACGGTGCGGCAATATGCAGCAGAGTTCAACAAGTTAGCCAAGTTTGCTGGACAATACCTGTCTTCCATGGCGAGTCGTGCACGACGGTTCGAAGTGGGCCTACGGCCATCTATTTCCGCCCATGTGTCTGTTCCAAAATATCCAACGATGGGGGAGTCTCTCAACCACGCCCTCCGCCTTGAAAGCCAATACCCTCCTGGTGCTGCCGGCACTGTGCATACCTACAATCACAAACGCCCTAGCCACGCGGGAGGAAACAACGTGACCAAGCGTCCGAACAACGGGCCCCAAGGCGGATATCAAGGGCGTGACCTACGATACTGCAACCGATGTCGCCGTCACGGTCACACGATCGACAACTGTCCGATACAAGAGGGTGGATGCTGGAACTGTGGCAAGAGGGGCCACATTCGTGCTGATTGTCCAAACAAAAGGCCGAACCCAACGGCGCCCCAACAATACCGTCTAATGGTGCCCCAACAGCACCGTCCAGGGAATCAAGTTCCAGCGCCTCGAGCCCATCAACCTGCACCGCAAAATGGCCAAGACCGTCGCCCTAATGCCCAGGGCCGCGTCTATGCCATGACTCGAGATGAAGTACTTGCGTCAGATACGATCGTGACAGGTATACTTAGTTTCAATAATGTGCCTGCTCGTGTACTATTCGATTCAGGTGCTTCGCATAGTTTTATATCGGCGGACTTTGCCGCCGAGCACAAATTTTCGATAATATCACTAGATCTTGACCTTAGCATAAGCACACCTTCGGGCACACCGATACTCACTAATTTAGCTTGCGCCGACGGGATTATCTGTATCGGCGGTCAAAAGATCGGTCTTGACGTGATAGTCCTAGACATGAAGGACTTTGATATTATTCTGGAAATAGATTGGCTCGGGCCGTGCAACGCAACCATAGACTGCGCCGGAAAGACGGTCACCCTCCGCATCCCCGGAGTGCCTGAATTCTGCTTTTCGTGTGGTGAGACGTCGTCGACCTGCATGCTGATCTCGGCAATTTCTGCTCGGAGGATGCTGCATTCTGGGTACAAAGGCTATTTGGCGTCCGTTCGAGACATGCAACAGGATGGTGCAAACGCGGGTCAGACCGACGTTGTGGCAGAATTTCCCGATGTGTTCCCGGACGAGCTACCCGGCATGTCCCCCGACAGAGAAATCGAGTTCAGCATCGATACATTCCCCGATACCCGACCGATTTCCAAGGCCCCGTACAGAATGGCCCCAGCCGAGCTGAAGGAACTCAAGGTCCAGTTACAAGAGTTACTCGACAGAGGATTTATTCGGCCTAGTGTTTCACCGTCGGGAGCGCCCGTGTTGTTCGTGAAGAAGAAGGATGGGTCCATGCGTCTGTGCGTCGATTACCGAGAGTTGAACAAGGCCACCATCCGGAACAAGTACCCATTGTCCCGCATAGACGACTTATTCGATCAACTGCAAGGCGCCTCGGTATTTTCGAAGATTGATCTCCGCTCGGGCTATCATCAACTCAAGATCAAGTCAGACGACGTACAAAAGTCAGCCTTTCGCACCCGTTACGGCCACTACGAGTTCCTGGTGATGCCATTCGGCCTGACGAACGCCCCTGCCGCCTTTATGGATCTGATGAATCGGGTATTTCGACCCTTCCTTGATAAATTTGTGGTAGTCTTTATTGATGATATTCTCGTCTACTCGAAAGACAGGGCGCAGCATGCAGAACATCTACGGGCCGTGCTCCAGACACTTCGAGAACATGAGTTGTATGCGAAGCAGAGTAAGTGCGAATTTTGGCTAAGCAGCGTATCCTTTCTTGGTCACATCATTTCGTCCGAAGGCATTGCAGTCGACCCGAAGAAAGTGGAAGCTGTTGCTAATTGGAAGCGGCCTGCTTCTGCTAGTGAGATTCGAAGCTTTCTTGGTTTGGCGGGATACTATCGACGTTTCGTGAAAGACTTCGCGAAGATTGCATCGCCACTGACTCGCATCACTCAAAAGGGAGTCGCGTATGAGTGGTCGGATGACTGTGAAGCTTCATTCCAGGAGCTAAAACAGCGACTGATTTCGGCACCTATACTCGCACTTCCAGATGGGCCAGAGGGTTTTCAGATATTCAGCGATGCTTCAGGCCAGGGCTTGGGATGTGTGCTCATGCGGCGAAACAAGGTGATATCCTTCGCCTCCAGACAGTTAAAGCCGCACGAGAAGAACTATCCTACGCACGATGTCACGACCCGCACCCTAGAGTTAGGGCACGAAAACGTAACGATGCCCAGCCTACGCCGCAGTGTCGGCGGTAGAACGCTGTCCTAGGTCACAACATCTAACAATATAAAGCTAAGCAGTTTATACTCCCCGAATGGGG
The DNA here is from genome assembly GCA_029216955.1 of Iris pallida. Lineage (NCBI taxonomy): Eukaryota > Viridiplantae > Streptophyta > Magnoliopsida > Asparagales > Iridaceae > Iris > Iris pallida. The sequence continues at coordinate 4,745,864 of JANAVB010023599.1, forward strand.
GTGACATAGCAGATACAAGATTCAATCACATCTAAGGTAGAGCATGATAAGGGTAGATAAAACATAAAATCCAAACTAAATACAGGAGATAGAAGTCTAAGTGTCTAAGATACATGAACCCAGAAGTACATCTCAAAACTCAAATAAAGATACAGTAATCCCCAAAGTAAATACAACTCCAGACAAAAATGAAATAACTACCTAAACAAACCCTACTGTGTCTCCTCTAGGCTAGCAGGCACCTCCAGGCTATCTGTAAAATTTATCAACAGGTCCAGTCAGGACTGGAGCGAGCACAGTACATCTCAACATATCATCGCAGGTTAGAAAATATATAACATGCAGTAAAGTAAGATACAGGTACTGAGGAAAAAGCAGTATGTAAACAGGAGAGCTGTAATAGAAATATCTACTATACATAAAGAGCTAGCATGTGACTAGTGAGTCAGAGTAAAACATGAACATGTAAATGGCCTGGGAAGATTCAATGAAGACACTACGGAATGATTCAATGAAGATACTACTGGTGTATTATTCACATGTCCACTTCTACTCCCCCGTACCCCCAATCAATACACAAGGATCCAGCCAGGTTAGGTTATGATACTATGTTCAGACCTCGAAGGTGATAGACCCCGAAGGTAATGGACCCTGAAGGTAATACATAGTAGTCCCATAAATGGGATAGGGATTCCAGGATGACTCTGTGATCATAAGAGTATATGTCACAAGTGATCGAAGAATCAATGAAGCATAGTGATACGCCATGTAAGTGAAACGCACAAGCATAGAGTACCCGATGCTCCCTAAGGATAACATCTCAAGAAAGGATCCATATAGTACCAATCCGCGTGACCATCGTGACAGTACAAGTAAAGTAATCTACTGCAGGAAATAATTCTAAGCAGGATATGAAATGATCAGAGAATGTACTCGTCTCGATAACCTGAACAGCTGATAAGTATAGGAGGTCCCACTGAAGCCACAGAGTCCTATTTAAAGCAACACAGGTTACAAGGTGTTCAAGTTAAATAAATGAATCCCTACAGGCAATCTATATTATTCTAGGTTCTTCTAAATCAAATTAACTCTAGGTCAACTTCGGTCAATAATCTAGTCAAACTAGGTCAAGCGTTGACTTACAGTTGAATTTGGGTCAACTGGTCAACTCTGGTCAAACAGGGTAAATCTAATCTAATTATTAGAGTGTACTTCGTTATTTGTACGTCGAAACTTACGGCACGCAAATCGAGATAAGAAGATTATCGGTAAGGTTGATAATCTTATTATAGTGATCCACGTGTCCAACTTGTCAATTTCAGCGATGTGAGATCACTGGAATTGGCTGATCTCAGTTTCGTTGTACTAATCTCGAAATACGAACACTATATGAATTAATTATTAATTAATTATAAAAAGGTTAAACTCAGAAAAATTATCAACAAACATTGTCGGACGATGAAATGAACATCGCCAACGTGTCCAGAATGTTCAAATTAGCTAGGATAGCCTACCCAATGGTCCAATTTGGACACAAGGGCAAAAAGGTAATTTCGGGTCAAAACGGTGTCCGTGTCGGAGCCGTTTTGTACCGAAAAACGTGCAAGAAAACAAGTCTACAAAATATAACAAATTATATGTCCACGCAACCAGAATGTCGATACGAACCCAACGGTATCTCCAGAATTGGATTCCGTTGACCCGATCTCAATTTGGCCCGTTGACCAGAACTTGGAATTCCGGTTTGCACGGAAATGCGTGCCGGAGCCAAAGTTCTCAAAACTCAGCAAACTACCTGTCAACGAATCCAGAATGATGATACGAACTCAACGGTATCTCCGGAATTGGATTCCGATGAGCCGATCTCAAAATGACCCGTTGACCCGGATATTGGTATCCGACTTGCACCGAAATGCGTGCCAGACCCAATGTCCACCAAAACCTAGCAAATTATATGTCAACGAGTCCAGAATGACGATACGAACTCATCGGTATATCCGGAATTGGATTCCGATGAGCCGGCGTCAAAAAGTCCCGTTGACCCAGAATGTGGGACCCACTTTGCACCGAAAAACGTGCCCGGGCCCACGTTCTCCAAATCTAACAAATTTTATATGAAAACATGCCAAAATGACGCCACAAGTCTAATGGTGGTGTCAGAAATGAAATCTGGAGTCCCGTGTTCAAAAATAGAATTTTACAAGTTGGAATTTACGAATTCGGACGACCAACTTTGGCGTCGAATTCAACAAATCAAACAAGCTCACAATGAAACGAAACTGGAGGGGTAGCAAGAGGGTTATACCAGCTTTGCATCGGAACTGGTAGCATGCCAAACGGAGCTGCGGTGGAGGAGATACAAGCTGACGAAGTTGGCCCCGCAAAACTGTCTAAATTTAATACAATTTAAACGGTCAACTTGGTGGCCGGTTTTCATGTATCAAACGATAAAATTAACGGACGAAAATTGACAGGGATGAAGGTGGATATACCGAGATTGCGACGGAGCGAAGAAATCGCCGATCCAACGGTCGGATCTCCGGGAAAATGCGTGCGAAGTTGCTGCGACGGGGCGTCAAAACGAACTTCATTTTGTGCGCGTCACGACGGGACGTCGTGCAAAACGCACGAATCGCCTATACGTCGCGCTGGAAGAGAAGAGGGCGGACCCAGGGGGGTTGCCGGAGTTCGTGGGCCGTGGGGGGAGGCCATGGCCACGTCGGGCGTGGCCGACGAGGACGCGGCAGCGGTGTGCATGCCCGCACGCGTGCGCGCACGCTTGCTTGCGTTGCCACGCGCTGCTGCGTTGAGGCACGCTGGCCGGGCGTGGGGAGGCTGGCCTGGCCACGGCGAGGCCACGGCGGCGGTTTTCACGAAGGTGGTGGCGTTGATGGTGGTTCGCCGCGGGATAAATGGTGGCCGGGTCTGTTTGATGGAGGAGGAGGAGGGCTCGAGGAGGAAGGCTGCTGTGATGGCGCCATGGCCGACGGCCAGGGGAGGTCGGGGTGGTCCGACCATGGCCAGAGGAGGAAGAAGGTGGCGTGTGGTGTGGTCGGGTTTGTAGGTGCTGTTGTAGTAAATTTGTGTTGGAGATGAGACTAGTGAGAGAGAGAGAAAAGGATGATAACATTAAATGTGGAGAGAAAGAAAGAGAGAGAGGATAAGAGAGAGAGAGATAGAAAAGTTGCTTTCCAATTTTTTTAGGGCCTGCCATGTGGCTGTTGGGTGTTGGGGAGTAATGAATGTAGGAAATTTAATGGATAGGATTAGTTTGAACAATCCAAAGGCTAGGAATTAAATAGAGAAAATAGGTTGTTCCAATGAGAATTTAATTCAACAAAAATTCTATTAAATATAGGAAAAATGGGTAAATGGATATCTGATATTTTTGGGCAAGAATTATGAGGGTGTCATGATGGAGAAAATCATGGAGCTGGACTGGACTCGGTGGAGCCGGATTGGATCAAAACTGGACATTGTACGAAAATTGAATTAAAAAATAGGCGTCGATGATCATGGAGAAATAAGTAGCACATGGAGATTCCAATAAATGGGACACAAGTGGCAGACGGATAGTAGGCTCAAAGTGGGCCATGTCCATAGTTGGGGCTGACAGGTTTTGGTCGACAGGGGACCCACAAATCAAGTTGGAAAATAAATGTGACGTCGTGGCGTGAAATAAAATCGGGTCACGCGTCGGAAAAGTTGTACGAATCAAATGGAGCCCAAAATGACGTATCTGAGTGGGACACAAGGGTTATGGGTGACGAGCGTCTCGATTAGATCATCAATGAGGAGTTGGTTTCAAGAAACTGACTGGTCTGGCGCTCCCAATTTAAATGTTATGGTAACGCGCTGAAAATGATCGAAGAAAAGAGTGGGAGAATAAATATCACTCAAATGGTCTAAACCGACCCGAAGTTCAGCGAAGCAGAAAGAGCACAAGGGAACAAGTTTGGGTGGGACACCATATACCGTCATGAAGGTAATCATGTCCACTCCAAAACCCGTGAAGAAGATTTCCAGAGTTGAACATCCCTGATACTCCAAATATCAATGGCACGGGAAAGTACACTTAAGGAAAAATTAACAGAATAATTTATTTATCAAAACCAATCAAACAGGAAATTAAATAAAATGAAAAAAAATCAGCCCAAAATTCAGGGTGCTAACATCCTACCCACCTTATAGAAATTTCGTCCTCGAAATTAAAATGTCCCTACTCCCTCTACGTCAAACCCCCACAATCAAAGTCCCAGAACTTAAATAAAACATACCATCAAAAAGAACAACGTCCAGGGTCATGGCATACGGTGGTAGTGAAAGTCTCATATAGGTATACTAGTCATGCTAACTGAATCGGTCATAGGGTATCAAAACACACAAACAATCCAGAGTGCTAAACTTAGAAAAGATACAGAATTAACAATCATCAAAACTGTAAGACAGCCTACCATCCTATGTGAAAACTGGTACTTATCATAAAAATAAAGAAAAGTAACTACCAATTATCTTAAAGGGTTCAGAAAAATTAAAATCAAAGTTAAGAATGAAAGTCACTTGCATGAAAAATCCAATCACAATATATATTAAAAATATTTATTCTCGATACGATCTAAGTTGATCAAATTGGGAAAATCAAAATTTAGGCAATGTGGAGGACAGGTTCAACAAAGTCTGAGAACAAGCATACAAGGATAGAGATTCGGGTCACAATCAAAATTAAGTACAACCAAGATATAATTATGATAAGAAAAGATAATCGAAGTCGATTTGGTCGTGATTAAGGAAACTAGGATTCAATGATATTGAAAACACTTTGGGAAAAAAAAACAAGGGAAGATTTCATAAGGAGTCAAGTTAATCATCTCTCTCTAATACCATCAAGTCTGTCATTTGCTAAATCATATTTTCTCACAAATCCCAATATAAAATCAACCGTTATATGTCTACCCTCAAAGAAAATTTATAATCTTCAGTCATCTAAACTTTTACCATGATCACCATAGACAAAATTTCGAACTTCAAAAAAAAATATTTTTCCGAAACATACCCGTCTTATTTAAGAGTCAACACTTATTCATTTAATCAAATTTCAAATTCCTTCGCTTCGTTCTAAATTAGATCTGAAACATCTAAATCCAGTTTATAAAATTCTTGTACATGTTTAAGTCAAGTCTCGCATTTACTAAACTCCAATACCACTATGTCACACAAAATTTTATTCTTGTTTATAAGTCAACCTTCCTAATTTCCTCAACGTTCACCTTCAATTATTTTCCTTTTGAATTCTACAATTTCTCCAATCATCTAAAACAATTCCTATAGCTTAAAATCCTTGTTTTCTCTGTCTCTAGTCACCCTCTTACAATATCTGGTTCAACTTCGCATAATCATAGAAAACAATCAAATTCTCATTTCCATCTCTAAATTTCACATAGCCTTATAATAGTTCCCAAGAATCAATAACCAAGATTTCTAGTTCTCAAAAGTAGGTTGACCTCTGATATCCTCATTAGTTTTGAAATACATCCATGAATTACTCATAACCAAATTTTCTGCAATTATTTCTAAATTGATAACATTTATCACTCAATTCCATTCTAAACCTTTACCACATTTCTATCTCAAAAATTTTTTTGACATCCAACATTTTGATTCCTACAAATTATCACATAATAACCAATTACGTCAATTCCATACTAGATGGTTTACGTCACTTCCTCAACATTTCTCAAGCAAAATGGTATGAAGGTTCAAGAGTTTTTAAGGTATAGCTGACAGAATTATATACGAGACAGGGGATTGATGTAATCATGATAGTTGTATAAGACAAGGAATGATGGAAATAAAATATTGGCAGGAGAAGAAATGGTAATAAAATCTGTGCTGCTTATCTGTTTTAAAAGAGGAAACCATTTTAAAATCCAGAGTTAAAATATCAAATTTAAGATAAAGTCTAGCAAAATTTTCGATTCATTGTAATATGAAAAACTCATAGCAAGAAATTTCACAAGGTTTATAAAACCAACTAAACTTACTCCTGAGTTAAATAATAGGAAACTAGACAAACAAACAAATAATAAAAAAAAAATTTGAATGACTGAAACAAAAGTAGAGAAAACATGTTTGAAAACATTTAAGATACAATCTGATAATCATATGCGTCTATCCAAAATCATGGTACTCTAAATCCTCGTCATACTAGTAAGCAAGGCTACGATAATCACAGAGTCCTCGACTTGGGCACATACCTCTAGAATCATGGTATTTAATATTTTTGCGATGCCGCTAGCTTGGCTGCGAAAACCTTAAATTCCCACACCCGAGAAATATATCCAAGTCAACTATATGTCCTCACCATGCTGGCTAATATGACTGTAGAAGACTAGATTCCAAATCTTAGATGACCTAGCCCATATAATTTTATCTTGACAAAAATTAAATTAAATCAATAATGAATACTCAAAAATCAAATCAAATTTATTAACGAACATCAAAATTCAAAAATGACAAATCCATCAAAATACAAACTTGGATGCAACAGCTATCATCAAAATTCAAAATTCGACAATCTTCCATCAAAATAAATACAAACTCAAATTCAACAATAATCCATAAAAATCAAATTTAACAACAAAAGTAAAATAAATTAAATCAAGGGAAAAAAGAGAGTTTTCCAATCGAAGTTAAATAAGATTCTCCAGGGTCGTCCCAGGAATCTCTCAAGGGTTCCTATCTGTGATTGAATACCTTCAAAAATATATCCTATTCCTAGTGCAGGCTGTAGTGGTACTCAAGTTCGAATACCACTACACTTTTAGTCTCGACCTGCATGGGCCACCACTAAAAACGTGTCACGACCCGCACCCTAGAGTTAGGGCACGAGAACGTAACGACGCCCAGCCTACGCCGCAGTGTCGGCGGTAGAACGCTGTCCTAGGTCACAACATCTAACAATATAAAGCTAAGCAGTTTATACTCCCCGAATGGGGGTGACATAGCAGATACAAGATTCAATCACATCTAAGGTAGAGCATGATAAGGGTAGATAAAACATAAAATCCAAACTAAATACATGAGATAGAAGTCTAAGTGTCTAAGATACATAAACCCAGAAGTACATCCCAAAACTCAAATAAAGATACAGTAATCCCCAAAGTAAATACAACTCCAGACAAAAATGAAATAACTACCTAAACAAACCCTACTGTGTCTCCTCTAGGCTAGCAGGCACCTCCAGGCTATCTGTAAAATTTATCAACAGGTCCAGTCAGGACTGGAGCGAGCACAGTACATCTCAACATATCATCGCAGGTTAGAAAATATATAACATGCAGTAAAGTAAGATACAGGTACTGAGGAAAAAGCAGTATGTAAACAGGAGAGCTGTAATAGAAATATCTACTATACATAAAGAGCTAGCATGTGACTAGTGAGTCAGAGTAAAACATGAACATGTAAATGGCCTGGGATGATTCAATGAAGACACTACGGAATGATTCAATGAAGATACTACTGGTGTATTATTCACATGTCCACTTCTACTCCCCCTTACCCCCAATCAATACACAAGGATCCAGCCAGGTTATGTTATGATACTATGTTCAGACCCCGAAGGTGATAGACCCCGAAGGTAATGGACCCCGAAGGTAATACATAGTAGTCCCATAAATGGGATAGGGATTCCAGGATGACTCTGTGATCATAAGAGTATATGTCACAAGTGATCGAAGAATCAACGAAGCATAGTGATACGTCATGTAAGTGAAACGCACAAGCATAGAGTACCCGATGTTCCCTAAGGATAACATCTCAAGAAAGGATCCATATAGTACCAATCCGTGTGACCATCGTGACAGTACAAGTAAAGTAATCTACTGCAGGAAATAATTCTAAGCAGGATATGAAATAATCAGAGAATGTACTCGCCTCGATAACCTGAACAGCTGATAAGTATAGGAGGTCCCACTGAAGCCACAGAGTCCTATTTAAAGCAACACAGGTTACAAGGTGTTCAAGTTAAATAAATGAATCCATACAAGCAATCTATATTATTCTAGGTTCTTCTAAGTCAAATTAACTCTAGGTCAACTCCGGTCAATAATCTAGTCAAACTAGGTCAAGCGTTGACTTACAGTTGAATTTGGGTCAACTGGTCAACTCTGGTCAAATAGGGTAAATCTAATCTAATTATTAGAGTGTACTTCGTTATTTGTACGTCGAAACTTACGGCACGCAAATCGAGATAAGAAGATTATCGGTAAGGTTGATAATCTTATTATAGTGATCCACGTGTCCAACTTGTCAATTTCAGCGATGTGAGATCACTGGAATTGGCTGATCTCAGTTTCGTTGTACTAATCTCGAAATACGAACACTATATGAATTAATTATTAATTAATTATAAAAAGGTTAAACTCAGAAAAATTATCAACAAACATTGTCGGACGATAAAATGAACATCGCCAACGTGTCTAGAATGCTCAAATTAGCTAGGATAGCCTACCCAATGGTCCAATTTGGACACAAGGGCAAAAAGGTAATTTGGGGTCAAAACGGTGTCCGTGTCGGAGCCGTTTTGCACCGAAAAACGTGCAAGAAAACAAGTCTACAAAATATAACAAATTACATGTCCACGCAACCAGAATGTCGATACGAATCCAACGGTATCTCCAGAATTGGATTCCGTTGACCCGATCTCAATTTGGCCCGTTGACCAGAACTTAGAATTTCGGTTTGCACGGAAATGCGTGCCGGAGCCAAAGTTCTCAAAACTCAGCAAACTACCTGTCAACGAATCCAGAATGATGATACAAACTCAACGGTATCTCCGGAATTGGATTCCGATGAGCCGATCTCAAAATGACCCGTTGACCCGGATATTGGTATCCGACTTGCACCGAAATGCGTGCCAGACCCAATGTCCACCAAAACCTAGCAAATTATATGTCAACGAGCCCAGAATGACGATACGAACTCATCGGTATATCCGGAATTGGATTCCGATGAGCCGGCGTCAAAAAGTCCCGTTGACCCAGAATGTGGGACCCACTTTGCACCGAAAAACGTGCCCGGGTCCATGTTCTCCAAATCTAACAAATTTTATATGAAAACATGTCAGAACGACGCCACAAGTCTAATGGTGGTGTCAGAAATGAAATCTGGAGTCCCGTGTTCAAAAATGGAATTTTACAAGTTGGAATTTACGAATTCGGATGACCAACTTTGGCGTCGAATTCAACCAATCAAACAAGCTCACAATGAAACGAAACTGGAGGGGTAGTAAGAGGGTTATACCAGCTTTGCATCGGAACTGGTAGCATGCCAAACGGAGCTGCGGTGGAGGAGATACAAGCTGACGAAGTTGGCCCCGCGAAACTGTCCAAATTTAATACAATTTAAACGGTCAACTTGGTGGCCGGTTTTCATGTATCAAACGATAAAACTAACGGACGAAAATTGACAGAGATGAAGGTGGATATACCGAGATTGTGACGGAGCGATGAAATCGTCGATCCAACGGTCGGATCTCCGGAAAAATGTGCACGAAGTTGCTGCGACGGGGCGTCAAAACGAACTTCATTTCGCGCGCGTCACGACGGGACGTCGTGCAAAACGCACGAATCGCCTATACGTCGTGCTGGAAGAGAAGAGGGCGGATCCAGGGGGGTTGCCGAAGTTCGTGGGCCGTGGGGGGAGGCCATGGCCACGTCAGGCGTGGCCGACGAGGACGCGGCAGCGGCGTGCATGCCCGCACGCGTGCGCGCACGCTTGCTTGCGTTGCCACGTGCTGCTGCGTTGAGGCACACTGGCCGGGCGTGAGGAGGCCGGCCTGGCCACGGCGAGGCCACGGCGGCGGTTTTCACGAAGGTGGTGGCGTTGATGGTGGTTCGCCGCGGGATAAATGGTGGCCGGGTCAGTTTGATAGAGGAGGAGGAGGGCTCGAGGAGGAAGGCTGCTGTGATGGCGCCATGGCCGACGGCCAGGGGAGGTCGGGGTGGTCCGGCCATGGCCAGAGGAGGAAGAAGGTGGCGTGTGGTGTAGTCGGGTTTGTAGGTGCTCCTGTAGTAAATTTGTGTTGGAGATGAGACTAGTGAGAGAGAGAGAAAAGGATGATAACATTAAATGTGGAGAGAGAGAAAGAGAGAGAGGATAAGAGAGAGAGACAGAAAAGTTGCTTTCCAATTTTTTTAGGGCCGGCCATGTAGCTGTAGGGTGTTGGGGAGTAATGAATGTAGGGAATTTAATAGATAGGATTAGTTTGAACAATCCAAAGGCTAGGAATTAAATAGAGAAAATAGGTTGTTCCCATGAGAATTTAATTCAACAAAAATTCTATTAAATATAGGAAAAATGGGTAAATGGATATCTGATATTTTTGGGCAAGAATTATGAGGGTGTCATGATGGAGAAAATCATGGAGCTGGACTGGACTCGGTGGAGCCGGATTGGATCAAAACTGGACATTGTACGAAAATTGAATTAAAAAATAGGCGTCGATGATCATGGAGAAATAAGTAGCACATGGAAATTCCAATAAATGGGACACAAGTGGCGGACGGATAGTAGACTCAAAGTGGGCCTTGTCCATAGTTGGGGCTGACAGGTTTTGGTCGACAGGGGACCCACAAATCAAGTTGGAAAATGAATGTGACGCCGTGGCGTGAAATAAAATCGGGTCACGCGTCGGGAAAGTTGTGCAAATCAAATGGAGCCCAAAATGACGTATCTGAGTGGGACACAAGGGTCATGGGTGACGAGCGTCTCGATTAGATCATCAATGAGGAGTTGGTTTCAAGAAACTGACTGGTCTGGCGCTCCCAATTTAAATGTCATGGTAACGCACTGAAAATGATCGAGGAAAAGAGTGGGAGAATAAATATCACTCAAATGGTCTAAACCGACCCGAAGTTCAGCGAAGCAGAAAGAGCACAAGGGAACAAGTTTGGGTGGGACACCATATACCGTCATGAAGGTAATCATGTCCACTCTAAAACCCGTGAAGAAGATTTCCAGAGTTGAACATCCCTGATACTCCATATATCAATGGCACGGGAAAGTACACTTAAGGAAAAATTAACAGAATAATTTATTTATCAAAACCAATCAAACAGGAAATTAAATAAAATGAAAAAAAATCAGCCCGAAATTCAGGGTGCTAACACACGACTTGGAGTTAGCGGCGATTGTGTTCACGTTGAAATTGTGGAGTCACTATCTATATGGTGTGGCGTGCGCGATCTATACCGACCACAAGAGCCTCAAGTATCTCTTCACTCAGAAGGAATTGAACTTGCGACAGAGGCGCTGGCTCGAACTGATCAAAGACTATGATTTGACGATCGACTACACTCCGGGCAAGGGAAATGTTGTGGCGGACGCTCTGAGTCGAAAATATCTTGCCTCGCTATCCATCAACCGCAGACTACTACAAGATTTAGAAGAAATGGGCATCGATCTCCGGGTTCGATTCAGAGATATACGGTTGGCGCAGCTGCAGTTAGAGCCGAGTTTGCTGGAAAAGATCAAGACCGCTCAGAAGGATGATCCGTACCTGAAGAAAATGCGCGAGCGAATTTCAACAGGTAGTGCGACCGACTTTGCAGAAGACAAGACCGGCGTGCTGAGAATGAATGGCCGACTATGTGTTCCGGATGATTCAGAACTACGAAAGGAGATAATGTCGGAGGCCCATTATACGAAATATACATTACATCCAGGCAGTACCAAGATGTATAAGGACCTCCGCACGACCTTCTGATGGCACGGGATGAAGAGAGATGTGGCGCTCTTCGTGTCGCAATGCATGGCCTGTCAGCAGGTGAAAGCTGAGCATCAACGACCGGGCGGGGAGATGCAGAACCTTGCCATTCCAGAGTGGAAATGGGATCATGTCACGATGGACTTTATTGTTGGCCTGCCGAAGATACCACGGGGGAGCGACGCTATCTGGGTCATCGTCGATCGACTAACCAAGTCAGCGCACTTCATTGCCATTAAAGTTACTTGGAGCGTTGATCGCCTGGCACGGATTTATCTTGACGAGATAGTACGACTGCACGGAGTTCCAGTATCCATCGTCTCTGATCGGGATTCACGGTTCATGTCGCGATTCTAGAGTAGCCTTCAGTCGGCGCTGGGTACCAAGTTGCAGTTCAGCTCAGCTTACCATCCTCAGACCGACGGCCAAACGGAGCGCGTTAATCAGATTCTCGAAGACATGCTACGGCTCTGCGTAATTGACTTTAAATCAAGCTGGGACGTCCACCTACCGTTGGCAGAATTTGCATACAACAATAGCTATCAGTCCAGCATCCAAATGGCGCCGTATAAAGCTTTGTACGGCCGGAAGTGCAGATCGCCCATTTGCTGGGATGAAGTCGGGGAACGGCAGATACTCGGCCCGGAGCTGCTGGAACAGACTGTGGAGAAGGTCAAGCTCATTCGGGAAAGACTGAAGATTGCACAGAGTCGGCAAAAGAGTTACGCCGATACCCATTGAAGATCGCTTGAGTTCCAAGTGGGCGATTATGTGTTCCTGAAGGTGTCGCCCATGCGAGGAGTTACTCGGTTCGGCGCGAAAGGGAAGCTGAGTCCGAGATTCGTTGGGCCATTCGAAATACTCGAGCGGGTCGCCCCAGTGGCCTATAAGATTGCCCTACCGCCGGCGCTCGAAGGTGTGCACAATATCTTCCACGTCTTCCAGCTGCGGAAGTACGTGCACGACCCTAGCCACGTGGTAGATTTTGGCCAACTGGAGCTAAAGTCCGACTTATCCTACGTTGAAGAGCCCGTTCAAATCTTAGAACGCAAGGATAAGCTGTTGCGGAATAGGGCGATCCCTCTCGTCCGCGTGCTCTGGAGGAACCATGCGGCAGAAGAGTCGACATGGAAACTCGAGTCAGAGATGAAGGAAAAGTTTCCTTCATTGTTTTCGTAGAGGTAGGTTCTGTTCTTAAGTTTTGAGGACGAAACTTTTTCTTAGTTGGTTATGGTGTAGTGCCCCGTCCCTACATCGTGCCCCGTTGTCCGTCCACGGGGTGCGCGAGAAAGGAACACTGTCGCTATCGACTCGGTCGTGACCGATAGGTCGGGATCGATCGAATCGATCGAACGGGAACGGTTGAATTAAGATCCATTCTACGTTATGGAATGGCTTCTTCGGAACCAAGTCCCATATTCAGCGGGTAGCGCCTCGAGGATTGACTCTGCGGCTGAGTCGGGAGAGACCTCCCGTTGCTCTGCTTTTCACGCCGCTTGCGTTGGTTTTGGCTTTGGTTTTCCGAATGCGTTTTCGTGAATGTTTTCGATGGTTTTCATGGTTTACATTTCGAGCTCGCATTTCTTATCGAACTCTTGCATAATACAGTGTTCTAATCGGTTGCTTGTGCGATTTCAGGTGATCGCGTAGGCGACGTCTAGCGCAGCCAACAAGTCCTTCGCCTCAAGCAAAGACTCAAGGTGAGTGGCTGACCCCCTTCGTCTTGACCCTCTATTTCAAATGAGAACTCGGGTAATGTTACTAAAATTGAATGATTCGCTTGCAGAATACAAGTCTTGTATGTTAGAAGTGAAAAAGAAATGTGTTGTGTTGAAAAGAGAGAGAATTAATTCGGGCATGCAAAACGACCAAGTAAATGAATTGATCACATAACAAGCCCCAACGGTATCCTAAAATACACCATGTTAACCTATCATGGACTTGGAGAACTTGTCGACAAGGGGAATGGTTTCTTCGAGCGGCAACCCGGGGCCACGGGACCGACTCGGCCTAGGAAGAAACTGGTTGTAGCCGAGCTGGGTAATAGGCAATCGGTAAGACGGGAACTTGCATCGGGGCTCGCTACTTGCGTTGTAAGGGTCCCGTATTACCAGGCTACGTCCAAGGCGGCTGGCTAGGCCAATTGACTTCCATATCAAACACTTGATGTAAATTGTTATCAACTAACATGATAAGTTTTATGTCGCATGGCGCGCTCCGCCGGAAGAAACCGTGGTGTAACTTAATGCTTCTTATGAAAATATCTAGGATGGCTAGAAAGACTACTAAAAGCAAGTTGTGTGATTTTATCTAAATTCTTGAACCAAATGAGAGCCTGGAAATTAATTAGCCACTCGCCAGTACATGTTGATTGTACTGATCCTCGCTCTCTTTACAGGTACGATAGATCGGGAGGAGCGTGCTACGTGAAGGGAAGCAACGCTCGTGTGTTTTGAAGCTTCATCCGTGCATCGAAGCTTGGATCAAACCTTTTGAAGACTCCGCTGTTGAAGATCGAAGACAGATGGAGCGCCTTCCCACCATCCCAGGTGGTTTTGTAATTTTGGTTGTATAATCAAGGAATGAATGTATGTAATGGCTATCTCATCGACGTTCACTTTGTATTGGAGTCAGTTTGTAAAAAGCCCACGCGGCGCCCTTGTATCGAGTCTGTAATATGATGTTCATTATCAATAAAGCTTAAGTTTCCTTCTCTATAATGTGTGTTCAATTTACTCTGCGCATTCTCTTATCGTTGTGTTTCGGATAACTTTATGACTATGCCTTGTGCGAGCGCAACTTAGGCTTGCACGGCATCATGCCCAGGGGACGACTATCGATTCTACGGAATTGGGGCGTGACAGTAGAGATGTCACTCTCCGTTCCCAGAATGCGTATTTTTATACAAGTACAACTCATGAGTATTTATTTAATATTTATCATGTATTATCCTGTATTTAATTTCCTTTAATTCATGTTAATTAATTTCCTGCAATTTTATTTCTGTATTTTATTTCTGCTGTTATTTTATTCTCTGCTTAGGTTAGCCTATTGTGGTTCGGCCTAGGTTGGGTTCTCGGGTTGGCTTTGTTGGATCCCCCTGCAACCCGGCCCATTAGCTCCCACCTACCACCCATTTTTCTATTTAAAGCTTACATCTCTTCCTCTCTCCACATAAACTCACATTCTCACCATTACTCTTCTTCTTCTTCTTCATTACTCTCTCCACCTACCAAACCATAGGCAAGTACAACTTGCTCCCCATGAGAACCCATGTTTTTATAGTTCATTTATCTTCCTCGCAAGATCCTAAGAGAGTTTAGAACTTGGCATTTTTCATTTCGAAGTCTTAATTTTTGTAGATCTAGAAATGAGTTATTTTCGGAGTTTAGTGGTTTTGATCTATCAAACTTCTTTGGTTGCAAGTTTTGATGGTTCCATGTTGTAGAGAAGTTTATTCTACCCAATTTTGACCTTTGGAAAGTTGGATTTGGACTTGTTTTAACCAAGTTATGGACTTTTGAAACTTTGGGGTGCAACCATGGAGTTCTTGCTGTTTTGAGAAGACAGTGAGCAGTGTATGCTAGCTTTTTAGCTTGCGTCACTGAGCTGTGCGCGCTCTTTAGCGCAGCGCAGTATGGAGTCCATACGCTGCCTTTTTAGGTAGCGTGTGTCTTGCATACGCTACCTTTTGCGAGCGTATGACATGCATGCGCTGACTTGGATGGTCAGGAGTCGTATGGAGTTCATACGCTACCTTTTGGGAGCGTATGACATACATGCGCTGACTTGGATGGTCAGGAGTCGTATGGAGTTCATACGCTACCTTTTGGGAGCGTATGACATGCATACGCTGACTTGGATGGTCAGAAGTCGTATAGAGTTCATACGCTGCCTTTTGGAAGCGTAAGACTTGCGTACGCTGGCTTGGATGGAGAGGAGTCGTATGGAGTCCATACGCTAGCTTGACCTGAGCGTACGCTGGCTTGAGCGTAGCTTGACCTGAGCGTACGCTGACATGAGCGTAGGCTGACATGAGAGTAGCCTGTTTACCCTGGATCTTCTATAGCCCTGTATATTGATATCTTATTAGATATTTAACGTCCATTTTATATCCTTACGCCTTTTTGCATAAACTTGATATAATCATGATATGTTGATATTTCTGTTAAATATAGATTGTTACGTGGGATGTACCATGTGTCGTGAATTGAGTTATAGATACCCCGATTGACTGGAATTAAACCCTGAGAGTTGTAGACTCGACCCCACTGAATACTAGTTGACTTTCATGCCTTGTCACCATTGATAATGATTGTGACCTTGATTAATAATTGAGCATGCGTTCCTAGTTGGAACTAAGAGACTGGCTAGTCATCTTTGAATTGAATGAATGAGACACGTTCATATTAATTATGAACTATTGAAATCGACTGGCTAATCCCGAATATTGGCATACAGGCACATGCAGGTTTCAAATTATTTATTTATTTAGTTATTTATTTATCTTACAAAGAAGCATGTGTACTTTATGGTCAAGGTATGATTACTCCGTGGTTAATTTTGATTGTTGCATTACGCTATGTAAGACCTACAACCTGACCGCACTGGTATCATTGTAGGGTTGTGTATATCGTACCTCGTACGAAAGTACTCATTCTGAATGACCATGATCCACGGCATGGTACTTCACTCAACGTAGAGACTATTAAGTTAAATAAAATAATGATTGCATGGAGAGAATGGATTCCCGAGTTCTTACATGGCAGCCCCCTTGGGACAAGTAGTACCCGACGGGCCGGCTGGTTCCCACAGATACTGTAAACCTGCCACACGGACAGGGAACAGTATCTGCTTATATTATTATTGTATATTGTATATTGATGACGGGCGTCCCGCTGGGACTCGTCTAATTCATGAATGGCGCAATTGATTGACTGGATCGACTAGCCTTGCTCGTACATAGTAAGAACTGAGGAATCCCTATTGCATAAATTCCAGGATAACTTGGGACTCAAAATAGCAAGCCGTAGGATTTGATTGCCCGTTCAAGATGATTTGTTTGTGCACTGTACCTACTCTGTTACCTAACTGGGATGATCAGAATATCAGGACATGACGGGACAACTTCTGTCCTTGTTTGGTTGGGAGGTTGGTTCGAAGTGTCGTGATGTGATGTGAATCCTAGTAGAAAGCAGAGATCTATTATTATATTTCTCATTACTGGTTTTAGTTCTCATGTCGTGCTTCCTTGTGGTACTTGCTATTAGAGGTCTAACCTCTCTGGTTTTGCATGGCCAGATTTAGAGCCGGTTCCCGAGGACTCAGCTTACTTCTACCTCCAAGATGGTCAACACTAGAGGGATGATCGCAGGAGGACTCGAGTGGGTTTCTTACTTCCCCGTTCGTTTTGTTATCTACTTTATACCTTGCCGTTGGCACCGACATGTTAGTCGGATTGTCTTGTACTTACTTTTTACATAATTGTAACTAAAGTCAGGCTGCAGCTGATAACAATTATGTATACTTTTGCTACATCAATCTGGCTATGTTTTGTAAAGCCAGATATCAAGAACATTTTGACAGAGCGTTTGGGACGCCTTACTGCTTTATCTTACATGTTCTCTATTGTTGTTTCTTGTTCGAATGATTGAGACAATATATGTGAAGTGACCATAGTGAAACTTTCATGTAGTATGCACCCCCTCGTCTTTAGACAACATTGATCGTATTATACGGTATTCATCTACCCGTAATACGTAGCTGGCTGAGTCATTCCCCCGCTCTCAAGTGTTCTGGTTCTGGGGCGTGACAGTTGCTCCATGTTCGGGGTGGTTACTACCACGTCCCTAATATTGTGCTAACCGGGCAGTTGTTGCAGGGGCTTATATAAGGCCTCCTCCTCCTCTCTCACAGGTTACAGAACAGAAAAAAAGAGAAGCCACCAGAAAGTTTACGAAGTGTTCTTTAGCACAAGTAAACAGAGAATTCAGACGTGTTCTTTAACACAGTTCTGATCTGCAGTCTTCGAGAGAGAGGAAAGGCGCCGCACCAGCGTTGCTTTTACACGGGAGTTCGTGTCCATCTGAGGAGTCAGAAGAGCAGGAGTGTTCCAAGTTCTCCGACGAACTTGCTGGTTCCTGGAAGCTGTTCGTGTAAGACGAATAAAGCTTTGAGCAACGGTGATTATTCACCCCAACAGGCCATCTTCCATCTTTCGCCTGTCACCTTCTTCGTTGCTGCCAGTAACTCTGATTGTATCTTCTTTTTAGAAGTACTACGATCTGATTGCTGTGATTACGAAATATTTTTAGATTCTCGTAATATCATAACGATATCTTTTTAGATCTTCGTTATACTTGCGCAACCTTCCTAGAAGTGTTGCGTTGGAACATTGTTTTTACAATTGTTTCATATTCTCAGTTTTTCATCGAAAAATTATGCCCCGGCAATAACATGACCTCCACGCGAACACGGGTCAGCGTGGACTAGTCCCGCGGACGGTACAAATAGCATTTTTCAAAAAAAATTGCCTCGACCTACGGTTGGTTGCCGAAATAATCTACAATTAGTCAAAAAGAATATGAAATCCATCTAAAATTGGAAACTGACCATTGAAAATTAGTAGCCGGTATAAAAAAAAAAACATTAATGATATTACTAGTCCACTTCTTACTCGCGAACCTTACAAATTCAACATTTGGGAGTGGGTCCATATTATCTATTTACACAGTCTCAGTGTACTTTTGTATGTAAACTCCGTCCAAGTTGTTGTATGATTTATATACACGCAAGTGTTACACGTTTCGAGGATCGAATCATACCCATCTTGATCTAAGTAACGTTAAGTTTGATTCGAGTAAAAAGACATTATATTTGACTACATATCCAAATTACAACCACAATTACCATATATGTGGGATGTGTGTTTTTTTTATTGAGGGCTTGATTGCTAATATATTTTTTGGGATAAAGTTAAAAAAAAACCTTCTTTCAAGATTTATACTTTTCGTAAAAAAAAACCACCTAATATATATATATATTTTAATCGATTAAACTATCGTATTTTATGTAATTTGATCAAATTATCCCTCTGTCCACTAGCTTTTGCAATTGAACATTAGAGTCAAATTTTGACGGAAAAAAATTGTTTGAAATATCAAAAATACTCATGTACGTGATCATTAATGGTTGTAACGATCTTACTATCCTTCTGTATATAGGTTTAATATTCTTTATCTTACCAAACTTTTCATGCTTTACTTTGTTTCATGTTTGTATATTATCAGTTTGTTTTCATTTCTACGTAAATAATTCAAATAAGTCTTGTTGGCGGTAAATTGGCGGTTCGTTGATGTCGTCGTTCAATTTGGGTACAAATTGTACCAAGTAAAAAAATTAGAGGACATTTTTTAAACTACGAGTCTTTTTTTACAAAAACTTTGAATCTTACGAGGGATTTTGTGAACTTTACTACCCTATATTTATGTGATAATTATCATGAAAAAATTATACTCCATATGCATATGTATGTGATAAGTTTTTAGAACATCCACAGTGGGGACACTCAAAACACATATTCAAAATTATTAAAAATTATATAAATTACTACTTTTAGATTGTCTCCACTATAAATTAATCTTCCATGTTTGGTAAGATTTTTTTTCTCTCTTTTTTTCTTTATTATTTGGGAAAAGCAATTAATTTTGATGGGCCCATAAATTAATACAGAGGAGTTAGAACATGTTCAAAATATAGAGTATCTCTTAGTTTTTTTAGCAAATTTTAAATATAAACAAGTGTCTACTGCAGCCTTAAAGTATATTTTTTTTTTTACTAAAGTCATAATACTATTGAAAGTTCTTCCACTGTGGATGTTTTTACTTCCAATAAAAAAGAAAAAAAAAAAGAAAAAGAAAAAAAAAGGAGACCGAGTAAAATTGGGAATATTCAATGGACCTATATCTAGAAAGGCCCTAATAAACAATCCCAAAGTAACATCTAAATAAAAAAACAAAAAGAAAAAAGAAAAAGCAAAATAAATAATAGAAATGAAAATAGAAAAACTAACCCCCATCCGTCAAAGAAAAGAGAGAGGAGAGAATCCTCTCCTCCTCTTCTTCCTCCTCTCCCACAGAGAATGTCCTCCCGAAGAGCTCTGCTGCCAAAGAAAAAATCCTCCTTCTATACTTACTCCTCCTCCTCCTCCTTCCTAGAGAGAGATGCCGGAGCCGGCGACGACGCGGACGCCGAGATCCGCGCTCCGGCAGAGGAGGCGGCGGAGGAGGACGACCGGTGGTCGAGAATGCTCCCGGAGCTGCTCCACGAGATCATAAGGAGGCTCGAGTCGAGCGCGGAGCGGTGGCCGGCAAGGAGGAGCGTTGTCTCCTTCGCCTGCGTCTGCAGGCGCTGGCGAGAGACAGCGCTCTGCGTCGTCCGGCCCCCGCTCGAGAGCGGGAGGATCACCTTCCCCTCCTCTCTCAAGCAGGTGCGAAACCAACGAATCAATTCTAGGGTTTCAGTTGTCGAATTTTTCTTATTATTATTGTTTAATGTTTACTTTTGTTTTTTGTTTTGGGTGCAGCCGGGGCCGAGGAGCGCGCCGATCCAGTGCTTCATCAAGAGGAACAGGAAGAACTCGACGTTCTCTCTCTATCTCAGCTTGACCCAGTGTAAGCTTCCGCTGACGGAAATGACTATTTTTGTTTGATTGATCGTGATAGTGACACACTCTGCAAATGGCATGGAATTGGTCGGGATTTCGTATGCGGATAGTTGTTAGAGATTGACTTGCTCTACTTAGACTTTAGGCTCTGTGTGAATATTAGTTCTTCGTACGTTTGAGTCAAAGTGATGTGTGATGGTTGCTTATTTTAGGCAATTGTTGTCGATTTCCTACGTACGTTGCACGTGCATGAATAGACATGCCATTATTCAGACACGATACTGGTTTTGGCATGCCCTAGTGTGAGTGTCCCTGTCGTGTCGGGTTTATAGACACAACAAAACTTTTGGAGCATCCATGCTTCCAAGTCTATGACCATTGATGCAAATTTTTGGTGCTTTTATGTGAAGGTTGTTAATTATAGTGTTGCATGAAGGGTCTAATTAATTTATCAAGAATTGGAAGCATTTTGTGTTGCTATGTTTTTGTTGGTTAATAGATATACATATACGGTGTCTTACGGTCTGCTTGGTAACAGTGTTTTCACCGGCTTTGGGGTGTTTTTAAACCGATCGTTTATGAAAACCTATGCTTGTTAATTTTTTTGAGCCACTGGATTTGGTCGGCTCAAAAACCACCCAAAACCGGTGTAATGTATTTTTGGGTGGCTTTATAAACACCCCAAATCGATGGATTTTGGGTGGCTTTATTATTTTATTCAATTTATATCCTCGCAAAAGAAATATAAACATAACTACTAATAACTAAACTCTATATTTCTTTTCCTGTGTTTCTCTTTTTTTTCTTGCCGTGGCTGCTCTTTTCTTTCCGATTGAAGGAAAATCCAGGAACTTGTCTTGTACTTGTCCTTGGAGCTCCATTGGGTGCAACATTATTTTATGAGACAAGAATGCATGAAAGGCTTTTTGATGCAGGGGTTACCTTCACGTCCATAAACGCATATTTTATCAAATAACTTTTGTTTATATATGGACATAAAGGTAATTTTATTATTATAGAAAACTTTCATAACCGCTGGTTAATGAATTACCAAGTATGGATTAGATTGGTTTAAAAGTCGCTACTTAAAACCACAAAAAAACTGGACCCCTCATAACCGTTCATTTTCCGCTACTCTAAAAATACCTCATAACCGCTACCCCCATAATTGCCAAGCAGACCCTTAGAGGATACCATAATAAGGTTTCATGTCTAAGTAAAACTTTTTTGGGCCAACCACTTGCATCGTTTTCTTGCCCCTTTGTTCTCTGTCAATAGTGTTTGCTTCCCCCCTCTATTTTGACGTGAAACAAAATCATTAACGACTAGAATGATTAAAGTATATGTGAATCATCAAGACTTTAAACTTTAGGCTGGTCAAGAACTAGCATAATGCTTGTGTTGCATTGATATAGATATCTTGTATGGGATACTTTAGGAACAATTATTTGCTGTATATGGGGTACATATTAATAATTGGGTACGGTAAATGTTGGTGAGAATGAAGAACATCTTTGATTCATCTTGATGACATTTAAACCTTTACGCATTTCAAACGAGTTGGTTATAGTGCAAAACTCCAAATTAGATTCCACAAATGGAAAATTGAAATTTTTAATGATAGTCTTCTAGTGTATTTAACATTCGCCATTGGTGCCAAATTCCTTGATGGAAACTGCAATTAAGATAGCGTCTATCAGTAAACCTAGAAGACACAAGAGTAGGTAAACCTGCTTAATTTATCATGAAGTTTCAGCTTATTCAATCAAGAACATCAATAGAGTTATCGTGTTTATGGATCGGGGACTAGTCTCTAGCATACAATCTTCCATAAAAATGTTTGCATCATTCACAAGCAAAGGTGTATCTCACTTCAGATGTATTTGTGTCAAAAGTATTTGAAATGATCCAACATTTCAGCTTTTCCCTCTTCTTTTTTCTTCTCACTTAAAGTGGCGAAGCGAGAAACTTTCTAAAGGGGAGGTGAAGTATGATAAAGAAGATACAAATTTAAAGTATGTACTCCACTGTGAGGTACTTATAATTGATTTGAACTTCAAATGTTAAGTTCAAACTACAATTAGCCTCGACAATATCTGAAAGCATTCAATGAAGATATCGTTACCAACGGTGTCAATTGAGTTTTTTCTCAATATAAATTGCTGAGTTATTCATCATACATCTATCCACATTTTGACAATATTCATTGGTTAAAGTCCCTTTCAATATCCTCAAAGAAAAAGAAAGACCCTATTGACTGTAACCATTGCCGACCCCAAATATTTGTGACAAGGCTTGTTGTTAAGTTTTTATCAAATAAGTTGCCAAGTTATTCATCATTACATCTATCCACATTTTGACAATATCATTGGTTAAAATCCCTTTCAATAGCGCCGAAGTAAAATAAAGACCCTATTGACTGTAACCATTGCCGACCCCAAAAATTTGTGACAAGGCTTTGTTGTTGTTGTTGTTGTATTGACTGTAACCATTCCAATTTTGCTAAAGCTAATGTCAACTATACAAGAATGTAAACCAACACCTTTCCTGTCTTTACTCTTTTTTGTTGTATGTTCTCAATCATTTTTATTGTTCAACATCACTTTTGGACTTGGATCACATATAAAGAATATAAGTGCCACCTCCGAAGCTTGTTCTCTATTAGGTCTGTTTTAGACAACTCATTTGAAGGCAGAGCATGAATCTTTTGGACTTAAGCATGCCACACCAAGAAGTAACTTCTTCTTTATATGAAGGGTGGCAAAAAGTGTTCTTTTGTTCGAGTTGAAACACTGATTGAACTGAATCCTTAAGCTCTTGTTGAGTAAGTTGAGACATAAGCAATTTGTCCAATGTCCAGACCTAGATTTGTCAGGTGGTCAGTGCTTAGCTATGAGTGAACTTGGTGTTCCACATTAGGTACAGTTCTTTTAATAACTAATTAACATGAAATTGTGTTTTCATGTCCAACTTGTCCCTTATCGTTTTAATTTTTGGCCCCATCAGGTGAAATATTCTTGCAATTTGCTATATTAATCAATGTTATAAAAGGCGGCCGCCTAGGCGCTAGGTATGCATGTTTTTGGATTTTATGGACTTTTTCTATAATTTTCAGTAGGTTTTTGGAATTTTTTTTTTTTTGAACCGTCTAGATCTAAGCGGCTGACTAGGCGCTAGGCGGCGGATGCCCGCCCGACTAGCGCCAAACACTTTTCACAACCTTGATATTAATTAGGTAATAATCAAGATTATGCAGATCATTGTGAATGTGATACTTGCATTTAACGTAACGTTGAATAGAAGTGGAATTTCTTATTGCTCCTTGTCATTTCTGTCTGTGCAGACATTCTCTTTTAGCCTTGTCATTAACTTTACTTTCTCTTAGTCAAAGACCTTTGTTTCCCGTTTTCTCTATTTTTGCAGCTTTGTTGAGAACTTGGTCATTGCACATCATGTAATAGTTTTTGAAATTGTAATTTGTGATTTATTTGTTTTTCTTTTGCAGCATTTATAGATAAAGGGAAGTTTCTATTGGCAGCTAGAAAGGTCAGACATAGTACCCACTCTGAGTATATCATTTCTCTGGATGCAGATGACTTTTACCAAGGGAGTAGTGCTTATGTTGGAAAGCTGAGGTGAGCTTTTGGTGCCTGAGTTTCTGCATTTTTTCTGCTTGTGGAATCCGCAAGCTTATTTAACATGGCTGCAGTTTCCATTAATATTTTACTTCTACTTTTTCCCCCCGGACCCATTATAGCTAATGCCATGCCGTGGTGATGCTATAGATTATGAATTATTTTTGGTACTTGCTTCGGTTCCCATGCTTAGAGATCCCTATATATTGTATGGTTTTAGTTTGATAGTTTACTTGGTTAGTTTGTGTAAAATATGTTTGCATTTACCTTTTTATTAAGTTTGTTCTTAGATTGGATAATCTATTCATAATATAAATAAGTTCATCGGTTTAAGATAATTTAATAAACATAGAAATGGCTGAGCCACTTGAGATTGAGAGAAAGTTTACCTATTTTTCTGTTTATTTAATCTTATTTTTTCTGTCTCTGATATTATTTTTTATATGTGAACGTTTTTAATGAAAAATCTGCTTGTCTATTGACACTTGAGATAGAGAGAAAGTTTACCTAATTTTCTATTTACTTTTTCTTACTTTTTGCTATATTTTATGTTATTTTTGATATGTAAATGTCTTTTTATGGAAGATCTGCTTGTCTGTTGAAGTGGTGGCATATTGCCAATAAGGTGTCATGTTACATAGTGACTCCCTTCGCCTACAATCTACGGAAAGCTGTTTGTCACATTGCTTAGTCTTTATCATATCGATTCACCATTGGTTGTCACATTGCTAGTTTTTATCATATTGCTTCACCATATCCAACATCATTTCCCTCCTATGTTTCTCATCTTCTTTTCTTGATTTTCTCACTTCTCCATTCTCATTTTGCTTTTCTCCTTTCACCCTTGCCATTCCAAGAATCACCAGGTTGAATGGGTGACCTTGATTATGAGCATTTTCTCGCCTTTGTTGGCTTCTTTCTACTTGACCTCTGATGGCAATATTTACTTGAACCGACCTCAGTAATAATGCCTGTTAAAGTTCCTTCTAATGCACAAAAACTCTTCGAGTTGCAGTGAGGGTTAAATATCTATCTTTTTCCAACACACACCCGCATGTCGAAGGTCTATTTTGGACAGAGATGGATTCACACAACGTATTCTTTTAATCCTCTTAGACTTAAAGTGCGCATTTGATACCATGTTAAGGTCCATGCGAGTGCACCAAAACTGATAACCATGTTAAACTCCCTGTTAGTTGACTAAAACTCTACAGTTGTGGAAAGGGTTAAATATTTATATTCTACCAACATTGCCCAAAATGTTCTCTTTTGTGGCATCCAATAACCTAAGAAACCTTGTTTGCAAGGTGCCTGATGAAATGTCCATGCTGAATTTGGTTCAGATATGTCTTGGGTTGACAACACCCCACTTGCCTCATGTCATGACTGGGTTTAGTTGTGGGGTTCATCCTCATCGAGATCCAAACCACCTTAAATGTAACAGTACTTGCATTGTCATTTCAAGATGTTGTGGATTTTTGGGCTTCATCGTTGATCCCTTACCGGCAAATCAGGGGAAGAGATAATAACCTCTAGTCTCTAGAAATCTTACTCGCTGCCTACTCAGAAAGGGCTTTGTCCCTGTAAGAAACTTGTTCTTGCGATGCTTATATGCTCAAGATGATAACATTCTTATCCTAATATGAGGTTATTAGAAGAATTGGCCAGAATTGAGTCTGGGTTTGTGCCTGCCATTATCCGATGATCCTTTTAGTTATTTCTGCTGATTTTTTCTATGGATGATTATGCAAAATCCTCATCGAGTGAAAGTGAACTTTTTATTTTCCATTAACAGTCTTTTTAGGTTGGAAAAGAAGTTATATAGATAAAAAAATGTCATCAAATTTGGTTCTCTTGTTTACTGATTTATGTTGTCCTTGCTGGGTTCTACGAGTCTACGTGAATAAAATGTCTTTATCTTTTCCAAAGTTTGAACAGGACAAGCATGTTAGTTAAGATGACAGACAGTGGCGATGTTCATAAACAAATGGCTGTAATATGTTTGTGATAGTATTTATTTATTTTAACCTAGTCCTCTGGTTTGTTTTCAGTGGAAAGTTGAGTTAAATATGACCTTTTGGAGGGGTATATATAATCAATAAAATACAAGTGGAAGAAGGACCTTATGTAAACCATATGATACAATTGGTATATCAATTTGTTGTCATTTAGGTTGTGATAGCTTTTCCATATTAATCAACTCTTGTCGGATGAAAAACAACCATGTAAGTGGTCAGTAGGTTGCTGATTAGTTTCTGAATGACCAAGGTAGTCAAAAGCACAAGGTGCACTCGAGGCACAAATGGTCCATATGTCTCGAGGCGCAAGGTGCACTTAAGGCGTGCGTCCGAGAACGAGGCACAAAAAAAACATAAATAAATTAGTAATGAAAAAAATAAAAACAAATAACATATTAAAAGCAACAAATACATGTTAAAACATAACCAAGTGAGCTAGCAAAGCAGCAGTAGTCAACATAACTAATAATAATTTGTGTTTTCTAACAAGGAAAATAATGAAAGGAACACAAATTGTAAAATAAAAGCAAAACCAATAGAACAATCATTCGTCTTCATCAAAATCCATCAAATCATCGACACCCTTGTATGAGGTAAGGCCTATCTCCTGCCACAAAGTTTTTCGTATATAAGAAAAACATAAGGCGCGCCTTTTCTTGTTGGCGCCTTGCTGAAAGGCGCAACTGGAGAAAGATGCTTCGCCTAGTGAGGTGCTAGGCGCAGTTGGTGTGCCTTGCTGCGAGGCTCGCCTTTGACTACTATGTACTATGTTATCACCTACCCTGAAACATATGATAGACACTAGACATCTAATTTATAAAGTGAGGTAACAGTTTGAAGACTTTATTATGTTTAAGATATGCTCGATAAGGAATAATGAGTCTTATATGTCTTGCAAATTATTAGCTGATAACATGTTAGATGTTAAAGAGCGATTCCTGATGAAAATGTATTTTGGATATTTATTGGTTTATTTATTTATAATAGGGACTTCTTTAAAACCTTTTTAATTTATGGTCTATGCACAATGCCTGCTCTTATAGATAAGGTTTCCTGGTGAAAGTAACAGAAGCACCTTAGGACACGTGCTATTCCATTTTATTAGCTGCAAAGCACAGTATGAAAAAGTAGTGGAATCATCTAACAAAATGATGAAACTATCAGCAATAACAATGATCTGCACTATCACTAAAAAATGTTACAGGTAAATGACTTGCCAGACAAATAATTTATGGTCTATGTGAAATGCCTGCTATTATAGATGCGGTTTCTTGGTGAAAGAAAAGAAACAGCAGCACCTTTGCACAGGTGCTATTCCATTTTAGTAGGTAAAAAGCACAGCATAAAAAATGCAGTGGAATCATCTAACAATAAGGAAATTATCTGCAATGACAATTATATGCACTATCACCAAAATTTGTTACAAGTCAATGACATACTAGACACTAAGGGAAGAGTGGAACTTGCTAAAATGGCCGGAAAATCTCACTTATTGGGGACCTTCTTCATCGGCAACACAAACTAGCTTGTTCATCTATCTAGCACCCTTTCCCTAGTTACTACTTAGTAGTTAGGAAGAGTGGAGGCAAAGAAGGAAATCAATAAGAATTTCAGGGGAAATTCAATTGACAATACAAGCCAAATAAATAAACATATAACACGAGAAACGAAAGAAGACCTTACAAAAGTTCACTGTTAAACATACTAAAGTCCAATTGGTGTCAGATTATAGGCACGTCCTACATATTTGCATATCCTAGCTTGTATTTTTGTATGATATGGTATTTTTGGTTGAAATTGGACAATGCTAAGTTTGCACATATCCATGTGTTGATGGTATCTATTAGTGTCACACCCATATAGCTATATCGTTAATATTCTAACTGATTTAGCAAGATTAGTTGTGCAAATTACTGTAAATCATGTTTTAAATTGTATTTGGTGAAGATTTATGAAAACTTAGCTGTTGGCTAGACATTTTTTCTAGCTGACAGCTAGAAAACATCGGATAGAATACAAAGTAGGACTAGATGGTTTTCCAGTACTTACATTGGAGAACTCAAAAGGGCTTTGTTGGAAATGGGAGGCAGCATGTGCTTATGTGTATTGCCATTTGCCAGTATAATTTCAAGGAATTTGAATGTCAATACATTGAACAGTGGAAAATAAGTGAGTGTAATCGTGGAGGTTGGAAGTAGTGCCAATGGAGGATTAGAGGATAGAAAATTGACTTAGCTTTTCCGCACATGTGCAACAATAACAACAAAAGTAAAGCCTCTATTCCAAAACTTTGGGGGTTGGCTATGTGAATCCTTACCCTTATTCACAGCTACTACTATTCAGCTGTTTTAAGCGCCGTATCCTCTTTCACATTTTGCAAAAAACATCTCCTTATTCACTACCTCAATCCAAGTTCTTTTGGGCCTTCAATTAATCAGAACTGTTGCATCTATTGTTTCAACACGGACCATTTGCGGCACCGCTTAGGCAGTATGACAAGATATTGTTAAAGGAGCGGCTAGAATTAGGGGTAGGCCTCAATGGAACTTGGATTAGGCTGTAGAAAGGATATTGTATTTGCTCTGTCAGGGAGGGCATGTCCTTGACAGGAGTGAATGGAAGAAAATGATTTGAATAGTGGACTTCAAAATTATGGGATAAGATTTTTCTTGTTCTTCTAAATAATCTGTAGGTAAATTTGAATTTCTTTGGAATGTTGTTCTGGGAAATGTAGAGGGTGCTCGCTGGTTGATGAGCTTAAAATTGCATGCCAAAAAAAGATAGGTCTATGTAAACACCTAGTGTCAGTATACTCAATTTTCGCTTTTTTAGCTTTCTGGATGGTTCAAATATTCAATTGAAGCAGAACGATAAATTGATGATTAAAATCAATGCCTTAAGATGAGGCTGCACAAATATTTATATAAGAAATTGTCCTTTTCCACTACAACAGAATAAAGCCATGTTGCATATAATGTCCTAACTGATTCAACTATTCTAGTTGAATTTCAGACTTTTACTTCTGTACTAGAATCATTCATCTTATAACAGTCCTTTTTTGTTTCCAAAATTGAGACTTGGGTCATGTCAGAACTATGCCTAAGTCGTCAATTCTTGGCGATCTTTCGTTTCTCTTGGAATGTTGTAATATCATAGTTGTTAGTTCTTGCGGATCTATTTTATTTTCTTGAACTTTTGAAATCAATAGTTCTTATGTATTACTTTATTCATGTTAGTATGCACTCATGAATCATGCCGTGGTATATCTTCTTTATTTATGTTACTTTGTTGACATGTCTGAGGGTGCAGAACTTGGAACTGCTCATTTCCATATACTTAAAAAGTAAATCAAAACAAAATAGTCCATTTTGTTGTGTGCTGTAGTTTAACCAAGTTATCCGGCTTCAAAGGATGGAAATCAATAGTTCTTATGTATTACTTTCATCATGTAAGTATGCACTCATGAATCATGCTGTGGTATATCTTCTTTTTTTATGCTACTTTGTTGACGTGTCTGAGAGTGCAGAACTTGGAACTGCTCATTTTCCATATACTTAAAAAGTAAATCAAAACAAAATAGTCCATTTTGTTGTGTGCTGTAGTTTAACCAAGTTATCCTTTTGAATCATGAGCGGCTTTAAAGGATGTCTTTTTGGGGATGTTCTGGATAATTTGTTAATACTCGATCACTGTTCTATGATTGTTTTTTGTAGAAGTTGGGGTGGACATCATAGGGATGTGGTACTTCTTGAACTTAGCTATCACAAAAAGGTTGGCTTTTAATGATTGTATAACAATATTCTTATGTCCATCTGCAGACCTGATTTCTTAGGAACAAACTTTACGATCTTCGACAACCAGCCACCTTGCAATGGTGCAAAGGCATTAAGAAGCCGAGCATACCACCGACGGTTTGCCTGTAAACAGATTAGCCCAGATGTCCCTGCTTGCAATTATGAGATCGGGCACGTCTCTTACAAGTTTAACCTTCTCAAGACAAGGGGGCCAAGAAGGATGCTCTGCACTGTGCAATGTCCGACGGCACCAGAAGCCACCAAGGAAGATTCATACGAGTCGAAAGATCCGTGTGATCCTGGAGAGTCGTACATCGTCCTGAAGAACAAGGCTCCTAGATGGCACGAGCATCTGCAGTGCTGGTGCTTGAACTTCCATGGAAGGGTAACAGTGGCCTCTGTGAAGAATTTCCAGCTGGCAGCAACTGCAGATCCCAGCCAACCCGGTGGCGTTGGGGATGAAGAGGCGGTGCTGCTCCAGTTCGGGAAGGTCGGCGACGATGTGTTCACCATGGATTACCGGCAGCCTCTCTCGGCCTTCCAGGCATTTGCTATCTGTCTTACCAGCTTCGGCACAAAGATTGCCTGTGAATAATGGGGGTTGTTATCTTTGTTGTACCACCACGACCATTTTTTTTTTGGGCTCTTATCTTTTTATTTTTAAAAGATAAACGAAGAAATTAAACGATGTTCCTTGTAATATCTGTAATGGCAAAAGCGGCAAATGAGAACAATCCATTGGCACAGAGTTTGGTTGGTATATAGTTCTTTCAGTTCGAGTCTTGCTCCAAAAGAAAAGGTGAATCTTAGTTGCAAGGTGTCACGTACAAAAGTTCGTGTCCCACCGAGACAGATTTGTGTGACTTTGCACGGACCAAGGTTATGCGGGAAGCTTCCAGAACATTTTAGAAGATGGCGGAAGGCTCTAGAAGATTGTGGATCTCTCCGGAAGGCACAAGATCGTTCTAGGAGGCCCAAGAAGTTTCTGGAAGGCCCTTGAAGTTTCCTTTTATGTTGCTAGAGAATAAACCTGGAATATGCCATTCCAGTTATGGTAGAAAGTAATAATCCTTGGAATATTCTTTCCAGGATTTCTTGTATTGCTCTATGAGCACTTATAAAAGGGGGAGGCTTTCATTTGTTCCTCACCACCCAAAGTTGTAGCCTTTTCTAGTATAGTGAAGTTTTAATCTTCCACTCTCTCTCTCTTTTGTTCCACATTGTTCTCAATATCGCCTTAGCGATCTAGCTAAGCGGGTTCGGGAAGGCTTGCACGACTCTTCGAGGAGGAAGATAGTGCGCCGCACGGGACGAGGTGCTAACAAAACACTAAGTCCGTGACAAGTGGTATCAGAGCGAAGGTCGGTTGGTGCCATGTCGACATCCGAGAACGTCCAGGAGGGACCCGCGTCGCCTAAGGAGGGGCACGCCAAGACGCACAAGAGGGGCAAGAGCAAGGAGTCTGCGGTGGAGCGTAGCCTTGCCGGTCTTGCCGAACGTGTCGAGGTCTTGGAGACGATTTCGAGGGACATGGTGTCACCCCCAGTTTTCGAATTACGGATATTTTCGTCATTTTCAAGTTTTATAATTTTTTAGGAATTTTATTTAATTTTATATGATTTTTAGGGATTTATTTGAGTCGGTTTGAATTTTATCCAATTTGGACTTAAGTTGGAGACCCGGGTAGCCTGAACACTAGTGGAACCCACAAACTAGCTGGGCTTGGCCCACACACTATCATAATTAGGCAGAAACCATAAACCCTATTTCCATGGCTTAATTAGTCATTTTAGAGCTTAATTAGTATTTAGAAATTAGACCGAAACAAACCGAAACAAACCGAAACCAACTAAACCTAAGTCTATTGGGTTTGGGGGGTTATTGGATCTTACCCAAACCCAATAACCCCTCTACCATGGCCGGCCATAGAGGAGCATCCCCCCATTGCTTCATCACCAAGCAACTCTCTCTCTCTCTCTCTCAAATTTCTTCTTCTTTCTAAAGCTTTTCTTCCTCAAGCAAAACCTAACCTAGGTATGTTCATAATTCTCCATTTTTTACTCTTTTGCATTAATGTCTTCACAATAAATGTTGAGAAGTGAATTCTCTACACTTTGCCCCTAGGATTGGTAGGTTTTCCTAAAATCTAGGTTAAGGATTTAATTTGGGGCTTTCCTATTTGAGAGTGGTATTTATATATATATATATATATATATATATATATATATATATATATATATATATATATATATATATATGTGTGTGTGTGTGTGTGTGTGTGTGTGTGTGTGTATGTATTATATATAAGTATTTGTGTGTAGAGTGAGAGAGTGGTGGTGGTGGTGTATGAGTGAGAGTGGTGGTGAGAGTGTGTTTGTGTGTGTGTGAGTGTGTGTTTCTGTGTGTGTGTGTATGAATTTAGATATATATATATGGATATGTGTATATGTATATATATAGATATATGTTTGTGTGTATATATATGTATCTATATGTGTGTGTGTATTTATATATATATGTAGAGATGTGTGTGTGTGTGTGTATATATATATATATATATATATATATATATATACGGATCGGGAGCCCCGCCGAAGCCCCGCCCCCCCTTAGCCGTTGGATCGCGCGGGCGGACGCGGGCCCCACGCGGGCCCCGCGCGATCCGATGGTGCAGGGGGGGCGGGGCTTCGGCGGGGCTCCGCGGGCGGGGCCTTTGATCCGCTCCCATATATATATATATATATATATATATATATATATATATATATATATATATATATATATATATATATATATATATATATATATATATGGTTAGAGGATTAGATATATGGATATATAAATAGATATAAAGATAGATAGATATAGATATCTAGATAGATAGATATATATATAGAGAGAAGAGTAGGAGGGGAATTAGAAGAATTAGAAGAAGAGGGAGAAGAATAGGATGCAACAGCAGTAGCAGAAGAAGTAGCAGCTGCAGCAGCAATATGCAGCAGTGCAGCAGCAGCAATTGGCAGTAGCTGCAGCAGCAGCATGCAGCCAAGGCAGCAGCAGCATTAGCAGCACAGCAGCTACAGCAGGGAGTAGTTCCCCCCCCCCATTCAGCCCCCTTTTAGCCTATATAACCCCCCCACCCCCCCCATATCTATATATATATGTATATATATAGATATGTATATATGTATATATATATATATATATGGATAGATATATATGAGAGGAGAAATAAGAAGAAGTTAGAAGTTAGAAGTAGAAGTTAGAAATAAGAGGAAGATAGAAGAAGTAAGGAATAAGAAGAAGTTAGAAGAAGAAGGATTAGAAGAAGTTAGAAGAATAGGAAGAAGGAGTTAGAAGTTAGAAAGTTGAAGAAGAATAGGAAGAAGAAATTAGAAGAAGAATTAGAGTAAGAACTAGAAGGGGATAATAGAGGAAGTCGAGTTAGAGAGTGAAATCGAGCTCCGAGTATCGAAACGCGATGAAACTTGGCGTAGGCCTAGGATACGTGAATTAGATTTTGCAGGTAGGCTCCCGAGTGGAAATCGGGGTCGTAGGGCGCCGGTATCGCGCCGTACCATTTCGTATCTTGAAATATTCAAGATATCGGCAATGAGCCGTATCTTGGACTGGATGTCCACTTTACCTAGGTATCTTGGTAGGTAACGTATGTGTAGGTTAGTATCTTACTACCCTAGGGAGCACGGGTCAAAATACCAAGCGTAGGTAGGCTAACTTGATAATTGCCTAAGTTAGAATTTTACCCTTTTTAAGGGTAAAATAGGATATTGGCCTAAGGCCAAGATTTGAGTTTCCAAGT
Organism: Iris pallida; assembly: GCA_029216955.1. Classification (NCBI taxonomy): domain Eukaryota; kingdom Viridiplantae; phylum Streptophyta; class Magnoliopsida; order Asparagales; family Iridaceae; genus Iris; species Iris pallida. Next base: position 4,779,560 of record JANAVB010023599.1, read on the forward strand.
CCAAGATGGACTTGGATATAGGTTGTAGAGGTTGGTAATGATTAGAAATAGTTGCCTAGACCTAGTCTTGACCCCGGTTGACTTTTTAGACCAAAAGTCAACTATGGGTCAACACTTTATCCAATTTAGTCCCAACTTCCATTAAACTTGGACAGTTGACCAAAAGTCAACTATTAGTCACCAGTGACCTAGAGTTGACCAGAGTTGACCCGTTGACCAAAAGTCAACGGTAAGCCAATTTTCGACCTAGTTTGATTCAGATTGACTTCTAATGTTCTCCCATGACCAAGATTGACCCGACTAGACATGTCTTGACCTAGAATGACTTGATAGGATTTAATTTGATTTAACTTTACTTCCTAAACATAGTATTGATACGTCTTGTTCTCTATAGGTCCTCGAGACACTGCAGTTGATCCGGACGACATATTTTATCATCTTACAGGCGAGTACATTCTCTGATACTTATTTCCAATTTATGATAACTGTTATGATTCATGTACTTAGTGTTGATATGCTTATTCCTGACACATGGTTCTCACGGATTGGTATTCCTAGATCCCGACGAGAGATGTTTCTCCTTCTTAGGTTGGGATGTATTGTGCAAGCACCCTTGTAGCTCTTGCTTAATATATGGTCACTGATTCTAGAGAAGGTTAGCTACCTTCTCATTAGAATCCCGTGCAGTGACGTGTCCTGTTTGGATCCATTCTACCAGTTGGGGTAGGGGGAGTAGTAGCGTATGCCTGTGATCAGATCCATCCCGCATTCTCGAACAGTGTGAGTCATATACCGCACATATGACTTGCCAAGCCAGTTCTTGACAGGTACCCAAGCCGATCACAAGCTGAAACTACTACTCACACACATTGGACATGTTGTCACCCCCAGTTTTCAGAAACAGGAGTATTTTTGTTATTTTACATTTTTGAATATTTTTAAAATTTATTTTATTATTTATGATATTATTTTGGGGTTGAAATTTATTTTATTATTTATGATATTGTTTTGGGGTTATTTGAGTCGGATTCGAATTTCAACTCAATCCGACTTGAAACGGGGACCCGGGGGTAGTTTGACTCTAGTGGGACCCACACACTAGTTAGACATAGCCCACATGATATTAATTTTAGTCCACATGATAGAAATATTTTAGTTAGAGGTTAGACTAATTATTATGGATAAGGTTAGTGTGATTAGAGACTTTAGAATGATTAATTTAGCCCCAACCAATTAGCCCTTTCCTAATACTCATAGAATAGGTTAGTGGGGGCATTTTGGACCTTACCATAATAGGACAAATAGCCCCATATGGCCAGCCACTTTGGGAGAGGATAGGCTCAAGTTCATTTCATTATTTTCATCCACACTCTCTCTCTTGTTCTTCCCCAAATTCCTAGAGAGCAATCCCTAGCAATTTCTCCACCAAATCCTTCCATTTCGCCACCAAATCTTCTTCTTTCCTTCTCCATTCTAGCCAAGGAGGAAGCTACCCAAGTTTGGGAGGATTCGGAGCTCGTTCGTGTCCTTTTGAAATCTCTACGTGTCGGTGTCGCTCCGGGAAGGCTTTTCTTCGATTCGATCTACCGGGAGGTATAAATCCCTTCTCCTTTTCATTTCCTCATGCATATAGGTCTATTTTGAACCCATAGGAATGACCCCCATGGTTGTATCTCTATTTGTGTCCATTTTGTGTCCATTTGGAGGTCATAGGAGTGTCCTTTGTGTTGTGGTTGTGTCCATGTGGAAAAACCCCAAATTTGGACACACTATGTGTTGTTGTTATGTATGAATGAATTATTACATGTTTAATCTCATATTTTTGTATTGGAGATGTGTTCTATAGTGTCTCATATATATATTAGTGTAGAGAGTGAGTTCTTGATATATTATGTTATATACTTGTGTTCTTTTGTCTCAAACTACCCAAATCCGTCATAATTTTTATCCACGTTTTTAATTTCAGCCCTAACTTAGAAATGTCATAACTTCTAGCTCAAAGCTCAGTTTAATCTTCCGTTTTTTTAAAAGAAGCATATTAAAGTTAGCTTTCCAAAAACATATATTAATAGGCCTAATTCTTTCTGTAACTTTCTGGAGAATTATTTGAGTGTCAGCTGTACGAAAGACAAACGCGTTCTCGGTGTTTTCGCGATTTCGGGAGTTTCCGGAAACGAAAACGCGATCCGTTTGAAGTTTCGGAAAGCTAACACATAGATCTATAACATACTTTAATCCTAGATTTTAATTCATGCTGAGATGGTACAGTATTGATTATTAGCAGGAGTTACTATTCGGCATATGCATTTTGTGCACCCTTGTGTATAATATAATGTTCTATTTGATTTTAACCCATGTTAATATATATACATTATGTAATTAAATAGAGAATGCAAGCATGAGTAAATGTTTAAATAAATGATGTATGAGATGTAAGTATCCTATCTAATGTAAGCATGTATAAGTATGGCTTGTAATGAATATGTAGGTTCCATAGTATGTAATGTATGGTACATATAGTAGTGCAAGAGAATAAATGAATGATGAATGAATGCAAGCATGAATATAATGTAATAATAGATGTAATGTATGCAATATACAAGTTAATGAGATGTAATGTTCTATGTTAACACAAATCCTATATTACCTCATGTACCCCTTACACTATGTAGACACTATCACACTTGACACTTTGTTCACTTACACTTTGACACTCTTTGATATGTATACACTATGTATGCCCATTTAACCCTCACTTGCCCCTTTGCCATGTTCACATACACACACATAGCCTCTTAAATAAGTATTTATGAATACAGTTAACTTAGTTATGTATGTATATTATATATATGTTAGCATATTGTGTTGTAATATATAAGTTTATATAACCATTTGAAATGCCATGATTATAGACCTAATATTGAATACCAATATATGCATGTGTATATATGTGTAGACATATATAGTTTAAAGTAATAGATTACCTAGTGTATATCCAATGTGAATTCTTGCCTATTTGAGTATTGAATAATTGCATGCTATATAGAGTTGGGTGTATGTTGGCTTGTATAGCCTTGTATTGATGTGTGCTTGCTAGGATAGTCTTGGTTAGGCCTAGTAAGACTTGCTGGGTTAGGACATGACCTAGTTTGACTAGTGCAGTTGACCAGAGTTGACCAAGGGTTGACTTTGGCCTAGTTTGACCTAGATTCATGTAGAATGCATTGTAGTACTTTATATTATTCTTCTGGACATGTTGTGACTTGTGCTGTTCCAATTAGGAGGCAGACACCTCTCCTCGGACAGTATCTTTACCTTGGACATTCAGATATCAGGCGAGTACATTCTCTGATCATTTCATAACTTGCTTAGAATTATATTCCTGCTCTAGTTTACCTTATTTGATGCTGTCACGATATTATCACGGATTGGTACTATATGGATCCCTACATTGAGATGTTATCCCCCTCGGGAGCATCGGATACATTATGTCATGTGTTTCGTGTACATCATGTATTCTCGCTTTCATGTTATTCATGTTTCTCATGTGCTTCATGCTCGTTCATGCATGCTCGTGTACTCTCATGTTCTCTCATGAATCGGACATATTTCCCATGTATCTCATGTATAACCTATATTGCATGTGCACTCATTTATGAGCCTTCATGTGAATTTTATGTGCACCCATTAATGGGCCCCATGTGAACTTCATGTGCACTCATGTATGAGCTCTCATGTATACTTCATGTGCACCCTTTATGGGCTTCATGTGAAAACCATGTACGTAACATAACTTGTTTAGATCCTTGTGTATTGATTGGGGTATGGGGGAGTATAAATAGTCATGTGAACAATTCCAAAGTAGTATAGCCATGTGCGCCTCTTTAGTATAGTCATGTGCAAATCCAGCCGTTCACATGTCGATTTTGTACTCTAAATCACTAGTCACTGGTAGCTCTCTACTTATAGTAGATATTTCTATTATAGTTCTCTCTCTGTTTACATCATGTACTTTCTTTCAGTTTCATGTATCGTACTCTCTTGCATGTTTATATTTTCTAACCTGTTATGATCTGCGTGAGATGTATTGTGCTCGCTTCCGTCCTGACTGGACCTGTTGATAAATTTTACAGATAGCTTGGAGGTTGCCTGCTAGCCTAGAGGAGACACAGTAGAGGTTGTATAGATAGCTAAGATTTTGCTCATAGTTTATTTTCAGTTGTCTTGAGTTGTATTTATGGATTACTGTATTTGAGCTTTGAGATGCATTTCTGGGATTATGTATCTTAGACACTTAGACTTCTATCTCCTGTATCTCTTTTGGATTTCATGTTTATCTATCTTTATCATTCTACCTTAGATTGTGATTGAGTTGTACCTCTGTGTTGGCCTCCTTATGGAGAGTATTCATATTATGCTAGTTATAGTTCATGACCTAGAACAGCGTTCTACCGTCGATACTGCGGCGTAGGCTGGGCGTTGTTACGTACTCGTACCCTCACGGTGGGTACGGGTTGTGACACATTTTTAGTGGTGGCCCATGCAGGTCGAGTTTATGTAGTGGTATTCGAACTAGAGTACCACTACAGCCTGTAGTAGGAATAGGATATATTTTGAAGGTACTCAATCACGGTTAGGATTCCTTGAGAGATTCCTGGGACGACCCTTGAGAATCTTATTTTAACTTCGATTTGAAATCTGTTTTTCCCTGATTTGATTTACCTTTACTTCCTGTTATTGAACTTGATTTTGATGGATTATTGTTGAATTTTGAATCTTGATGTTAGTGGTTGAATTTGAGTCTGTATTTTTATGATTTTTGATGGATTATTGTTGAATTTTGAATCTTGATGATAGTGGTTGAATTTGAGTCTGTATTTTTATGATTTTTGATGGATTATTGTTGAATTTTGAATCTTGATGTTAGTTGTTGAATTTGAGTTTGTATTTATATGTATATGTACATTTTTTGGAATTAAGGTATAACCTGATAACATACTTGATAAGGACAGTGAGAAAGGTAAAAGTCTACTTTATTATGGAATTTAGAATTTATTGCAGTCATATTTGCTAGCATGACAAGGACGTAGAGCCTGATATAGCTATACTTATCTTAGTTATGAAATCTAGATTTTCTTGCAGCCATACCGGGTGGCGTGGTAGGAATTCTAGATAACATGATTATAGGGTGTATGCCTTATTATGGACTCTATCGTTTATTGCAGCTATGCTTATTGGCGTGGCAGAATTCTGACAACATAATTTCAAGAAGACGCATATGATTATCAGATTGTACCTTAAATATTTTTGAACATGTTTTCTCTACTTTTGTTTCAGTCCTTCAAAAAAAAAAAGAGAGAATTGTTATTTGTTTGTTTTGTTTTGTTTCTCATTTATTTAACTTAGGAGTAGCTTTAGCTGTTTTTATAAACTTTGTGTAACTTCTTACTATGAAATTCTTCTTAATACAATGAATCGATGATTTTGCTAGACTTTATCTTGGATAAATTTAGCTCTGGGTTTCAAAATGGGTTTTTCTTTTAAACAGATAAGCAAAAACAGATTTTATTGTTATTTCTTTCTTGCTATTATTCTTGTATTAAATAATAATATTGTCTTGATTACGTCAATCACCTGCTTGCAACCTTGGTAGGAATCTAATTATTGGTCTTAACGTAGAATTAAAATTTTATATTGGGACATGAGAATATATATGAATATATATAGTGGACACTTTCCTGACACTTATGCATGCTACACTTGATTTTCACCTATCTGAATACATATTAATATGTCGTTAATGTTTAAATTTTCAAAACCCCAATATTTTCAATTCTCTGCTTTTCCTAGCTTAACTCGTAATTTAAATATAAAATTTCATGATAATAGTTTTATTTATATCACTGCACATGTATGTTATACGTAGGGTTTCAATTCAAAAAAAAATTTTGGTTGAGTTTTGTGTTTAAATTTGTCAAATCTGAGACTGTGTGCATATTAACCCTTAATACAGGATTTTAAATGTTAGTTCAAATTGATTGTTTTAAATGTAATATTTAGAGCTGTGTACATTGTTGTTGTAGGGATATAAATTTAGGTTCTATATTTTTACATGTTAGGTTGTGATAAACATTGAGTTGGTTTTGATGTGCAAATTCTCCAAAATCCTGAAAACTGAATACATGTTAACATTTTTACATTGATTTCCATGTTTAGTTCAATTTCAGATTTAACATGTAATATTGAACTATATGCGTAGATAAATGTATTGATAGTATATTAGGGTTTCATTCCTATCATGTTAGGATGTATTGGGAGCATTGAGATTAGTTGTGATGTTTCAAACTCCTAAATTTTGAAATTGCATTATGTTAATATTGCACTGGTTTAAATGTTAGCTTATTTTCAGATTTTGTATGTAAATGCTGAACTAAAACTGGGTTTAACCTTTCAATACTAAGCTATAACCCTGTACAAGGACACACACACACCCTAACTTAGTATACCCCGTCATGTAACCTAACTCTTCCTCTCTATGTCATGATTATATATCTATATAGATATATATAGAGCTTAGGCATACATGTTATAATGTATATACATACATAACTAAATCTCTACCTCTTTATATATACATATATACATGGTTAGCCATGCATGTTATGAGCAAATGAGTTGTGTATTGTAGATTGTTTAACCAATATGCCATGATTAGTGTAACTTGATAGTTATTGTTTGAAATCCCAAATCCTCCTATGCACTTTCATGTATATTTCACATACACACGCCTATTATCTAACCATATGAACATGTCCACATACACCCATACACACACGAACTACATAATTTGTACATAATGCTAGCTTTTTCCTCTCTAACGCTATATATATAAATATATTGTGATTGGATTTCCATGCAATTGGCTTTCATTCTTTAACTTTTGATTTTGATTTTCTTGAATAGTACCCCTTATTAGATAAATGGTAGTTAACTTTATTTTATTTTGATAAGTACCAGTTTTCATATAGGATGGTAGACTGCCTTACAGTCTTGATGATTGTTATTTATGTATCTTTTCTAGTTTAGCACCCTAGATTGCTTGTGTGTTTTGATACCATATGACTGTTTTGGTTTAGCATGACTAGTATACCTAGATGAGACTTTCACTACCACCGTATGCCATGACCCTGTATGTCATCCTTTTAAATCGTATGATTGTTTAAGTTCTGAGACTTTGATTGTGGGGGGTTTGACCTAGAAGGAGTATGAACATTTTAATTTTGAGGATAAAATTTTTCTAAGGTGGGTAGACTTGTAACACCCAGTTCTCTAAAATAAGGGTAATTTTGAAATTTTGTAATTTTAATCATTTATTGATTTGACATTTAAATCATGATATGATTTTTGGAAATTTTTAAATCATTTTAAAACTATTTAAAAATCATGACTTGTGATTTTGATGTTTTGCTAGTGAAACCCTAGAGACTGTTTGACCTAGAGCCTAACCATGTGATTAGGATATTTTAATGTCATTTCTGGCCTAAGGATATTTTGCATTTGACCTCTTTGAATTATTTTGATATTTATTGCGTTGGTGATTGTTGATTTTGACCTTTGATAGGTGTGATTTTGTGATGGTTTTGTGTCCGTATCGGACACGTATCAGTTTTTATTTACAAATGTTTGATGTGCCTCAAAGAGATTTTTTTTTTATTGCTGATTTTTTTTTGAAAAGTATTTGAATGAGATTGTTTTCTGCATGTGTTTCCTGTGATTGCTTTGTTTTAATTTCGAGGACGAAATTTTTTTAAGGTGGATAGATTTGTCACCCCCAGTTTTCAGAAACAGGAGTATTTTTGTCATTTTACATTTTTGAATATTTTTAAAATTTATTTTATTATTTATGATATTATTTTGGGGTTAAAATTTATTTTATTATTTATGATATTGTTTTGGGGTTATTTGAGTCGGGTTCGAATTTTAACTCAATCCGTCTTGAAACGGGGACCCGGGGGTAGTTTGACTCTAGTGGGACCCACACACTAGTTAGGCATGGCCCACATGATATTAATTTTAGTCCACATGATAGAAATATTTTAGTTAGAGGTTAGACTAATTATTATGGATAAGGTTAGTGTGATTAGAGACTTTAGAATGACTAATTTAGCCCCAACCAATTAGCTCTTTCCTAATACTCATAGAATAGGTTAGTGGGGGCATTTTGGACCTTACCATAATAGGACAAATAGCCCCATATGGTCAGCCACTTTGGGAGAGGATAGGCTCAAGTTCATTTCATTATTCTCATCCACACTCTCTCTCTTGTTCTTCCCCAAATTCCTAGAGAGCAATCCCTAGCAATTTCTCCACCAAATCCTTCCATTTCGCCACCAAATCTTCTTCTTTCCTTCTCCATTCTAGCCAAGGAGGAAGCTACCCAAGTTTGGGAGGATTCGGAGCTCGTTCGTGTCCTTTTGGAATCTCTACGTGTCGGTGTCGCTCCGAGAAGGCTTTTCTTCGATTCGATCTACCGGGAGGTATAAATCCATTCTCCTTTTCATTTCCTCATGCATATAGGTCTATTTTGAACCCATAGGAATGACCCCATGGTTGTATCTCTATTTGTGTCCATTTTGTGTCCATTTGGAGGTCATAGGAGTGTCCTTTGTGTTGTGGTTGTGTCCATGTGGGAAAACCCCAAATTTGGACACACTATGTGTTGTTGTTATGTATAAATGAATTATTACATGTTTAATCTCATATTCTTGTATTGGAGATGTGTTCTATAGTGTCTCATATATATATATATATATTTTATATATATATATATATATATATATATATATATATATATATATATATATATATATATATATTAGTGTAGAGAGTGAGTTCTTGATATATTATGTTATATACTTGTGTTCTTTTGTCTCAAACTACCCAAATCCGTCATGATTTTTATCCACGTTTTTAATTTCAGCCCTAACTTAGAAATGTCATAACTTCTAGCTCAAATCTCAGTTTAATCTCCCCTTTTTTAAAAGAAGCGTATTGAAGTTAGCTTTCCAAAAACATATATTAATAGGCCTAATTCTTTCTGTAACTTTCTGGAGAATTATTTGAGTGTCAGCTGTACGAAAGACAAACGCGTTCTCGGTGTTTTCGCGATTTCGGGAGTTTCCGGAAACGAAAACGCGATCCGTTTGAAGTTTCAGAAAGCTAACACATAGATCTATAACATACTTTAATCCTAGATTTTAATTCATGCTGAGATGGTACAGTATTGATTATTAGTAGGAGTTACTATTCGGCATATGTATTTTGTGCACCCTTGTGTGTAATATAATGTTCTATTTGATTTTAACCCATGTTAATGTATATACATTATGTAATTAAATAGAGAATGCAAGCATGAGTAAATGTTTAAATAAATAATGTATGAGGTGTAAGTATCCTATCTAATGTAAGCATGTATAAGTATGGCTTGTAATGAATATGTAGGTTCCATAGTATGTAATGTATGGTGCATATAGTAGTGCAAGAGAATAAATGAATGATGAATGAATGCAAGCATGAATGTAATGTAATAATAGATGTAATGTATGCAATATACAAGTTAATGAGATGTAATGTTCTATGTTAACACAAATCCTATATTACCTCATGTACCCCTTACACTATGTAGACACTATCACACTTGACACTTTGTTCACTTACACTTTGATACTCTTTGATATGTATACACTATGTATGCCCATTTAACCCTCACTTGTCCCTTTGCCATGTTCACATACACACGCATAGCCTCTTAAATAAGTATTTATGAATACAGTTAACTTAGCTATGTATGTATATTATATATATGTTAGCATATTGTGTTGTAATATATAAGTTTATATAACCATTTGAAATGCCATGATTATAGACCTAATGTTGAATACCAATATATGCATGTGTATATATGTGTAGACATATATAGTTTAAAGTAATAGATTACCTAGTGTATATCCAATGTGAATTCTTGTCTATTTGAGTATTGAATAATTGCATACTATATAGAGTTGGGTGTATGTTGGCTTGTATAGCCTTGTATTGATGTGTGCTTGCTAGGATAGTCTTGGTTAGGCCTAGTAAGACTTGCTGGGTTAGGACATGACCTAGTTTGACCTAGTTTGACTAGTGCAGTTGACCAGAGTTGACCAAGGGTTGACTTTGGCCTAGTTTGACCTAGATTCATGTAGAATGCATTGTAGTGCTTTATATTACCCTTCTGGACATGTTGTGACTTGTGTTGTTCCAATTAGGAGCCAGACACCTCTCCTCGGACAGTATCTTTACCTTGGACATTCAGATATCAGGTGAGTACATTCTCTGATCATTTCATAACTTGCTTAGAATTATATTCCTGCTCTAGTTTACCTTATTTGATACTGTCACGATATTATCACGGATTGGTACTATATGGATCCCTACATTGAGATGTTATCCCCCTTGGGAGCATCGGATACATTATATCATGTGTTTCGTGTACATCATGTATTCCTCGCTTTCATGTTATTCATGTTTCTCATGTGCTTCATGCTCGTTCATGCATGCTCCTCATGTGCTCTCATGAATCGGACATGTTTCCCATATATCTCATGTATAACCTATATTGCATGTGCACTCATTTATGAGCCTTCTTGTGAATTTTATGTGCACCCATTAATGGGCCCCATGTGAACTTCATGTGCACTCATGTATGAGCTCTCATGTATACTTCATGTGCACCCTTTATGGGCTTCATGTGAAAACCATGTACGTAACATAACTTGTTTGGATCCTTGTGTATTGATTGGGGTATGGGGGAGTATAAATAGTCATGTGAACAATTCCAAAGTAGTATAGCCATGTGCGCCTCTTTAGTGTAGTCATGTGCAAATCCAGCCGTTCACATGTCGACTTTGTACTCTAAATCACTAGTCACTGGTAGCTCTCTACTTATAGTAGATATTTCTATTACAGTTCTTTCTCTGTTTACATCATGTACTTTCTTTCAGTTTCATGTATCGTACTCTCTTGCATGTTTATATTTTCTAACCTGTTATAATCTGCGTGAGATGTATTGTGCTCGCTCCCGTCCTGACTGGACCTGTTGATAAATTTTACAGATAGCTTGGAGGTTGCCTGCTAGCCTAGAGGAGACACAGTAGAGGTTGTATAGATAGCTAAGATTTTGCTCATAGTTTATTTTCAGTTGTCTTGAGTTGTATTTATGGATTACTGTATTTGAGCTTTGAGATGTATTTCTGGGATTATGTATCTTAGACACTTAGACTTCTATCTCCTGTATCTCTTTTGGATTTCATGTTTATCTATCTTTATCATTCTACCTTAGATTGTGATTGAGTTGTACCTCTGTGTTGGCCTCCTTATGGAGAGTATTCATATTATGCTAGTTATAGTTCATGACCTAGAACAACGTTCTACCGCCGACACTGCGGCGTAGGCTGGGCGTTGTTACGTACTCGTACCCTCACGGTGGGTGCGGGTCGTGACACATATGGCTTACCTTGACTTGTGTACATACCATGATCCCGTTCTATTTTCTTGTTCTAGCTCTAGCTCTACAGCTTACCATGCCATGATACATACATGTACACTCCATGATTTATTATATATGCTCTATTTACAGTCTTATAGCTTTTATTCTATCTTGAGATCTGTTATGAGATATATGTACTCGTTCTATCCTGACTGGATTGTTGACAAAATATTACAGATGCCGATGAGGGAGATTGCAGTACCTACTACGGTCCGGATGACGTAGTGGGCCTAGACTTGGTCCCGCAGGGCTTAGCTCCGCCTGACGAGACTTTACCTATTGCTTAGTTAGAGTAGGTCTTTTGTACTGGACTTTGTCTCCAGTTACTTTTGAGACTGTATTACATTTGGACTGTATTAGAGACTGGACTTGTATATTGTTTGTGTTGGACTTGACATGTTATATTTTATCGTTTTGTTGTCTTTATCTTTCAGTCTTTACTTTATCATCTTAGAGTTGTGATTGAGCACTCATATATATTCATTGCTTGTCCTCCGTTCGGAATTGACCATATTCTCGACAGGTTTTGTTATATATATAAACTGTTGTCAGACTAGAAAATCTACAGCATTCCACGCCATTTTTCCGGTGAGGGCTGGGCGTTGTCGCGTCACGTGCCCTTTTAGCGGGTGCGGGTCGTGACACGTTTTAGTGGTGGCCCATACAGGTCCTGAAGTCGCAATTAGTGCGATGTCGTAGCGGCACTCGTCTTAGAGTGTTGACTACGAGCCTGTGTTACACATAGGAGGTAGTAGGCTAAGAGTACTCAATCACAGTAGGATCTTTCCTTGCTTATCTTGCTTACCGTCTTTCATATTGATTTACTGCATTCTAGCTGTCCTCCTTTGATATAATCCTTCATGTGCCATATTGATATCTTCTTTTCAATCTGTCTCCAGGATGGTTATGACTCATTCTCTCGGTAAGGAGCACGGGAAGACGGAGAGGTCCGCTACCTCTGGCGGACAGGCTCCGGTCACTTCTCCTGCAGATGGGACTTCTCTCGGGGGTACTCCTCCAGCGCTCTCGATGACCGTCCCTGTGGCCATTGCGGGTGCTCTTCCCGCAGTGCCGGGGGCTACGGCGGGAGCTGTCGGGGGCGTTCTTCCTCCTCAGCAGGGGACTCCTCCGGTGATGGTGGGAGCTATTCCTCAGTTGCCTTCTCTGCCCACAGACATGGGGCAGATGCTTGCGTTCTTTCACCAGGTGCTGGAGTCCCAGCGGGCCCAGCACGAGGCTCAGTTGAGGCAGACAGAGGCCATGCGCCAGGGCATGGAGGATGCACACAGGTTGGCTATGGCGGCAGTGGAGCATGGGGCTCCACAGAGGGAGGTACAGCAGCAGCAGCAGCAGCAGAAGATCGAGGATATCCAAGCTTTCAAGAAGCTGGGTCTGAGAGATTTCAAGGGGACCGAGGGCATTATTTATGCTGATGACTGGCTCGAGGATATCGAGCGCCAGATGAGGGCCTCCCGCCTGGCAGACGACCTGAATGTCGAGGCGGTTGGCTTGCAGTTGTTAGATGTTGCCCGGACATGGTTCCGGAATGAGCCGGCTCTTGCAGGAGGGCCACACTTGGGCTGAGTTTTGGGCCCTGTTCAGAGAGAATTTCTTTTCCCCACGGACAAGATCGGCCTAGTGCGGCAGTTTCAGAACCTGCAGCAGGGCAGTATGACCGTGGAAGAGTATGCGACGGAGTTCGGCCGGCTGAGCCGATACGCCGAGTACATGGTGAGCGACCCGGTGATCCGAGCAGAGCGCTTCCGGGAGGGATTGACATGGGATATCAAGATCCTGATCCCTTCCTTCTATGCGGCATATGCTGAGGTTTTTGCGGAGGCTCGGAAGGTGGAGAGGGAGTGGGGCTTGAAGCTGAAGAGGGATCGTAATTTGTTTTCGGGGGCCAGTAGCAGCGCAGGGGCTGCTAAGCGCCCTCAGCTTCAGCATCAGTCTTTCCAGCATCACCAGCAGCAGGGGCAGGCCAGAGCGTCTGTCCAGAGGGGTCAGCAGCGTCCGGGGGAGGATGATCCACCGTGCCACTTCTGCAAGAAGCCCGGTCACCTCTTCGAGTTCTGCAGGAGGAGGCTGGGGCTGTGTCTCTTTTGCGGTGCCGCTGGACATCAGATGCGGGAGTGTCCCAAGAACCCCCGTGTTACTGGAGCAGCTCAGAGGGCACCCGTTCAGAGGGCACCAGCTAGTGTGCCGGTAGTTCAGCAGCGAGGTCCACTTCCGACTCAGCAGCAGCAGTTTGTTCAGCACTGCCAGTAGAGGGGTGGTCAGGGTAGAGCCTTTGCTCTTGCAGCCGAGGAGATGGAGCCTATCGCGGATGTTGTCGCAGGTTCTATTCTGCTCGATTCTTTTCCAGCTTTGGCCTTATTTGATTCTGGTGCTACGCACAGTTTTGTGTCTGTTTCTTTTGCTCTTAGGCACAATATTATTGCTGAATATCTTGGTAGGACTTGCAAGATTATGACTGGGAATGGCATCATCCTAGTTAATAATGTTTGCAAGGGACGGAGAGTTTCTTTGAGAGGCCGGGAGCTGAGTACGTGTTTGCTCGTAATGCCACTTCCGAGTTACGATGTGGTACTCGGTATGGACTGGTTGAGCATGCACCACGCTAGCATTGACTGCAGAAGGGGCAAGATTCTATTTAGGCCGCCGGAAGAGCCGGAGTATGAGTTCACCAGGGGTGCAACGGAGCAGGGAGATGGATTCCGCGGAGCGTTGTTGGCGGGGCCGGTGTTGCCACATCCACTCATTGCTGAGTTCTTGGATGTATTTCCCGAGGAGCTGCCCGGGATGCCGCCAGATCGTGATGTTGAGTTTTCTATAGACCTAGTGCCGGGCGCTGAGCCTATCTCCCAACACGTCTATAGAATCAACAACAGTGAGTTAGCGGAGCTGAAGAGACAGGTCGACGAGCTGGAGGACAAGGGCTTTATTCGATCTAGTTCTTCACCTTGGGGTGCGCCAGTTCTTTTTGTCCCCAAAAAGGATGGTACGGTACGTCTGTGCATTGATTACAGGGCGCTCAACAACCTTACCATCAAGAACAAGTATCCTTTGTCGAGGATTGATGACTTGTTCGACCAGTTGAGCGGCACGAGGGTGTTCTCGAAGATCGACTTGCGTACCGGGTACCATCAGCTGAAGGTGAAGCGGGATGACATTCCGAAGACTGCCTTTCGGACCCGCTATGGCCAGTATGAGTATACCGTCATGCCGTTTGGGTTGACCAACGCCCCGGCGGTATTCATGAACTTGATGAACAAGGTACTTCATCAGTACCTTGACAAGTTCGTGGTGGTCTTCATTGATGACATTCTCATCTATTCGAAGACACCAGAGGAGCACGAGGAGCACCTGAGGATTGTGTTGGACACTCTCAGGAGGGAGCAGCTGTATGGAAAGCTGTCCAAGTGCGAGTTCTTCTTGGACCGCGTGGAGTTCCTAGCCCATGTTGTCTCTGGCGAGGAGATTTCAGTGGATCCGAAGAAGATTTCTGCAGTGGAGTCCTGGTCTACGCCGAGCTCAGTAGCAGAGGTTCGGAGTTTTCTAGGTCTGGCAGGTTACTACCGGAGGTTCGTGTAGGACTTTTCCATGATTGCCCAGCCGATGACCCGCCTTACCAGGAAGGACGAGGAGTTTATTTGGTCCGATGAGTGCCAGGCCGCCTTCGAGGAGCTGAAGGCGAGGTTGACTACAGCTCCTATCTTGACGCTACCATCTGGATCTGGTGGTTATACGATCTACAGTGATGCTTCAGGACGGGGTTTGGGTTGTGTGCTTCAGCAGCACGGGAAGGTAATTGCCTATGCATCTAGGCAGTTAAATCCTCATGAGAGGAATTACCCTACCCACGATCTGGAGCTGGCAGCGGTCATCTTTGCTTTGAAGCTGTGGAAACACTATCTGTACGGAGAGCGTGTGGAGATTTACACTGACCACAAGAGCTTGAAGTACGTGTTTACCCAGAAGGAGCTGAATATGAGGCAGAGGCGATAGTTAGAGCTGATGAAGGATTTTGATATATCCTTGCAGTACCATCCGGGGAAGGCCAACGTGGTCGCGGATGCTTTGAGCAGGTATCCCGTGGCCATGTGTTTGACGATGGATCGTCACCTTCTGGCAGATCTGGAGAGCTTGGGTATAGAGGTGATAGTTCCAGGGTTCGAGGCGCAGATATGGGGTCTCCAGGTGCAGTCGGAGCTGATGGATAGAGTCAGGGCAGCTCAGTTTGAGGATGAGGCTCTGAGAGTCATCAGGGAGCAGGTCCAGAGAGGACTGTTGGATGAGTTCTCTATAGCAGGGGATGGGTCGTTGAGGCATGGTACCAGATTGTGCGTGCCGAGCAGAGGACTTCGGGAGGAGGTTCTTCAGGAGGTGCACCGTTCTCAGTACTCTATGCATCCCGGAGCCAACAAGATGTATAGAGACTTGAGACATCATGTTTGGTGGTATGGCATGAAACGTGAGGTGGCTCAGTTCGTTTCGAGATGCTTGGTGTGCCAGCAGGTGAAGGCCGGGAGGCAGAGACCCGATGGATTGCTCCAGCCACTACCCATTCCTGAGTGGAAGTGGGAGCATATCACTATGGACTTTGTATCTGGGCTTCCGTGCTCTCCAAGAGGGAAGGATGCGATTTGGGTCACTGTTGATCGATTGATCAAATCGGCCCACTTTTTGCCTTTCAAGGTGGGTTTGTCGACGGAGAGGTTGGCCGAGATGTACGTGCGGCAGATAGTCCGATTGCACGGGGTTCCAGTGAGTATAGTCTCGGATCGGGACAACCGATTTACTTCTCACTTCTGGAGGAGTTTGCAGCTTAGCTTGGGCACATCGCTCAAGTTCAGTACCGCATACCACCCCCAGACGGACGGGCAGTCGGAGAGGACGATTCAGACCCTCGAGGATATGCTGCGCACCTGTGTCTTGGACTTCGGAGGATCTTGGGAGGACCACCTTCACTTGGTAGAGTTTGCTTACAACAACAGCTACAAAGCCAGTATAGAGATGTCACCTTTCGAGGCTCTATACGAACGGAGGTGCCGTACTCCCTTGTCGTGGGATGATGTCGGTGAGAGGGTTTTGCTTGGCCCTGAGATAGTGGTGGATGCTGCAGAGAAGGTCAGGGTTATCAGAGATAGACTTCGGGTGGCGCAGGATAGGCAACGGCATTGGGCCGATAGCCACCGGAGGCCATTGGAGTTTGAGGTATAATTTAGATTTTTTTTAGTATTTGAGTCTGATTGTGATTGTTTTAGATCAAGCTCTAAGTCTTGTGTTTTGTTCTAGGTTGATGATCTTGTCTTTCTGCGGATTTCTCCGACACGTGGCACGATTTGTTTTGGTGGCGGCGGAAAGCTTAGTCCACGATACATCGGACCATTCCGTATCCGGGGCAGAGTCGGTACAGTGGCTTACCGACTGGAGTTACCGTCTGCGCTAGAGGGAGTGCACAGTGTGTTCCACGTGTCGCAGCTGAGACGGTGCGTGGCATATCCCAGTCACGTCTTAGACCACTCCGAGATCGAGGTGGGACCGACATTCAGCTATCCAGAGAAGCCGGTTGAGATCTTGGACCGAAGAGAGAAGGTGCTCCGGAACCAGGTCATTCCCTTGGTTCGCGTTGCATGGAGACACCACTCTCCAGGTGAGTCCACCTGGGAGAGGGAGGACGACATGCGGGAGCGATTCCCATATCTCTTCGAGCTTTGAGGTAAAATTCTTTCTTTTTCTTCCTTGTTCTGTTCATGATTGCTGTGTTAGTCCTCATTCAATTTCGAGGACAAAATTTTTTAAGGAGGATATATTTATCACCCCCAGTTTTCGAATTAGGGGTATTTTCATCATTTTCAAGTTTTATAATTTTTTAGGAATTTTATTTGATTTTATATGATTTTTAGGAATTTATTTGAGTCGGTTTGAATTTTATCCAATTTGGACTTAAGTTGGAGACCCGGGTAGCCTGAACACTAGTGGGACCCACAAACTAGCTGGACTTGGCCCACACACTATCATAATTAGGCTAGAAATCATAAACCCTATTTTCATGGCTTAATTAGTCATTTTAGAGCTTAATTAGTATTGAGAAATTAGACCGAAACAAACCGAAACAAACCGAACCTAACTAAACCTAAGTCTATTGGGTTTGGGGGTTATTGGATCTTACCCAAACCCAATAACCCCCCTACCATGGCCGGCCATAGAGGAGCATCCTCCCCCCATTGCTTCATCACCAAGCAACTCTCTCTCTCTCTCTCTCTCTCAAATTTCTTCCTCATTCTAAAGCTTTTCTTCCTCAAGCAAAACCTAACCTAGGTATGTTCATAATTCTCCATTTATTACTCTTTTGCATTAATGTCTTCACAATAAATGTTGAGAAGTGAATTCTCTACACTTTGCCCCTAGGATTGGTAGGTTTTCCTAAAATCTAGGTTAAGGATTTAATTTGGGGCTTTCCTATTTGAGAGTGGTATTTATATATGTATATATATATATACATATATATATATATATATATATACATATATATATATATATATATATATATATATATATATATTTATATGTGTGTGTGTGTGTGTGTGTGTGTGTGTGTGTGTGTGTGTGTGTATGTATTATATATAAGTATTTGTGTGTAGAGTGAGAGAGTGGTGGTGGTGGTGTATGAGTGAGAGTGGTGGTGAGAGTGTGTGTTTGTGTGTGTGTGTGTGTGTGTGTATGAATTTAGATATATATATATATATATATATATATATATATATATATATATATATATATATATATATATATATATATATATATATATATATATATATATATGGATATGTGTATATGTATATATATAGATATATGTTTGTGTGTATATATATGTATCTATATGTGTGTGTGTATTTATATATATATGTAGAGATGTGTGTGTGTGTGTGTATATATATATATATATATATATATATATATATATATATATATATATATATATATATATATATATGTGGTTAGAGGATTAGATATATGGATATATATCTAATATATATATATATATATATATATATATATATATATATATATATATATATATATATATATATATATATATATATATATATATATATAATCCTCTAACCACCTATATATATATATATATATATATATATATATATATATATATATATATATATATATATATAGAGAGAGAGAGAGAGAGAGAGAAGAGTAGGAGAGGAATTAGAAGAATTAGAAGAAGAGGGAGAAGAATAGGATGCAACAGCAGTAGCAGAAGAAGTAGCAGCTGCGGCAGTAATATGCAGCAGTGCAGCAGCAGCAATTGGCAGTAGCTGCAGCAGCAGCATGCAGCCAAGGCAGCAGCAGCATTAGCAGCACAGCAGCTGCAGCAGGGAGCAGTTCCCCCCCCATTCAGCCCCCTTTTAGCCTATATAACCCCCCATATCTATATATATGTATATATATAGATATGTATATATGTATATATATGGATAGATATATATGAGAAGAAGACTAAGAAGTTAGAAGTTAGAAATAAGAGGAAGATAGAAGAAGAAGGAATAAGAAGAAGTTAGAAGAAGAAGGGTTAGAAGAAGTTAGGAGAATAGGAAGAAGGAGTTAGAAGTTAGAAAGTTGAAGAAGAATAGGAAGAAGAAATTAGAAGAAGAATTAGAGTAAGAACTAGAAGGGGATAATAGAGGAAGTCGAGTTAGAGAGTGAAATCGAGCTCCGAGTATCGGAACGCGATGAAACTTGGCGTAGGCCTAGGATACGTGAATTAGATTTTGCGGGTAGGCTCCCGAGTGGAAATCGGGGTCGTAGGGCGCCGGTATCGCGCCGTACCATTTCGTATCTTGAAATATTCAAGATATCGGCAATGGGCCGTATCTTGGACTGGATGTCCACTTTACCTAGGTATCTTGGTAGATAACATATGTATATGTTAGTATCTTACTACCCTAGGGAGCACGGGTCAAAATACCAAGCGTAGGTAGGCTAACTTGATAATTGCCTAAGTTAGAATTTTACCCTTTTTAAGGGTAAAATAGGATATTGGCCTAAGGCCAAGATTTGAGTTTCCAAGTCCAAGATGGACTTGGATATAGGTTGTAGAGGTTGGTAATGATTAGAAATAGTCGCCTAGACCTATTCTTGACCCCGGTTGACCACGGTTGACTTTTTAGACCAAAAGTCAACTATGGGTCAACACTTTACCCAATTTAGTCCCAAATTCCATTAAACTTGGACAGTTGACCAAAAGTCAACTATTAGTCACCAGTGACCTAGGGTTGACCTAGAGTTGACCTAGAGTTGACCAGAGTTAACCCGTTGACCAAAAGTCAATGGTAAGCCAATTTTTGACCTATTTTGATTCAGATTGACTTCTAATGTTCTCCCATGACCAAGATTGACCCGACTAGACATGTCTTGACCTAGAATGACTTGATAGGATTTAATTTGATTTAACTTTACTTCCTAAACATAGTATTGATACGTCTTGTTCTCTATAGGTCCTCGAGACACTGCAGTTGATCCGGTCGACATATTTTATCATCTTACAGGCGAGTACATTCTCTGATACTTATTCCCAATTTATGATAACTGTTATGATTCATGTACTTAGTGTTGATATGCTTATTCCTGATACATGGTTCTCACGAATTGGTATTCCTAGATCCCGACGAGAGATGTTTCTCCTTCTTAGGTTGGGATGTATTGTGCAAGCTCCCTTGTAGCTCTTGCTCAATATATGGTCACTGATTCTATAGAAGGTTAGCTACCTTCTCATTAGAATTCCGTACAGTGACGTGTCCTGTTTGGATCCATTCTACCAGTTGGGGTAGGGGGAGTAGTAGCGTATGCCTGTGATCAGATCCATCCCGCATTCCCGAACAGTGTGAGTCATATACCGCACATATGACTTGCCAGACCAGTTCTTGACAGGTACCCAAGCCGATCACAAGCTAAAACTACTACTCACACACATTGGACATATGGCTTACCTTGACTTGTGTACATACCATGATCCCGTTCTATTTTTCTTGTTCTAGCTCTAGCTCTACAGCTTACCATGCCATGATACATACATGTACACTCCATGATTTATTGTATATGCTCTATTTACAGTCTTATAGCTTTTATTCTATCTTGAGATCTGTTACGAGATATATGTACTCGTTCCATCCTGACTGGATTGTTGACAAAATATTACAGATGCTGATGAGGGAGATTGCAGTACCTACTACGGTCCGGATGACGTAGTGGGCCTGGACTTGGTCCCGCAGGTCTTAGCTCCGCCTGACGAGACTTTACCTATTGCTTATATAGAGTAGGTCTTTTGTACTGGACTTTGTCTCCAGTTACTTTTGAGACTGTATTACATTTGGACTGTATTAGAGACTGGACTTGTATATTGTTTGTGTTGGACTTGACAGGTTATATTTTATTGTCTTGTTGTCTTTATCTTTCAGTCTTTACTTTATCATCGTAGAGTTGTGATTGAGCACTCATATATATTCATTGCTTGTCCTCCATTCGGAGTTGACCATATTCTCGACAGGTTTTGTTATATATATAAACTGTTGTCAGACTAGAAAATCTATAGCGTTCCACGCCGTTTTTCCGGTGAGGGCTGGGCGTTGTCGCGTCACGTGCCCTTTTAGCGGGTACGGGTCGTGACACATGGAGATGCGCATGGGCTCCGTGGAACAAAGCAATACGAGACTAGAAGAGTACTTCGATGGGATGGAGAATGACGTCGCTTCGTCTATGGCAATCTTTCGGGAGCAATTCCAAGAGGTCCGATCCGCACTTGAGGAGGAGCTCAAGGGGCATCGTGCGGAGATTGAGGACTTGCGTAAGAAGGTCCAAGGCTACGAGGAGCTGAAGACCGTGGTCGAGAGTTGCGGAGAACTCAAGACCAAAGTTGCCATCTTGGAGAAGGCCGTTGCGAACGGTGGACCTTCGAGTATGGAGGCACCAAGGCGAAGGAAGATCCCTGAGCCAAAATCCTTCAGCGGGGTGCGTGATGCTAAAGAAGTTGAGAACTTCTTGTGGAACGTGGAGCGATACTTCAAGGCGTTGCACATCAACGATAACACCGAGAAGGTGGATATTGCTCCACTCTACTTCACAGACGATGCGATGCTGTGGTGGCGTCAAAGGTGCACGGAAGCCGAGAAGGGTTTGTGTTCGATAGAGACTTGGGAGGATCTCAAGAAGGAGATCAAGTCCCAGTTCTATCCAGAGAATGTGGAGTTTGCAGCGAGGCGAAGCTTGCGGCAACTGAAGCATACCGGGACGATCAAGGAGTACGTCGTAGAGTTTACACGCTTGATGCTCGCGATATCTAGCATGGGCGAGGAGGATCGTTTGTTCTACTTCCTCAATGGACTCAAACCTTGGGCGGCTCGAGAATTGTAACGACAAAGGGTACAAGACTTGAACACCGCTGTGGCAGCAGCTGAGCGGCTCGTCGAGTACATGTGGGACGACAACGATGTCGAGGCCAAGCCAAAGTCCACCAAGGAGAATGGTGGGAGAGAGCAGGAGAGCTCTCCTAAGGAGGGTCCGTCCGAGCGAAAGAAGCACGAGAAGGCCCAACCCGAGCGAGCTGTTTCGTGCTACATATGCGGAGAGAAGCACTTTGCTCGGGATTGTCCGAGTAGGAACATGCATGTAAATGTCATCCAAAGCGAGGAGGTGGAGGACGAAGAGTGCGAAGTGGAAGCGCACATGGGAGCGTTGCGCTTACTCAACGCCGTGAAGACCAAATCTGCTGTGTCGAAGGCTCCGAACAGGGAGCTCATGTACGTTGATGCGAGGATCAATGGCATGAGCACACAGGCGTTGGTTGACACGGGCGCCACTCATAACTTCATCACGGGCGTGGAGGTCCGTCGCTTGGGTCTAGCCTTGGAGGAAGATTCGGGCATGATGAAGGCCGTCAATACGGAGGCACGCCCCGTGCAGGGGGTAGCCAAGGGGGTTCGTATATCGGTGGAAAATTGGTCGTGTGTTGCAAATTTCACCGTTACGGCGCTGGATGACTTCAAGATGATATTGGACATGGATTTCCTTATCGCGGCTAAGGCGATTCCGATGCCACATTTGGAAGTTGTCAGCTTCATGGAAGAAGGCTCATCGTGCATGGTGAATGGTGCACGAGGTATAAGTCTTCGAAGGGGAAAGCTATCTCCGCTATTCAGCTCAAGAGAGGTGGCAAAAGGGAGACGGCATACCTAGCGGTGCTCGAGAAGAAGGAAGGCTTCGAGGAGAAAGGCCTTTCGTGTGAGGCTAAGGGTGTTGCAAAGGGGCGTCCCGAGGAACCACTTCCGCGGAGGGAGGTGGACCGTGCTACCAGGCTGGGCTCAAGGACATAAAAGCATGTCGCAAGCTGCACGGAGGCAGGAGCGACGAGGCGGATTAACTCGCGCAAGGAGTTGCTCAAGGCTCGTGAGAGACATTCGGGTCGACAAACTTGCAAGGGGGTTCGCATGCGCGAATGTGTGCAAAACCATGTGCAGTCACGAGACGGGGGGAACCAACGACTCGACAATCCGCACGAGATTCGTCATGTGCCGAGGAGGGCACGGACCGAGGTCAGAGTTGGTACGGCGAACCAGTTTACTTTCGATCTTGAGGAGAAGATGGACAAAGGGAAGTACGCACGAGACTTGCTGCATCCGTCGACGAGGACGTCGACGAAACAGGTGGGGGAGAATGTCACGTACAAAAGTTCGCGCCCCACCGAGACAGATTTGCATGACTTTGCACGGGCCAAGGTTATGCGGGAAGCTTCCAGAACATTCTAGAAGATGGCGGAAGGCTCTAGAAGATTGTGGATCTCTCCGAAAGGTCCAAGATCGTTCTAGGAGGTCCAAGAAGCTTCTGGAATGCCCTTGAAGTTTTCTTTTATGTTGCTAGGGAATAATCCTGGAATATGCCATTCCAGTTATGGTAGAAAGTAATAATCCTTGGAATATTCCTTCCAGGACTTTCCTTGTATTGCTCTATGAGCACTTATAAAAGGGGGGAGGCTTTCATTTGTTCCTCACCACCCAAAGTTGTAGCCTTTTCTAGTATAGTGAAGTTTTAATCTTCTACTCTCTCTCTTTTTTGCTCCACATTGTTCTCAATATCGCCTTAGCGATCTAGCTAAGCGGGTTCGGGAAGGCTTGCACGACTCTTCGAGGAGGAAGATAGTGCGCCGCACGGGACGAGGTGCTAGCAAAACACTAAGTCCGTGAAAAGGGGCTGAAAATGTCATTTGACGGTCAGTTATTCATGACATATCCTCTGGTGAGGAATGTTGCTACATTTACTTTTCTGGTGGATACTGCATAATGCATAAGTTACTGTATAAACTTTGCTCCTAATATATATATATATATATATATATATATATATATATATATATATATATATATATATATATATATATATATATATATATAAACGGCTCAAAATTGAGTGTGTCTATGTATCATCATCCATTTAAATAATTAAAAATAACAAAAAAATAACTAAACAACTACTTAAATATTCCATTAATTATTAAAAAAATAACTAAGTATTTAATTATCTAATATAATATATTTATAATTAAATAATTCTAACTTAAGTGGTTAGGATGGAAGGTTTTTTTTTTCTTGGTTGCTTTCAATTCCTAGGAATAACAATTATATATATATATATATATATATATATATATATATATATATATATATATATATATATATATATATATATATATATATATATTGAAACCAGATAAATTGTGAGTTCGAATTCCAGTGGAAGCGATTCCAGAAACAATTTATCTGGTTTCAATATATATATATATATATATATATATATATATATATATATATATATATATATATATATATATATATGAGCACACATGAGCACCCATGAATGATTAATCCTTTAAAATACATCTCTGCTTCATCGTCTAAAAAATCTCATCTATCCACTTGGATTTTTGGCTTATGCCACTTAGATTAATTTAGATGGTTTGGCTCAGTTGGGAGCCACTTTAATAGATAAATAAATTAAGCTAGATTTTGTATAGCTTATTTGGCCGTTCCGTTTATACTTATTTATTGAAAACCAATACCAGATCTGTTTTCGTCTCTTTTGACAAACTAATTTTTTTTTTTTTGGACATCGTTCGAGTTAGGAAAGACTACTCTTAAAAGTGGTGGTTTGATTTTTTTTTTTTTGATTAAATAATTTTGTCTATGGAATAACCACAAATTATCTATATTATTTAACCCAAATAAATTTGCATATGGATTGGATAAAGTGGTGGTGAACCCTAAACCGTTCCAAAAGGTCACGCGCCACCGGTCCGGTCCGGTTCGGTCCCCCCGGTTCTCCTATATACTACTGGAGATCAGAATAAAACCGGCGGAAGACCTCAACTCCCCAACTCCTCCGCTAAAACCCTCGTTCCAGAAATGAGCATTCACAACGAAGAAGAGAACGACTCAGACGACGGAGAGGTCTTCCTCGACGACGGCGACATCATCCAAGAGATCCCCATCGACGAAGAAGGTTCGACTCAAAAACCCTAAGTTCATCTCTAACCTCAAAAAAATGTTTTTTTTCTTCTAATTCATCAACAATTCAGAGATTCCCGATCGTGATGATGATTTGGATTCGGATGTCGATCACGGTGAGCTTGTTTCTCTGTAATTTTCTGTGGATTTGGTGGATTTTAGCGTGTGAAGGTTGTAATTCTTTGATAAAATTTCAGATTTTGCTGCTCCGGATGATGATATGGACGCGGAGGATTATGGCAAGACCCCGACCCCCCTCTTTATTATTTTATGCCTTTTGGAATGATTAGGATCGATTCTGGTTATTTAGGAAGTGAAGGATGCAAAAGACCTTGATTTTCTACACACATTAAAATCACAGTTTCTGGAGATCTTTTTGTATAGGTTATTCACTTATTTGGTTGCAACGAGTTCATTAGATCTTGTCAATAGTAAGCTTGGTTTGTAGGCTTGGTAGTCTTTTGTAATATGCAATCCTTGACTGAAAATATGTGTAATATACATAAACCAGGCAATTTTTTCCTTCTTATTTTGGAGACCCAATGATTAATTTGCTGTTGTAACTTATAGGTTCAAATCCTTCCGTATAGCTCACCTTCCCTTATATGTGTTTATGTGTGGAGAGAATCATTGTACTCTTTGTACTTGGCACATTTGATTGGTTTACCATTAGGCCTATCTGTCCATATCTTAGTTACCCTGGATCGCGGTTCACTTCAATACATGATACAGGTACAAGGTACGCTACATTTCTCGGTACACACTATGAGGATGGTAGGCTTATCAGTATGATTATATGGATGGATGGAGGGACCATTTGCCATATTTAGACACTTGACACTTGATGAATGGCCATGAAGTAAATGCTAACCTATTACGGTCTGTTTGGATTGAGGAGAAAAAAAATGAACATAGTTAATTGGGGAAGTTAAGTGAGGGGAAGGGTAGTCAATACATATTACCTTACTTGTATTGAAGGAAGAGTTAAGTGTGGTATGTTTAATAACTCTTGCTTGGATGTGAGGTTTTGAGTGAGAGGAGGATTAATAAAAATACAATAGTTACCAAAATATGCTTATTACATGTGACATAAAATTGCACAAAACATATGTGACAATCAACTCAGCAGATGTATAAAATTTATGTGCTCATCAACTGTCTCTCCTCTAATTTTTTGACGCACTTGGACGATTTTTTTTATTCATCAAATATATATGGTCATCAACTCAACAGATGCATAAAAAACGTAGCATCAATTTTTTTTTTTCTTATAATTTTCAACTATGAGTAATAAGAGAAAGGGAGAAGAGACGACGCACCTGGATGGCAGCGTGTTGAAATCCAGGAAGACGAAGTAGCAGGTTGAAAGCAAGAAAAATGGAAAAGAATATCACGATATTTTATATAAGGAGTATTTATGACTTTTTAAAAAAAACCCCTCACTTTTCCTTGTTAACCTCCCGATTTGGAGGGTTGAAAAATGGATAAAAGAAGTTTAAACAAACCCTCACTTAATCCTCTATGACTCCCTCTCCTAAACCTCCACCCTCAAACCAAGCATGGTTTTCCCCCTCACTTAACTCTCTTCATCCTCAATCCAAGCAGACACTTAGTTTGCTATTTTCTGTGAATGTTAGTGGTAGATTCTCTCATTTTGGAGGCCCCAATAATTAATTCCCATCATAACTTTAGGGTTCAAATCCTTCCAGAAGGAATCTCTCTTATCTTCCCTGACGTGTTTATGTGCGTTGGACTCTTTGTACTTAGGCATTTGGCACATCTAATTGGTTTCCTCTCAGGCCTATCTATTCAAATCAAGGTTTACAATGTCCGCCAAAACCTACAGTGAAACTGCCAAAACTACCGAAACCAACCGAAGGATGGGGATACAAAACTGAGATTGTAAACCTTGATTCAAATTATGTAACTCTAATTTAAGGCTATCATTGTATGGAGTTTGTCAACTTTCATATATGCACTCCTTTGGAATCATGCAGTGGAATCTGGGTGTTCCTATATCTTGGTATGAATATACAATCAATTAGGTGTAGGTTTGTTATTTTATGTGTTACTGTAAAACATTATTTATTGTTTAAGTTATACCTTGTCTTTTGTGTTAAATTAAGTGTCAACACATTTTTTCTATATATCGATCCTTTCATTATTTTTTTTTCATGATAAGCTTTCTCATCCACCTGCAGTTTTCTGTTAAGCATCGGGTAATAACTTTCCATTTCTCTGTCATTGTAGAAGATGCTGATGACTCTGTCTACACTTTTAATGGACATTCAGGTATGCTCTCACATAACTATGTAATGTGTCCTACGCAGAGTTACTATTGTCGGATTCGATGGTCTGTATTAGTCTTAGATTCTTTTTGGTATATACGATGTTCATGAAGTCCTTCCTTTCCAGCACAACTACTGAGAACTTTCCAACATTTACTGGTTTCATCTGGGGAACCTTTATTCTCTTAAATTATTTCATTCTAGTCTTTTTACCATCTATGTTTGATTGAAAAAGTCCTCTTTCAAACTCTTGCATACTGGCATCCACATATTGTTCAATTCATGTGTATCGGGTGATTTTGAAGCAGATCGTGATAGGTTAACTGCTTTATTGTTCTAGCAAAATGCAAAAAGTTCCATCTTCTTTCTTAATGCAATACTTTTGGTTATTACTGATTCTTTATCAATGAGTTGAATGGTTTTGCACAATCTTGCCTATGTGCATTGCACATGCTACTTATGACTATATCTCAGCAGTGACTACTTTTTTGTTGGTGTAGATGAACTCTTCACGGTTGCGTGCAGTCCAATAGATGAATTTTTGGTTGCTACGGGAGGCAAAGATGATAAAGGATTTCTTTGGAAGATTGGTTTGTCAGATCCAGCATTTGAGCTTCAAGGTTTTGTTTTGTATCTTTAGAATGTTGCTGCCAGTTATTCCTTTATTTTATTAGCTATAATTCAAAATCTGAAAAGTTTGACGGATACCAACACACATCGACTGTTCCGGGTCAGGTTTGTGCAGAACTGATTAAAAATTGTATGATAAACTCAAATCAGCCAAAAACATCCAATAAGGCCATATAAATCAAAGTCTTATGTCAGTTCCAGGATGATACATACTGGAACAGACGAAACTTACCAATATGGACCAGTAAATACCAGTTTTCAATGATTACCATGTAGTGTTTAATTTTCTGTTGCCAACTTATACATATACAATCATTTAAAGCAAATGCTCTTACATTTTTTTATTCTACATGAGTGTATCAGTGGAAAGTTAGAGGTGGAACCAATGAGGACAAGAGGAGAGAAAATTGACATTGGTGATTTAGACATCAGACCAATAGATGCTCATGAGGAGCGATAATGTAATAGTTAGTGGTGCCGCTAGGACTAGATGTAGGCCTAGACAAACATGGTCTCATGTGTTAAGAAAGGATATGGATTTTTTGGCGTTCTGAGGTCATGGCCCTTAACATAGCCGAATGGAAGAAGAAGATTCAAATAGCCGTCTCCAGAAATTTGGCTTTGTTGTTGTTGTAGTTAACAAGGTATATGTGAATAAACAAATGTCACGATCCGATTCCAAGATATTTGGGTCAAGTCGGATCATGTCCAGCCTACACCGTGGTGAGACGGCGGTAGTAAGCTGTCTGATCAATAATGGAACTCATAATCACAACATCTAGATTTGCGGAAAATTAAAAATGTTTTATTCAATAATTCAAAACGCACAAGTTAATCCGTAGCTGAAAGTAAAAAATGAACAACATAAGTTGTGCTAAAGTCACAACATCAAATATAATTCAGAAAAGGGAAATAAAACTAAGACAATTAAAGATGAAGTAAACTCTAGGCTAACTAGGTAGCCGGCTCAGGTGCCTCCGGGGCAATGTCCTTCAAGGTGAGTTCCAGTGATTCCTCAGGATACAAGTCGGGGTCATAATAGCTATTGAAGAATAGCTCTTTGTCCTCAAACTCGTCTATGGTGAAAGGGGGGGTTTCCAGTCAGGAATGAACAAGTACACAATTCCAAACTCTAGCATTTAAAGCAATAATTGAAAAATGCATATGTGAAACAATTGAAATATTTTGATGCAAGGAAACAATTGAAATATTTTGATGCAAGAAAACAATTGAAATATTTGATGCAATGAAACAATTGTGATTTGAATAAGTAGACACTTGTGACCGGCTGGTAGATTCAATTTGTATTCTAGCATACAATCCGACTTTGGCACACGTGCAAGTGCGGCTTCAGCTATCCACAATAATTCTAAGGGGGGTTTGGTCACAAGTGCTACACTACTCCCCAATACCCAGAGTCAATATTGAGTTCATAGAGAAGAACTCCGTGGCGCAATGTGTCAACATGCAATAAAAAAAAATACCAGAATTCAGTAGTGTACTTGCCTTGAGTTTTGTAAAAAGGAAGATAGAGGGAAGGAAGATCTCAGTCTAGTCCTCGAAATCTTACATTTAATTAAAAAGGACGTCTCAGTTCTAATATAACCATTTCTAGGTATTCTAGTTACAATCTCTAATATTGGTCCTAGTCAATTTTCTGCTTTAATAATTACACTAACGATTCAATTACTCTAACGCTGCTTTTACTCTTATTTGTCATTTTGGATAAAAGAGTCCGTTTGCATTTATTTGGAAAGATAGACATCTCAATTTATTTGGAAAAACTTGTACTTTATACTATATATATATATAAAAGTATGTTTCTTTTTAATGATAAAAACGTGAAGTTGTTGATATATAAAACTTGAATTTAAGGCATTCTAATTTATGTAAGAAAACCTTTATTTTTCTTTTTAGAAAAATAACATTTTTGGTTTCATTTATAGATAAACTAGCGTGCGATATTATCAACATAAAATACAGAAAATGAGCTACACTACTCCTAAGCTATGCAATGCAGGGCTTAGAAAAAGAAAGGAAAAAAATGGGCTTATGTCATTACAACACATTTATGAAAAATAAATAAAGAATAAAAACCCTAATCTACGCTACGGCGATCTTATAAAAGCCGGAAAGCGGTCCAGTCAGAAGGCACAAGTACCCATCACCTAAAATACAAAACGTCAAGTAACAAGTTCTACAAACAACAAAGTCTAAAATAATTTAAAGTCACATGATAGGGACAAATAGAGTCTTAGACTTGGTCACACAATCACATGTTGCTAATAGTTTACGTCTCAACGTATGGGAATACCTAGTAGCGTTTGCGTTTCACTAAAGGCTCATTCGACTATTTCGGTCGTCGCCAAAGTGGATACAATTAACCAAAAATATGCCAAACATAAATGAACCAATAAAATGTAAAAATATACATCTATATAATGGTATATTTTTGGACCAACCAGGTTTTCGAAAATAGCAATAATATATACATATATATTTTTAAATGAGTCACAAATATTAAGAGTATAGTTAAAACATAAATTTCTCTTTTTAAACCATATATGTGTATATACATTTATATATTAAAGAGTCACACATTTAACAGAACTACAGAACTAATTTCTAGCCAAAACACAACTTCTAGTTAAAACACAATTTCTAGCCAAAACACCTTCACAGAACCAAGCTTTACAAATTCTAGTCAAAGTCTTCACAGAACTAATTCCCAAGTCCGAAATCGGACTAACTATTCCATAATCGTTCCGAGTACGAAATCGAAACAACGATCCAAGGATCGTTGCAAACTTGCAAGTATCCACACAAGTAACATAAAATAATCGAATTCTGTAGCGGGATCGAGACCGGGTCATTACAGACTACGACTACGGGAAGGGACGACTACTCGGATAGAAATTTATACCGAATAATATGATGATGGAATCCGAAGGGTAGCCTCGGACTCGGATCGGTTTCACGGAGTGTCCTCAATGACTCGAGGAGCCTCGAAATGCGTCACGGCGAACACGACAGCGGTATACGAGCGCTCGTTCGGATCGGCGGCAGCGTGGGCCGCAGGTCGCGGAGAGGGGTGCCGCAACCCTCTTGTCGGCGTCGGACCCTCAGCCAGCGCGCCCCCGCAGCGACCCCTTGTCCCGCGCTCCTCCGCGGCCGACCCCCTGTCTCGCGCGCTCCTCCATGCCGGACCGCGACCGCCTCTGCGGTCGATTTCCCCTGACAGCGACCGCCTCCGCAGCCGATTTCCCCTGACCCGCGTCACCCCTCCCCGCGACCCGCGACCCACGCTGTCGTCGTTCCAAACGGCCGCCCGAGTACCGTTGTCGTGTTTGCCGTGACGCGTTCCGAGGCTCCTCGAGTCGTTGACGACGTTTCGCGTAACCGATCTGAGTCCGAGGCCACCCTTCGGATTCCGTCATCAGATAATTCGGTATAAATTTCTATCCGAGTAGTCGTAGTCTGTGATGACCCGGTTTCGATCCCGCTACGGGATTCGATTATTTTTTTATGTTTCTTGTGTGGATACTTGCAACGATCCTTGGATCTTTGTTTCGATTTCGTACTCGGAACAATTATGGAATCGTTAGTCCGATTTCGGACTTTGGGAATTAGTTCTGTGAAGACTTTGGCTAGAATTTGTGAAACTTGGTTCTGTGAAGGTGTTTTAGCAAGAAATTGTGTTTTAACTAAAAGTTGTGTGTTGGCTAGAAATTAGTTATGTAGTTTTTTTAAATGTGTGACTCTTTAATATATAAATGTATATACACATATATGATTTTAAAAGGGAACTTTTAACTATACTCTTAATATTTGTGACTTATTTAAAAATATATATGTATATATTATTGCTATTTTTGAAAACCTGGTTGTTACAAAATATACCATTATATAGATGTATATTTTTATATTTTATTGGTTTATTTATGTTTGGCGAATTTTTGGTTATTTGTATCCACTTTGACGACGACTGAAATGGTCGAATGAGCCTTTAGCGAAACGCAAACGCTACTGGGTATTTGCGCACGTTGAGACGTAAGCTATTAGCAACATGTGATTGCGTGACCAAGTCTGAGATTCTATTTGTCCCTACCATGTGACTTTAAATTATTTTGAACTTTGTAGAACTTTTTACTTAGCGTTTTGTATTTTAGGTGCTGGGCATTTGTGCCTTCTGACTGGACCGTTTTTGGCTTTTAGAAGATCGCCGCAGCAGATTAGTGTTTTTATTCTTCTTTATTTATTTTTCATAAATGTGTTGTAAGGACAAACCTATTTTTTCCTTTCTTTCTCTGAGCCCTATATTGCGTAGCTTAGGAGTAGCGTAGCTTATTTTCTGTGTTTTATGTTGATAGTATCGCACACTAGTTTATCTATAAATGAAACCGAAAATGTTATTTTCTAAAATAAAGATTTCCTCACATAAATTAGAATGTCTTAAATTCAAGTTTTATATATCAACAACTTCACGTTTTTATCGTTAAAAAGAAAAAAAAACATAGTTATATATATATATATATATATATATATATATATATTTTTTTTTTTTATTTTATATATATATATATATATATATATAAAACACAAGTTTTCCCAAATAAATTGAGATGTCTATCTTTCCAAATAAATGCGAACGGACTCTTTTATACAAAATGACAAATAAGTGTAAAAGCAGCGTTAGAGTAATTGAATCGTTAATGTAATTATTAAAGCAAAAAATTGACTAGGACCAATATTAGAGATTGTAACTAGAACACCTAGAAATAGTTATATTGGAACTGAGACGTCCTTTTTAATTAATTGTAGGATTTCGAGGACTAGACTGAGATCATTCTTCCCTCCATCTTCCTTTTTACAAAACTCAAGACAAATACACTACTGGATTCTGGTAATTTTCTTATTGCATGTTGACACATCGCGCCACAGAGTTCTTCTCTATGAACTCAATATTGACTCTGGGTATTAGGAAGTAGTGTAGCGCTTGTGATGAAATCCGCTTAGAATTATTGTGGATAGCCGAAGTCACACTTGCACATGTGCCAAAGCCGGATCGTATGCTAGAATACAAATTGAATCTACCAGCCGGTCACAAGCGTCTACCTATTCAATTCACAATTGTTTCATTACATCAATTGTTTTCTTGCATCAAAATATTTCAATTGTTTCCTTGCATCAAAATATTTCAATTATGTCAAATATGCATCTTTCAATTATTGCTTAAAATGCTAGAGTTTGGGATTCTGTACTTGTTCATTCCTGACTGGAAGCCCTCCTTTCACCATAGACGAGTTTGAGGACGAAGAGCTATTCTTCAATAGCTATTATTATCCCGACTTGTACCCGGAGGAGTCACTGGAATCCACTTTGGAGAACACTGCCCCGGAGGCACCTGAGCCGGCTACTTAGTTAGAGTTGCTTTACTTTATTGCTTAGGTTTCTCTTCCTGAATTGTATTTGAAGTTGTAACTTTAGTACAACTTATGCTGTTCACCTTTTACTTTCAGCTACGGCTGAACTTGTGTTTTGAATTATGGAATAAAACGTTTTTAATTTCCTGCAGATTTAGATGTGATTATGAGTTCCACTGTTGATCAGACAGCTTACTACCGCCGTCTCACCACGGTGTAGGCTGGGCATGATCCGACTTGACCCAAACATCTTGGAATCGGGTCGTGACATGTTTTTAGATTAATATTAGTTAATAGTATTAGTGTTCTACAAAGTCTAAAATAATTTAAAGTCACATGGTAGGGACAAATAGAGTCTCAGACTTGGTCACACAATCATATGTTGCTAATAGCGTACGCCTCAACATACGGTGATACCCAGTAGCCTTTGCGCTTCGCTAAAGGCTTATTCGACCATTTTGGTCGTCGCCAAAGTGGATACAATTAACCAAAAATACGCCAAACATAAATGAACCAATAAAATATAAAAATATACATCTATATAATGGTATATTTTTGTAACAACCAGGTTTTCAAAAATAGCAATAATATATACATATATATTTTTAAATGAGTCACAAATATTAAGAGTGTAGTTAAAACATAAATTTTCCTTTTTAAATCATATATGTGTATATACATTTATATATTAAAGTGTCACACATTTAACAGAACTACAGAACTAATTTCTAGCAAAAACTAGACCTGTCAATTGGGCCGGGCCGGCCCAGCCTGGCATGAGCCCGGTCCGAAAAATTGGCCTGTTTGTCGGCCCGACCCGATTAATCGTGGGCCCAGGCCGGCCCGGCCCAGTATATTGGGTCGTGCCGGACCACTATATTGGCCCATAATATAGGTCCGGTCCGACTCGAAGCCCGACCCGGTTGCAACATCCCCTGCACAATTTCTTTGATTTGTCCCAAATCCTACCAGCTAACAGCAGTGTTGTCACTTTCACAAGGAAAAGAAAAGTATGTACGCAACAAACACTCTGCCCTCCAAATATGATTTGTACCCCTGCTTAAAGCAACAAGTGCAAGTAGTGGTGGCCTCTGTTATTATTATGATTATATAGTGTAAGTACTGAATTGAATTGAAATGAAATGAATGTTTGAACTGAATTGAAATTCAATTCAATTCATTTCAATTTTTATTAGTGTCCGGCCTGGCCCGACACGACACGAAGCCCACCGTGCCGTGGGTCATGTTCCGGGCTGGGCTTAAAATTTTCATCCATAGCCCGGCCCGCTACAATTCATGGGCTCAAGAGGCCCGGCCCGAGCCCGGCCTGGCCCACTCAAATTCGTGCGTGCCGGCCTGGCCCGGCCTACTTGACAGCTCTAGCCAAAACACAACTTCTAGTTAAAACACAATTTTTAGCCAAAACACAACTTCTAGTTAAAACACAATTTCTAGCCAAAATACCTTCACAGAACCAAGCTTCACAAATTCTAGCCAAAGTCTTCACATAACTAATTCCCAAGTCCGAAATCGGACTAATGATTCCATAATCTTTCTGAGTACGAAATCGAAACAACGATCCAAGGATCGTTGCAAGTATCCACACAAGCAACATAAAAATAATCGAATTCCGTAGCGGGATCGAGACCGGGTCATCACAGACTACGACTACGGGAAGGGACGACTACTCGGATAGAAATTTATACCGAATAATCTGATGACATAATCGGAAGGGTGGCCTCGGACTCGGATCGGTTCCACGGAGCGTCGTCAACGACTCGAGGTGCCTCGGAACGCGTCACGGCAAACACGACAGCGGTACTCGGGCGGCCTTTCCGATTGGCGGCAACGTGGGCCAAGGGTCGCGAGGAGGGGTGTCGCGGTCAGGGGAAATCAACCACGGAGGCGATCGCCATCAGGCGCGGACGAGCGCGCGGGACAGGGGGGTCGGCCTCAGAAGCGCACAGTATAGGGGGTCGCCGCGGGGGCGCGCTGGCCGAGGGTCAGGCGCCGGCGAGAGGGTTTGGAGTTGGGGGAAGAATGAGAGATGGTGGTGGTGGTTTAAGAGTTAGGGAGAGTGATTTAGGGTGCTGTTGATTTAGAGGGGGAGATTGTTAGTGTTGTAGTTGGGAAGGAGAGAAATAGTGAGGGTGCTGTAGGGAGAATAAGTGATGGTGGTGGAGATATTTTTAGGGGGAGTTGAACATGGGGAGTAAATGAGGGAATGAGGAAATGGGTCAGGAGTTGGGTTATGCGCCTGAGAGTGGGAGAGGGGATGGGTTTGACTTTATTATTATTATTTTTATTAGAAAAGAGTTTGGGCTTGGGGAAAAAGAATGGGCTGAGTTAGGGTCCAAACGAAGAAACGATCCAACAATCAATAATTTCAATTTAACTAAAAATGTAATTTAATTAACCGACTAATAATAATAATACTAATAATAATACTAACTATAATACTAAAGCTAATATTCTAATTCTAAATTATACTGATAGGAATTAAACCGACAATTCTTGCAAATACCCAAATTAATTGATTTATTAAAATTTGGGTTAAAACAAAACACCCTCAGGAAAATGTCAAGATAGGATAAAAAATGAATGTATTCATAGGAAGTTAAAGTAGTGCCAATTGGGAATAAGATGAGGAAAAAAACTCGTCTTAGGTGGTTTGGATACGTGCAATGCAGACCAAAGGATACTCCGTTAAGGAGGAACGGTAAGATAGCAGTTTAAGGAACCACTAGGACTAGAGGTAACCCTAAACGAACATGGATTGGAGTTGTAAAGAAGGACTTTATTATTATTAGTTTTACTGAGGACATAGCCCTTAATAGAGCTGAATGTAAGAATGTTATTCAAACAGCCGAGGCCAAAACTTAGGGAATAAGACTTTCTTGTTGTTGTTGTTGTACACAAGACTTTCTTCTCATCTGTAAAACTGAAATTCAAGACTCACAATATCGGCCGAAGCTGAAATCAATACTGAAACTGCTGAAACTATCAAAACCAATATAGAAAGTGGTGAAACTATCAAAACGACCAATTCATAACACTCAGCCCACAACCCATCCAAACACCCTCACCACCACCACACACACCGCACAGCCCCCCCCCCCCCCCCCCCCCCCCCCCCCCCCCCCCACCCCCACCACCACCCCCACCACCACCACCACCCCAAAAGAATTATTCCAACAATATTCCATACATCAAGTCCCAAAATAAATAATATAAATGGAACACCTTCTAATTGTGAAATACAGAAAGACTGAAGAAGTTTTAAAGAAGGATATAATTATTATTGTTAGTTATAATGAGGGGACATGTCCCTTAATAGAGTTGAATGGAAGAAAATTATTCAAACAGCCGAGCCCAAAAATTTGGGATTATTTTGTTTTTTATATATACACACACAGAGTCACGCACACGCAGAGTAAAAGAAATTAAACTTTGGTATTTGGCTTTGGATTCAGAAATTCAAGGTTCACAGTATCAGCAAAATCAATATTGGAACTTCCCCCATCCACCCACCCACCACCGCCACCCACAAAAATAAAACTGTACTCATACAAAGGGTCCAAAACTGATACCAATGTCGATGCTGCCAGCCTTGCTTAAAAAGTCAAAATATTATGATGTCAACCATATTTTCATGAAATATTGGCGTGGGACTACAAAACTAGTGCATGAAAGAATATTGAAATGAAACTTTTAAATCCTTTAAGAACAATTGAGAGAGTTTTCAAGTGTTTACAAATTGCCAAAAGTTTGAAATTTGGAACTTCAATCTGAAACTGCCCGAACCACGAAGTGCAAAAGGCAAAACATAAAGAGGTTTGAAACCAAAAGTGAAACTGAAATTGCGAACCTTGCTTGATCCTTCCATTTAAGAATAATTTCTTCTGTTTTATTGCTTTACTATTTACTAATGCAGGTCATGGGGATACTGTTTCTACCATAGCCTTTAGTTATGATGGGAAGCTACTTGCATCTGGAAGTTTTGATGGACTGGTACAAGTATGGGATACATTATCAGGTGGACTTTTGGGTACCCTTGAAGGGTCTGGGGGTGGCATTGAGGTGAGCCGTCACAAATGTGTACATTTTGGTTTGCATACCAGTTCGTCTAGGTCTTGAGTATTTTTCTCCAATTGCCCCAGTGGCTCAGGTGGCATCCTAGAGGACATTTGATATTATCAGGATCAGAAGATTCTAACGTATGGTTGTGGAATGCTGACACACGTGCCTGGCTGAATACATTCTCTGGTCATGCTAGCACTGTCACTTGCGGTGATTTCACACCTGATGGTACTAATATATCTTTACTTAATTGTTTGTCACCATCAAGTTTTTACTTTTTAGCCAATATGGATAGTATATTTTAGGCGGTCACTTTTCTTTTTACGGCTCTTGAAGGTAAACTTATTTGTACGGGCTCTGATGATGCATCATTGCGGATATGGAATCCCAAAACTGGGGAAAGCATACATACTGTTAGAGGTATACTTCATGACCTTGCTGAAAGTATTTGTATTCCACATATTTCTGTCGATTACCTTGCATAAGGAATATGAGTAATGTGAATATGCATTTGTTGGGTTTTTTTTTTTTCAAACACTCTTTCCAACTGTAAGCAGTCGATTATTTTGAAACTGAATGTTCTGCATTAATGACCGCCAAGATGCTAGGCCATAGTAGGTGGATATGAAATGTCTTTAGCAGTGTTCTAAAATTTGCTAGGTGGATTCGGTGCAGCGGAGGGCCGCCTAGCGCCTATGCGGCCGAACATATATTATTTTTTTTAAATTTGAAATCCATAATATCCAAATTTGAAATTTCACATCTAAACATGTTCTAAATCCATAATACAATTCATAATTATTTGAAAATTTGAAATCTATATTACAAATTTGAAAATTCAATGTTCTAAATCCAAATCCAATCTTAAAATTCAAACAACATATCCACAATACGACTAAGCATAAAAACATAAAAAAACTCAAATCCGAACAGGTGCACAGGAGGCTGAACAAGTGGTTTTCGGTTCGGCCAGCGGCTGCCTAGGCCGATTTTTAGAACACTAGTCTTTAGAGATACTCTCTTTATAGGCTCTATTTTTCTCTCATTTCACAAGGCTTAGGATCATGCATCATTTATTGATTAACCTAGTCTAATATTATAGTTGATCTTTTATGGGCCCAGATAGTTGGGACAAGCTTGATAGTGATTGTTTTATGGTGTTCATGTGGGAACAAGCTTGTTGGTGATTCTATCGTCTTACTTCTTCGTCTAAACTCTTTGCAATCTTGGGGAACTTGGAGGGTGCTCCTTGGTTGAATGAGTTTATTAAACTGCATATCCAAAAGTTTGGTCTAGCCACCTGCCGACTAGCTGTCTAGATTGTATGGCATGACCCTCTAATGCCCATAGATAACTTGGCTAGAAATTCAACACCAACATAGAGAGTTGACATCAGGTCGATAGCCGATCATAAAAACATTGTCAAAATGAATCTCTTATGCTCTTTATTGTGTGCCAAGGTTAGAAATTTACTGAACTGGGGCTCTTCTTTTTCTAACGGGCTTGATATTGACTCTAGAACCTTTTTTCTGCTAATGCAGACCAATCTGTCACTTTAATTAATATGATCAACAACGTATGACATGACAGAAACAGCTGATAAAAAAGGTTATTGAAGTTTTCTGAAGCAAAAAACGTAATACATAATATATTTATAGAACAATGTTTCTCTATGACATGTATATGCATAAAAAATAAAAAGGAACTGATTACAGGAGAGAACAATAGTGTCTTGACTATTGATTGACATTGGTATAAAGCATCACATACAGCAACAACAAAGCCTCGTTTCTTATTCTATCCTTTATTGCATATCCACCCAACAGTTTTGTATTCTCATTTCATCTACACTTATTTTTTGGACATTTCTTTTATTGTCCAACACTCTGGTCCATAAAACATTAGTGATCTTTCAATCCTACATAAATTTCTTTCAACTTCAACGGTGTCTTTTAGTCACAAAGCAGTGGCACTCTAGAAGCACTCTTCCATTTCAACCATCATGTTTTAATTCTATGAACCACAACCATCATGATGAATGATTGATCCTATATACCAAAAGCTATCACTCATAGGTATCTCTTGTCCATCAAGGTGTACTCCTTCCTCATCTCTCTCTCTCTCTCTCTCTCTCTCTCTCTCTCTCTCACGCACACACATATACATATGTATGTATTAATGGACTTATAGCATCACTCGAAATGTTATCTTATGGTGCATACACACTATTGCCAATTATTACCTAACCAGCTGGGTTTTTTTTCTTGACAATAATAGAGGAGGCGTTTTGGTTTTCTTGCTTCCTCTAACAACTTTACGAGCTTAAATTTTTTTCTCTTGTAACTTCACATACCAGGTCCCATTTCTTCTCGTAAGAATATATTAGAATTTTTTCCATACAAAATTTCTTCATTAGCAACCCAGTTAGTGGATTAATTACATTCACTGTAGATATGTGATTCTACATACCTAAATCTGACTCTCTATACCTCAGTTCATAATTCAATATCTGGTCATAGCCTAGTTTCCACTCTAAACTCTTCCTAAAGAACTCTTAGCTTTGCTTCATTGGGCCAACTACTCCCCTGCACCATCTCTAAGATTATAACCAGCTATTGCTTGGTCACAATCTCCATTGAAGTAGCCATCAAA
The DNA here is from genome assembly GCA_029216955.1 of Iris pallida. NCBI lineage: Eukaryota > Viridiplantae > Streptophyta > Magnoliopsida > Asparagales > Iridaceae > Iris > Iris pallida. The sequence continues at coordinate 4,819,794 of JANAVB010023599.1, forward strand.
ATTAGTTTTCATATTCTCCGTCTTGCATACCTCAATGTCATTGTACCTCTTTGGAGTTTGGGTGGATGGTTATTCATAATAACGATGTGCATGCCAACTAAATTGCACCTTGGTGTGAGAGTTGGGGTTGCGGTGGGGGGGGGGGCATAAGATACCACATGACTCATACAAGTATGCAAGGGTGGACCTACATGGGGCCCAGGCATATGACCACTTCCCTCAATTAACTCCATAGTTCACCAACTAGATTGATAGGATCTTCTACAATTACATTCTCCATGCCCCCCTTGATTGGTTTGTTCATGGACCCCTTATTTGCCGTCCGAAATTTAAGAGCAGTACTTGATAACACCTTAAAGGCCTACTGCCAAGATCTGGTTCCACATTAAGGTTTGAACCCCCATCAATCATGTAACTATGGAGCCCATTTAAATTGTGCATGCCAAGTGTGGTGGAAACTTCATTCAAAGATTGTAAAAGGTCAGCAGGGCTCGTTTCAAGCAGAATAGCCTTGCCTATTACTTGGAGGTATTGGACCTTAAAATTAAGGTATGATGAATATGTCTAATTGCTCCCTTGACCTTCTAAATTTCCTTATTGTTTTTGTAGGTTCAAATCAGAATTTGAACATGTCTTATTTCCAAATAATTGTGCAGTGGAATAGTCTGATGTTACTATAGCTTCTAATGCTCTAAGCAGTCTGCAGGACTTTTATTTTTTCAATGTAATAGAATTCGGATAGTGAAATTTTGTAGGTCATCCATATCACACTGATGGACTGACATGCCTGTCAATAACTTCCGATTCAACAATTGCTATCACTGGTTCTAAAGATGGCTCTGTCCATATGGTGAACATAGTGACTGGGAAGGTTTGTTCTTATTGTTAACTGTGACATTGTTAATTATGTTTCATACTTTCAAACATTTTGATCTACAATAATTTTTTTTAAAAATTATGGTATTTTTACATTGAAAATGATATATTTAAAAAAAATGATTATGTTTCTGCATCTTGAATTTATGTTAAAATCTACGTCTTAGGGAATTTGGTTCCCAAAATGCAAAGGTTACATCACAAAATTATACTCTTGGGTAAGCTTGAACTCTCATTGAATGAACTGATGGAATTGCAATTCCTATTTATGCTTGGAATGTTAGGAATTCAGGAATTTGACTGGCTAGCTTGAATTTATCCACTTCTGGGAAAGTGAACTTTCATCACTGAATCTAGGTCTTATGGAATTTGGTCCAAAAATGTAAAGGTTACACCATAAAATTATATACTTTCTTGGGTAAGCTTGAATTCTCATTGAATGAACTGATGGCATACAATTCCTATTTATGCCCTTGGTTTGCTTGATTGGCATGGAATGTTAGGAATTCAGGAATTTGACTGGTTAGCTTGAAATTTATCAAGTTTTGAAAATTCTAACTTTTCATCATTGATTTGTGTCATTTACAGTCACATGCCCATTTTGGAATCGTAAAACCGGAATCAATTTTTAATGAATTATAATTCCTGTTTTTTAATGTGAAAGATTGAAACGGGATTAAACGTGAAATTTGAAATGTCTATTCCAAGTTGAGAAAACAGCAGAACTTGTCAATTCCTGGAAGTGAACCTTTATTAGTGTTGTGCTGATCACTTTAGCTGGAGGTCACTACCGCTTTTGCTTAGGATTTACTTGATAAATAAAAGTGAACCTTTAGTCTTTTGCCAATCACTTCAGCTGGAGGCTACTGTCTCAATTCCTGTGCAGTGATTGCTTCTTAAATCAAAATTCCCTGGTCCACTATATAATAATTACTTTGCTAGTGTGTATGCATAATAAGATGGTACTTATGCGGCCTATACTATATAAATATACAAAACTAGACTCGTGACACCTTCAACTGCTATGCCTGTTCTTGATAGGCTTTTATTTTTTTATGCTGCTTGTATAGCTTTCCTCGCTTTCCTCGTTTCTTTATCAAAACCAGAGCATGTATAAACGATCTTTGTGTTACTTTATGCTGTCTTTGCAAAATAGAACACTCAAGTGCCATATTTTCTTCCAACCTCCCTTTGAAGCCTCCATTTTAGGTCTAAAGTTCTAAAGGACCTTCTCCGTAAACAGAGTAAAAAAGAAAAAACAATGCCTTGCTTACTGCTTTAAGCAACATGTCTTCAGGAACATTCTACTGCCCCATCCAAGTTAAATATTAATGCTGTGGTTGGGTATTCCTTATATTTCTATGTATACCCAATACTACAATTCACAATGGTATTAATTAGCCAAATTCCTCATGTTTGACTTCTTTGTTATTATTTTACTGGGTCTCTTGTTAAAGCCATTTAGACACATGATTTTAAATAATGCCCCAGCCTTGACCAGTGGCGATAAGGCTCGTAATCCTATCAATTAATCAATTGACACACCATATAGTTGTCGAAAGTTAAAAGAACTTTAAGTAAATAATGGAATAAACAAGGCTATATAGCAAGAGACCTAAAACTCGGGGGGGGGGGGGGGGGGGGGGGGGGCTGTCCCTTCTCAACCTAGGGTGGTTCCGCCTGTCCTTGACTGCTATAGTTAAGGATGCATCTTGTGACTCGATCAATTTTGAAGTTGTGTGGTGCACATAGAGATTGGCTTCTGTTGAGATGGATGTAGCCCACACTCGTAGTGTAAGGGAATGCTGGGGTAATGAAAGTAGACCTAGTTTGTAGGATAAATCTAGCAACCTGGGTTATAACTTGTGTTTGATATTAATACGATTATAGAGATAATTATCTTATGACACCTACATTTATAATCTATAACTTGTTTATATCTACTACTTGACTTGGGCTTTTGGAATGACATTATTAATGTTGCCATTTGGGGATACAATAGTGTCCTTTGTTAAAGATTACCCAAGTAAAATAGGGATTTTGGAATTTTATTTATTTATTTATTTATTATTATTATTATTATTATTATTATTATTTATTTTCATATAAGGGCTAGCTTTTGAATCATTGATAGTGTTCATTTGGAAAATATGTCAAATTTCAAGTGTTCGACTGGACAGACATACATTTAGGGATTCGTAGACTCCATAATGATGAGTTCTTTAAGCTCAGTGATCTTATTAATCTTTAATATCTAGAAGTCAGAATCCTATGTACAGAACTGTTGCAAATTTGTCTGTAATACTTGGAGTGGTCTAATATGCTATGATGATAAAAAAGAAAACTTACGGACTTGAAGCACAAATTAGTCTTCTAATTGTTAATGCAGTAACATATTTTCGAGTCTGTTAATACCATAGTGTAACAGTTTTAGTAGTAAATCCAAGATATATGACGCCGGAAATAGGGAATAGGTTACTAACGTGCATGTTTGGTAAAATTTAACAGTATTTTGATATGTAGACTAATGTAATTATGTAACATAGTATGAATTATTATACTGGGATAGAAACATGGCATCTTAAAGGAAGATTCTTGAATATGGTCAAACTTTAGTTGAGACTGAAGTTTAGATGAGCAGGGATATGACTGTGTGTTGGTTATTTTAATATATGTAATTTGTTCGAAAATTTTCACGGCTATGACTGGTGCTTTGGATTCTTAATATCTAATTTATTTCAAAAAAAATTCTTATTGTAATTTCTTGAATGAAGCAGTCAAATATAAAACTTGGCCACACTAATGGAGAATGACTAACACATTTCATCTTGGTGTCCTAGGTGGTCAGCTCGTTAAATGCTCACACAAACTCCATTGAGTGCATTGGCCTTTCAGCAAGGTATGTTTACTTACTATTTAGAATCTCATGTATTTAACTGGATTTTTTTTCCTTCTTCTTGGAGGAAAGTCCTATTTATTTCTTAGAAAAGAAAGACACAGACAGGACCCAGAAGTTGGCTTTTATAGATGTATTAAACGACAGCCACATAGGAGAGCTAAAGATAGAAACAAATAATGTACTCCATGTAGAACTAATATTACCAAAATGGTTGATTAGGATGATATTCCCTCTGTCCTTATATCCTTTGCCCAAACTCACACCGTGCTAGCATATAAATGTGGTAATTTTGACCCGAACTGCCAATCTGGTTTCATAGGCAGGTTTAGTCGGACCTAAAGGGGATTGGATCAAGGGACCAAGTCACCTCCCTTTATGTAAAGGGAAAAAAGAACCTAATTCTAATCAATTTCCACCCAAGTAACCCATAGGCCCCATACCAAAGTTCCATCTTCCTCTTCCTCTTCTTTTTTTGTACCCAAACCTCCTCCTTCCTCTCTTCATTTTCTTCTTCTGAAGCCTCCTTGTACAGTCGTCACCTCTCCCCTCGCTCCATCGTCTGTGCCACCGCCAGCGCTCCACGCCTCCTCATTGGCTGCTTGTGTCTTTACTGACCACTTGTAAATTGACTGCAGCTGACTATGTCGCCGTGCTAGGAATCAGAAAGCTTTCTGAAATGCAGGAGGCATTAAGGGGGAAAGTGGTATCGGAACTGGCGAGCTCTAGAAACAACCAAACATTTGACCTGATCCGAACCCGACCGTATTGCCATCCCTACCCGTGTATTGGTCTTCTTTCATGGCAGCCTTACCATAGTAGCATATGTGCATATTCCAACATAGTACACATCTTGAGTACGGATGCAAATGGAGTTGGGTCCGAAGGGTTGTAATTTACATAGTACGCATTCTGGAGTAGGGATGCAAGTGGAGTGGGTCTGGCGGATCTCTGACCCACCAGATCCGACTCTAGGCGGATTTGGAGGCAAACTTATTGGAAGCGGAGATGGGTATGGAAGCAATTTTCAACCTCCGAAGTGGAGCCGGAGTTGGAGGCAAAAGACATCCGTCTCCAACTCCAAATCCGCCAATGCATTCTCTCTCTCTCTCTCTCTCTCTCTCTCTCTCTCTCTCTCTATATATATATATATATATATATATATATATATATATTGTGTGTGTGCATGTGCGTGTGTGATTTTTACTATTTGATGTGAACAAGGCAACAAGCTCCTTTGCATTTTGCATTTTTTCTATTAGTTGAACTAAACATTGTAACTTATTTAGTTGGAGTTGAAGGTAGAGTCGGATGTGGAGGTGGTGTCAGAGGTGGATACGCGGACCTCCATTTGGAGTTGGAGTCGATATTTCTCCTTCAATGGAGGTGCAGATGAATTAATGCAGAGGCAAATGTATTTTTGGTGGAGGTGGCCCAAATCCGACCCGATCCAATTACATCCCTACGTTTGAGTGCTAGTATTATGCAAATATTATTTGATTATGTACCTAGAATGGGGTTGTGGGGATGATTACAACTATTGAGCTACTGTAGCAGCTTTTTTATAGATTGAAAACCTTTAACATTACTGATGATTATGCATGGAGATTGAATCTTTTGAGAGGGCACTCATGCTTCTAGTCAAAACTTTTCGTTCAGGCATCTTGTGATGCCGACTATTTGTTCATGCCTTGTAATTCACGATCTAACCTAAGTTTTTGTTGTAATTTTGATGATCGTCATTTTCTGTTGTTGCAGTTACCCTTGGGCAGCTACTGGAAGTATGGATCAGAAACTCATAATTTGGGACCTTCAGCGCTCTTATGTTCGGTTCACATGTGACCACGATGTCAGTAGTTTTTGGATAATCCACATTCCTCCAGTCCTTAGCATTAGTCTTTGTATGACAATCCCCCTATTTATGTGTCTGATGCTTTTGGGTTTTGCAGGAAGGTGTAACATGCCTTGCATGGTTGGGCACATCTCGCTATGTGGCGACAGGTTGCATTGATGGAAAGGTTCGAGTCTGGGACAGTCTCTCTGGTAGTTGCTTGAAAACATTCAGTGGTCACAATGACATCATTCAATCTCTCGTCGTATCGAAGGATGGCAAGGCTCTTGTTTCTTGTTCGAGTGATGGTACTGCCCGTGTGTTTCAAATATCAGAGTTCCAGTAGAGGCAAGATGAAACAGAGAGGAAAAGACTACTCTGATTAGAACATTGTATTGTTTTGTAGAATATGAGAATTTTAAGTTGTTTGAATTGTCATGCATCCCAAATTTGTATCATCAGTAGTATTATACTGTTTATATTTGTATTTTATGTTTATACGAAGGCTGTACCTAGTAAATCGTTGGACTTGGTTATTGAAATAACTTTTAGTTGCCTTAATTTTGGATGTTTTGTTTCCAGTTGGTAGCAGATACGTTTTCTTTCCAATGTTGAATGACAAGAGGAGAGAGAACCTTTATTTTCGAGAGAAAAAAAAATATAAAATTTAGAGTTGGACTACTCATGCGTGGACGGTGCATCAGGACCACCGGAATTTTTCTCGTTCAACATGCTCAAGAGTTTCCTAACAAGCTTTCGCCAGTGAAAATCTCCATATCTCCACAAGCCATGTCAGCAAGGAAATTTGTGGAGGTATGTCTTGTTGTGTTGAACTAAGACCCTGATTCACTGTAATGTAATCGTAATTGCAATGTAATCAAATGATTTTTTTTTTTTTTATTACATTGCAATTGTAATTACGTTACAGTGTACCAAACGAGGCCTAAAATCGATCCATCAAATTTTCGTATTGTTTGGATTCGTCATGCTTTCTGTCTACAGTTTATCAGAGCTAAGTTGATCTTCAAGTTCTAAATTTAGTAGGCGATCTTAACCTGCTAAATTTATTGGGGGTCAAGGGCGGAACAAAAAATCTGAGCTGGGTGGGCTGGAGTGGATTAGGATGGGCTAGATATAGCCTTACTCACAAAAAATTACCAAAAAAATTATATATGTAAAAAAGAAAATCAAATTTTTTGTTTTGGGGTGGGCTGGAGCCCACCCACCCTCACTTGGGTCCGCCACTGGAGGTGGGACTTAGGTGCGTTTATTTTCTAATTCGGATCTTTGGTTTGACAATTTTTTCGATATAATATACTGAAGATTACAATGTCCCATTCTTTTAAAACTGATTATAAAACTCATGTAATTACAATTAGAAATTAAATCTTTTTTTTATGACATATCTGGTATAAACTATATAGATAAGATTCTGGTATAAACTATATAGATAAGATTACAAGAAAGAAAATATTCACAATGCAAATTTTACTAGTTTTCTAATATCCAGATAACCTCATAGGAATTGAAGTAACAGAGTGGAAGAAGATAGAACAATTGAACATGACCTCGATCCAAGCCAAACCCTAAACTCCTAAAGCATCATCAACCCCTATTACAATCAAAAGGAGGTCCGTTCACGCAATCCTGCGAACAACCCGCTGCCTCGACGCACTGCAGACGCTTTCGGCAGCTCGCTTGACAAAATCACAAGAAGTTTCCTTTCTGCATAGTCTCGAGCATAATTGTAGTATGGAAGGGTATTTTTCGACTCTGGTTTTGGTGGATATATATGGATTCATATACTTTCCACTAAAAAAATAAAACTTTCCATATATAAAATTTAAAGAAAGACTTTCCATATAACTTTCTAGTATTCCTTACAAAATGTGATGTAATTTACACTGACAACATGGAAGAGGAGCAAACTGAATATGCATGCAAACCTCCAAACGAAACCCTAAACCCACAACATCAATAATTTTTTCGTCGACCCTTTTCCGAGACCGATTGGTCGACATTGCTTAGGATATCTCATGCCTACGCATTCAGTGCCGGACACGCCAAAACGACAGCAGATTTGTGCAGGAGAGGAGGTTCCTCGTCGAGTTTCTTCTTCTGCAGAGGAGGCTGCTTCTTCTTCTTCATCATCATCATCTTTCTCCTCTGAGCTTGTAAGCAGCAAACCTCCTCCAGCAGCCTTTCTTTCAGCGCGGCCAAATTCTTCAGCCTCTGCCGCGTAGCCTTCGTCGTCGCGGGCCGGTCGAGCATGAACTCGTTCGCCCGCAGTATCCTTGTCACCCTGTCGAGCCTGTAGAGCTTCTCGCAGATCTTCACGCATATGGCCGGGATCCCTCCGCCATTGGCCATCTTATTAGTGCGAAAGTGGTATTTCTCGGCAATCAACATGGCTGGTCTCCTTTGGTGGATTTATGTAGGAAGCAAGAATGAGAGAGAGAGAGAGAGAGAGAGAGAGAGAGAGAGAGAGAGAGAGAGAGAGAGAGGATTTGTGTAGGAAGAACGAGAGCGCGAAAGATTTAAAGGTTATGCTTTAATTAAATCCTGTTTCTATATATGTATATATCAACTGCAACTTAAATTAGGACCTCCGAATACTTTCCTATAAGTTTCCATATAAGAAGTATGTCTATATCTCTGTCGATCATCACAAAATCCTATTGAAATATTTTGTGCATATTTCTTTGACTACTATATATATATATATATAAATAGGAAGATAACAGAAGATTTGAAAAGTTTATTTTTTTTTCTATATATGTCGACCTTAAGTTAACATATATGGAAATATATGTCTCTCTGTTAAATAGTTACAAAGCTAGATTCCTAAATTGACTACTCTTACTGTAAATATTGTTACATTTATACGTTTCATATATATACTTATCGAGCAGTACTGTACACATATTTGATATTGAAATATTTTGTTCATACTTACTTTGACTGCTACTGAGCAAATGGATTTGCAAAGTCACAAATAGCCTTCAATTCCTATGAATAAATCTTATGATGGTTATGCTCCTTGATTTAGTCGTTGAGCTCAGAGGTATACAAGGGTCATTGAGCTTGCGCAGAAACATTAATATAAAGAAAATATCTTACGATCATAAACATTTGAAATTTGGTAAAAGTTATGGATACTTTCGATTTATAAAAAGTTGGAGACTTTTGTCATAGTTGAAATTTCATAAAATCTTGCAGGTAGCCCTACATATATAAAAAGTTAATTTCTAAAGACATTCCATATTTTACTCCAGGACATCCCATTATGACTCGCAACAAAGTTGGTAGTCCTAACATTAAGGAGGACTACCAATTTCGTTCACATTTTATCTTAATATTCAAATTCTTTAGGACTGCCAACTATGTTATGACTGCCAACAAGTTGGCAGTTCTAGGACTAGGTTGTCCTGGAGTAAAATGTGAAATGTCTTTAAAAATTTTCTATAAAAACCTGACCCGACAAATATTAGTTTCTGAGCCTTTACCTTGGCTTATTTAATTGCAACTATCAGTGAACTATTAAAGTTACTAACAATGTTTCAGTTCGATCCACACTAGTTTGGGTCAAATCGGTCAACCGGTAAGTTAGTCCGGATTGAACAAGTTATATAGACTTACAATACATTGAATATATTATATAGTACACAACTACATATATAGTACTAAGAATTTCTCCACATTTATCATATTAGAATTAGTTAAGAAGCAAACATATTAACTTTGATTGCATGTAAAGTCCAAAATAAAAATAAAAATCAAGGTCAAATCGATTCAAATCCAACTGAATCAAAATGTTTCATGGTATGACCGGTTATGTCGACCGCATTGATCGAGTTTTTGAAAACAATAATTGGATCAATATTAAACCAGCCCAAAAAAGCTACTGATTCACTGGTTGACTGGTGTCCAATCTGATTTTTAAAAGAAAAATTTTGACTTAGCCCCCACTTTATTTTTTTCCTTTTTAAGGTTCGCCACACAGTTTTGCAAAAAAGTAAGTCCATCCACTTTGGACGAAAACTGTCCAGAACGGACGGTCAACAGCTTTGAGCAAAAAAATTTGACAAAAATACCATCATTCTTCCTTGTCTAAAAATTATACACCCGTTCTCCCCTCTTCCCCGCCGCCACTGCCACCCCCTCCCTCCCCTACGCCACTGCCCCCCCTCCGGCCGCTGCCCCCCTCCCCTCCGCCGCTGCCCGCCTCCCCTCCGCCGCTGCCAACCCCCTCGTCACCGTCCCCCCCACCTGTCACGATCCGTTACCCAAATTATTGCGTCGGGCCGGGCCATGTCCAGCCTACGCTCGTGTTAAAGCATAGTAAGCTGTACTAAGTAAAGACAATAAGTGGATCTAAGGTATTAATAGTTCTAATATCATACTTTAAATGTTCGTCACAACACATCATCTATGAGCGAATGCAAAAGTTCAGATTTAATTATTATATTTCCAGGTATATAGCTGGAGACAAAGTCCAGACAACTAAACGAGGTTCCCTACGGGGACTTCCTCGGGGGCAACGACTTGGTCCTCTGCAGCGGATCCATGATACATGTCAAATAGAATTTCCTCCTCAGAAAGGATGTTTGCAACATTTTCTGTCAGGAAGGGAGTAAGTACTGGTTCTACAAACTAAACATACTGAGCATGGAATGAAAATAGATGTGCTAAAAAGAAACATGTCATATCATAGTCTATCATATGGGAAAAAAATATCTGTCATGATGGTATATGTATATATGGTGTTTGAAACTCTAGTAGGTACGTGATCAGTCAATGGGTATAAAATATACTGATGTACAAGTCTATATGAATAAAATATACGTACGTACAAGTCTATAAGTATAAATGTACTGCTCATTCAAGCATACGGGATAAGGCCTACGGCAAGGTTGCATGAGGTGCAACCGAGCTCGATACATGTACTAAGTTACAGTCTGATCACGTACTCAACTAGCAGCTTCCCCATCCCCAAGGTATAATCATGTGGAAAGATACTAAGAGCAGTATAAAATCATGTGAAGCATATGGAATGTACATAAAAACATGTGAGATATGATTCAGTTGCAAATAGCTACATTATTTATTACCAAAATAAGTCATATTGGCGACGTGATTAGCAACTCCGGATAAATACGTCGCTAATTTTTATGTGTTTAGCGACGTTTCATAATGACGTCGCTGAACGTCACTATCAGCGACGTTTAGCGATAGTTAGCAACAAGCTTTATGTTTTGGAAAGCAGATGTCGCGGTCTAGTCGCAGAACGTCGCTATTTTTTTATTTATTCAGCGACGTTTCACGACTCCTCCTTTAGTACGCCTCTTGTTTTCTAATGAACAACGACATTTAGCGATGCATCTTTCTCGACGTCACTAAAATGTTTCATATAGGGTTCTGGCCGATCGACTTTTCATTTTTTTTCACCCCAAATTTTTATCTCCCGCTCGCTCTCCACTACAAAAAAGTGTCTTTTTGGGACGACACTATTAGGAACACTAGTCTAAAAAGTCCTAAAAGTATAGTTCTAGGGACGGCTATATTTTTCTAACAAAAAATTATATTTTTTTGTGACAGATTCTAAAAATGGATCACTATTTGGGACTAATAAAAATTTATGTTCCAAATAATTCACATTACCGTCCCAAATAGCTCGGCGGGAATGCCACACATTTGACGGCTAATTGTCAAATTTTATGGGGGGAAAGTTTACCTCCACATGTCTCCATCTTGACCGTTCAATCGGATGGCTTAATCTAGACCGTCCATCCTAAAACTTTCAGAACTTATTTCTCTGCACAAAGATACACATCGTCTCTCTCTCTCTCTCTCCCCTCATTCATTGTACTCATCTGAACATTGCTCTGCCCCCTCTCTTCCTCCTCCCGACTCCCTCCACCGCTCATCTGAACATCGCTTCTCCCGATTCCCTTCGTCGCTCCTCCAGATTCCCTCCGACATCAACGTCTCCTCTGAACATCGAGGTATATTTGTATAAATAAATTCTTTAGGGCTTGGTGTTTTTTTAAGTTTTTTTAAATGCATCAATTTAGGTTTTATTCCTTCAATAACATGTATCATATGGAGTTTTTTCCTTCAACATCAATGCCGTTCTTCCCGATTCCCTCCGACATCAACGCCTCCTCTGAACATCGAGGTATATTTGTATAAATAAATTCTTTAGGGCTTGGTGTTTTTTAAGTTTTTTCAAATGCATCAATTTAGGTTTTATTGCTTCAATAACATGTATCGTATGGAGTTTTTTCCTTCAATTTCTTTAGGGTTGTGTTAATTTTAGCTTTTTAAACAGTTTTTAGGTATTTTTAAGGTATTCTGGGCGGGTTTATACCTAGATAACCCAAAGAAAATGTTGAGAACCTCTTCCCTGAACACTAGAATGTTGGGTGCTTCGAGCGGAATTAACCATGCTCGAAGCTCTCTAATGGAGGAAATCCTCAATTAACAGAAAGAAGAAGATGAAGAAGGAAGAACAAGCTAAGTAATTGTATTTCTAATTTTTAGAAGATTGCAATTGTCTAAAGGTCAAAGTGTGGAAATGCCCCAAGTTGCAGTATTGCCATCCTTCCACTGAACCAAGAGTTCAACTGCTGCTCTATTTCCTTTTTTGACCATTCTTCTGTCAACTATTTCTTCAGGCTCTAATATAGCCTCCACCACATCACTTGGGACTTCAGCTTCAACTGTAGCAGTCTGTTTAATGTGTTTCTTGAGTTGGGATACATGGAACACTGGATATATCTGAGAGTCTTGTGGAAGATCCAACATGTAAGCCACAGTTCCATTTTTCTCCATTACTTGGTAAGGACCAAAATATTTGGGGGATAACTTTTGTGGCCTCCTGTGTGCTATAGAAACTTGTCTGTATGGCTGTAATTTGAGGAAAACCCAATCCCCTGCTTCAAAACTTTTGTCTGTTCTATGGAGATTTGCAAATCTCTTCATTCTGTCCTGTGCCAGGATCAAATTATCTTTAAGGATTTGTAAGGTACTGTCCCTTGTAGCCAAGGTCTCTGCAACCTCCTTGTCTTGGACCATCTCAGGTAGATATGTGAGTATGTTCGGAGGAGACCTCCTATAGATTGCTTCGAAAGGAGTAACTTTGGTGGATGTATGCCAATTGGTGTTAAACCAATACTCAGCCCATGGCAACAGTTTACTCCACTCCTTAGGTTTGTGATTACAGAAACATCTCAAGTACCCTTCCACACACCTATTGATTACTTCAGTTTACCCATCTGACTGTGGGTGATAAGCAGTAGAATACTGCAATTGGGTTCCTTGCATTTTAAAGAGTTCAGTCCAAAACTGACTTGTAAAGATAGTGTCCATGTCACTAACAACAGTCTTTGGCATACCATGAAGCTTAAAAACTCTCTCTACAAACACCTGTGCTACCATAGCAGCTGTAAAGGGATGGCTCAAAGCAAAGAGCACGTATTTAGCAAGTCTGTCCACTACCACAAATATGGTGGACTTGTGATGACTCAAAGGTAACCCTTCTATAAAGTCCATTGAGATGTCTTTCCATACTCTTTCAGGAATAGGTAATGGTTGTAATAGGCCTGCAGGTGAGGAACTCTCCTATTTATTCCTCTGACATACCTCACAAGCCTGTATGTATCTCTTGACATCAGTCTTCATACCCTTCCAGTAGACTCCACTTAAAAGAGTCTTTTTTGAGCAAATTGTTAAAAATCTCTTGAGCTTGTAGACTCCACTTAAAAGAGTCTTTCTTGAGCAAATTGTTCAAGGGACAAGCTATGTTGCCATATCCCTTAATGAATCTCCTATAATAACCTGTTAAGCCAAGAAATCCCCTAAACTCTTTGATGGTTTTAGGAGGTGGCCACTGTACCACTGCTCTAATTTTTTTCCTGTCAATCTTAATTCCTTCTTCAGAAATTACATGCCCCAAATACCCAACTTGATTCTGCATGAAAGAACACTTGCTCTTTTTGATTCTGAGATTGTTCTCCTTCAGTTTCTGAAATACTCTCTGCAACTGCTCCCAATGTTCTTCCTTGTTCATGCTATAGACATCGATCACGTGAACTCTCAACATCAAAATGTGTAATGATACCTGCAAATGTGTGATGGCACCATAGTACAAAGTTAGTAATAAATTTCTTAAGGTGGTCACTGTAAACACAAATCCAGCATTAATGATTTGGCATGTAATGTAAGAAGCAGCAGGCATTCAGAGAAATGTCGCTAGAGAAGCCACCTCCTTGGTCTCTCTGATGCGTCCTAGAGGAACATGAGAGATCCTTTTTTCCAGTTCACTCTCGTTCATCACAAACTGTTGAAAGCAACAAAATAATATATACTAGAGAACTCGGTTGGTACATTAACAATTTTTACCGTTTCTCCTTCAAAAGCTCATAACAGTTTCTTCGGTTGTGGAGACGTGTTTTAACTTTTAAATGCTGAATATACCATGGCTTGTTGAGAAACTTCTAGATAGCTGATTAAGTGTTGATGTTTTATTTGAATGTGTTTAAACAATTGTCATTTGGTTTCTTTATCTGTCTTTTCATTTGATGCTATATGAGTGTTGTTCTTTTCCTCCATGAAGAGAAAAATCAGTATATATCTATCAATTTCACTTATTAGTTCTTTTTTGAGCTAAAGAATAGTTGCAGAAAATCCAGCAAAGATTGTTGGACAGGTAGGAGAGAAAAATTCGTCTATGACCATGAACCATGGTTTGTTTCTTATATACTTTTCCCCATTTTTTAGTTATCTGGCAGAATGCATCATGAAGCATCAAGCATGCTCAGAATCTATATTCATGTGCCATTGAACTTTTTCCTGAAGATATTTTTGTTGTTTGTTCAACAAAAAAAATACCAGATGCTACAAAAGATTTTTTCGAGCATATAGCCATTTGTTCTGCTCAAAGGAAAGCTAATGGCGAGTGTTTGTTTAAAGCAAAAAGTTGAAAAGTATTAGCAATTATAAGATCACTTCTTAAGAGTACAGGGAATTTATATCTGAAGGTCCTTTTTAGTTTTCTGGTATTAACTATCTGTGTGAAGTGAAAACTTATTTACACTCAAACCTGCAATCTGCATTGTATTTTACCAAGTAAACCAAACATGGTCGCCCTTCCTACGGCACCATGTTAAGAATTTTTTGATCAACTAGTGTGAAAGTTTAGGCATATTACAATTTTAAAAATGAATTTGGATCCTCTCCACTAAATCATTGGAGAGAGCACTGAAATTTTAATAGCCATCCATCTTATTGGGCAGTTTGGTTACATCAATTTAAGTTGTCCTAGTGATCGTGAAAGCGTATAGAGAAAGCTTATACATATCTTTGAAAAGAAGGTTTGTATGTTTTGTGTGCTGTGTGTAGGTAAAAATATTAAGTCCATGATGAGTTGTTAAGGTTTCATATGTTTTCTTGGGCCACATGTGACTTGCCATGGCAGCTTTGGCTGTCTGTTTGATGATTCAATGTAGTAATAATAGTCCTTTATGATTATCCAATATTAAACATATAATATTACATCTATATATGGATGTAAGCTCTCTCTGATGTTGCTCAAAGCATTATAACACCAGTCATGTTTACCTTCTCAGCGTGTGAAGGTTTATCGCTTGAATGATGATGGAAAATGGGATGACCATGGATTTTTTTCAAACACGTAAGTATGAATACATGTAATTTTTTCAAATACGTAACAAATTCATAAGAATTTATGCATGTGGGTCAAGTAGACAAGAGGCATGGACATGGACTTGTGACACAAACAGTGTTGTTCTTCATCACTATGTATTTAAAATTATTCTTATAGCATGAACTGACTTCTGAAAGTTTAGTATCACTATAACTAATTCTTTTTTTGCTTAAGAATATGTTGATACTGATACGATATGGGCTATAACAATACGATTTGGTAGGTCCAAATCCCATACCAACTGCTACCGATACTGACCATTGGGCGTCTCTTTCTCAGTCAATTTGACAAGATAATACATAGAGGAAATCAAGATGAAAAGCTGCTATAGGTAGTTCAATTTTCTTGCTTTCTACTGATTTAGACATATACTGGTGTCTTTATAATATCTTAATGTCATTGCAGGAAGATTTCTCTGATACTGTTCTTAGATGTTCTTGAGGATTCACTAATAATAAAGGAAGAGGTATTTGGTCCCTTGCTTTCGATTATCACAATATGTTGAATAATCCTCAGTTCATGAACATATTACTTCTCATTTTATATCCAAAACTAACAATCTTGTCGTTAGTCTAAAACCTTCAAAGCTATGATGTGTATTTTGGAATATAAGATCCAAGTATCCTGAGAAGAAAATTTTGTTTTGATTTGTTAAAGTTGACAAGATTGAAGACAATTTGTTGTGATAAACTTGAGAACCAAACCTCTTGTTGCCTATCTCTTCACCAAGAACAAGAAGCTAGAGAGCATATTTGTGGAAAGAGTTACTTCTGGAGGAATGCTAATCAAGGATACATCATTACATGTAATGTTCACATTTATCAACAACTTATATATTCCTATTTCAACCCACCAACTACGTATATCCATGCTCGTGTTCCGAGTTGACAACAAGTGCAAGTGCTCTCTCCATGTTCCGAGTTGACAACTGGGATTTAGGACCAGCATTTTCTTTCATGAATGGTTAGGAACCAAATGATCTGACTCATAAGAAAATAAGGCTAGGTTTGAGACAGTAGAAAGGATACAACAATTCCTATGTAGATATTTGAGTAAAAGAAAATACATTTGAGTAAAAAATATTTGCCATCTTTAGCTTTTAAAAGAAGCCTTGTCGCAAGACCACAAAATACGAGTTGGAACAAATAGAACAATCTTTTTGGTTAAAGAGTTTAAGCCCTTTTTTGAAACCTGACACCGACATGTTGCTTCTTTGAAAAGTTGGCACATACGCATAAAAATTTGGTTGTATACCTTGTCATTTTGGAGACTGGACTTAAGATTGATTTGCCCCAGTTTGCTATACACCTGTAACAAGTGCTAATTTCTTCGAGTTCTTGTTTCAATACTTTTTATAAATGTTGTTTTTTGGTTATTCATCACAGGATTTGAGTTGCCTTAACAACTCATGAATTTGGATGCATAGTAGTTGCTTTTCTTATTGTTTAGCGATTCAATATAATTGTGGATTTTCAAACATTTCTTTCACTGATGTTCGTTTTTTTGTTGTCAATTTTGCAGATACTCCTGAAGATGCATACTTTAAGTGTCTTTTCTTCCCTCCCCCCCCCATGGCCAACTTGTTTTTCATTATTTAAGTATGTATTTGGGAATCTTTCTAGTGTTATACAAATATGGGCGACGATCTTGTGATGGAAACAAATTTGGGTTAATTTTTTGGGTTCATGTTGGATATACTTGAATGTTTAATAGATGATTCAAAAACATGGTATAGTGCTTAATGTTTTGGGTTTAGAATTTTGTATGTAAGGTGGAGACTATGGATTCATTTTGTAACTGATGGTGTGTGTGATGTATTGTGTTTTGGATTTATTTTGGAAATGATGGTAAAAGATGCTTAATGTTAAGCTTTTTTGTTGTTTATCAATTGAACGTTATAGTTATATAATATTTTGTTGTGTTCTACAATGTGGTAAAGAATGCTTGATATTGTTAAGCTTTTTTTGTATGGGAGCTCCGATATCTGGAGATACATCTGAGGACAAGCATGACAAAGACCATGAACATATGAATTATGTTATATGTGTATTTAAATTGTATATTTTATAGCTGGAAAATGCAAACAATAATTTCATATGGATTACTTTTGGGACGGTTATTTAATTGTCCTAGATATAAACGACATCCTTTTGTGACGCTGGCAAATTTTTCTAGGACGGATGTTATTCGTCACAAACTCTTTTATTTTGGGACAGTTTAGTAAACTGTCATAAACATATAATAATTCAAACTCTTTTGGTACTGTTATATTTTTCGACCCTAAAATCAAATTAGGACGGTATTTTTCGTCCTAAAACTTTTTGCCACGCCACCCAAATAGCACCGTTACATGCCGTCCTAAAATTCGTCCCAAATTACGATTTAGGACTGATTTGGGCCTTTTTAAGACGGATGTTTGGCGTCCCAGAAAGACACTTTTTTTGTAGTGCTCCCCAAATTTCTCTTCCCCTCTCCCTCTCGTCTCCGGCGACCCCCTCCCCGAGGCGACCCCGTTCCTCCGGCGACCCCCCTCCCTCTGGCGACCCCCTGCCCGCGACGACCCCCTACCCTCGGCGACCCCCTTCCTCCGGCGACTCTCTCCCTCCGGTGATCATCTTCCTCTCGGACGCTGTAGTGCCCCGTCCCGCTCAGTCAATCGGAGGAATCGAAACGTCAACGGCGTTCGGTTTGGCCTTACGACGGCGACTCGAAGACATCGCTCATGTGGAATAGTTTCGGTGAACTTGCCTCATCTTAGCCTTCACATAATAAATCGCATGTTTTCAACTTGCACAAGTAGGCTTAATAATAAAAGAGATGAATCCACATAGCTAAAGGGAGTAATCCCGAAGGGTCGAATTGAGATTAGAATATGGAAGGTCCAACGGTCGGCTTAGAATTGGTGCACGGCGTGCTTTGAAAATGACACTCGATCCTTCATCCCGTGGCTTGGAAGAAGGAAAGTTGGTTGAGTAGGCGAAGTTAAGTATCGTAGCCTAAGTCATAGGCGTCGCCCGCATAAATGCTTCATAATGCATGCACGGCACGATCCGTTAAGGCAAAGCTTGACGCAGCCTTTGTTCCTTAAGTTGTTTACGAAGTTAAGTTAGGCAAAGTTATGCCGGTCGACAAAGACATTACAAGCATTGTCCCGCTCCTTCGCGGTTTGTCAAGTTAAGTAGTTCCACGATCTCAAGGCCCGTCGACTTGGGCAGGAGTGTCGCGTAGAGCACGATTGGCTTAAGGCACGAAGCACGGATTTAATGTTTTAAGGCACGGGCCACGGTTGAGTCAGTGAGTTTGGAAAGTGTTTTGATAGTTGTTCTTGAGTGAGTGAAATAATAGGGCAAGAAAGAAAGAATGCTCGCGACTGGGTCGTCGAGGCAAGAAAGAAAGAATGCTCACGACTGGGTCGTTGAGGCAAGAGAGAAGAATGCTCGCGACTACGGGTCGTCGAGGCAAGGTCTCAAATGTGAGAAGTATTGAAATTAGCCCTAGAAGAGATGGTAATACTAGAAGTAGCTTTGACTGTGTGAGACGTCAGTTTGAGTCGAGTCTTTCATGGTCATTGGACAACTTGTACAAGGTAAAATAAATCTGTTTCTCGGACGGCGACCCCGGCGGTCCAGGGGAACCGTTGCGATGGAGACATTCGTAGCTGTGCTGGATGACCGTACGGGTTAGGCGGGGACTTGCAGCGGAGCTAGCTACTCGTGCTGGCAAGGAGCGTCCGCCTAATCAAAAGCTCAAAAGGAGTCCATTATAGGGCTGGGCCCTAGTGACTAGTTCATATAGATGAGTCGGCATGGACGGCGATCCGCGTGTATGCCTTTGGATTGAGTCGAGTATTGAGTGTAGTATATCAAGGAAGTTGGGTTGAATGTGTGTGTAAAGTTGGAACACAAAATATTAGGCCTAAGATTTGGCTGCAACGTAGGCGACGTTCTTCGGCACGAGATATGGCGTCGAGTCTTATGTTGTCGGCATATAATTTGCATGGTCATGGTTGAGTTGTTGAGTTTAAGTCAGGAAACCACCACAAGGCAAAGTTGTTTGAGTGACACAAAGATTCACAAGTCTTGATTGGGTCAGTTGGTGATCAAAGTAGCAAGGGGCGCGAGGCGGCGATATGGTTGAGTCGCACATAGTTGCGAGGCACGGCACAAAGGATTCGAAGCACGGTCACACGGAAATGGAGCCTCATCGCGTAGTTGCGTCTCTGATTATGGCCGTAAGGCAAACACGACTTGAGTTAACGTTGTTGTTGCAAGCACGAGATAGTCTAGAGACACGGAATAGGCCAAGGCGTCGGTCCTAAAACTGATCCTAAGGCAATAGTAGAAAGACAATCATAAAGGGGACTAAGTTGCACAAAAGTAAATCAAACGTGTTGGGTTTATATGGGTGGGCGAGGAGCTCATTACACCAGTACAAGTTGAGTACTGACACCCATATAGTTTACATGTGCAGGCACAGGTAGAAGCTCGTGGCGCGGAGCTTGCTTGGGTGCGTCGAGGCACGAAGTTCCTTGGCGATTCGAAGCGCGCGACCGCATGGAGTAAAGACTTATACAAGACATAATGTATGGACATCGCCTTCCGAAGCTTCCGCTGGAGTCAAGACTTGTATTGAGAGATGAGAGAGAGCTGAGTGACTTGTAATGTGAGATGAGTGAGCTTGAGAGACTTGTAATATTGGCCTTGCGCCCTAATGTAATCTTTGCTTCAATATCAATAAAGAGCTCCTTTTGAATAACTTGTGTTTGGTTCTACTTTCCGTTGCTATCATTCAATATCTCTGCTTGGGACTTCTCTGCGACGACCCCGTCGCAGCCGCTAAAATCGGCCGTTATGGAACCCGCCTTGCACGAGCGCAATCTAGGCTTGTGCGGCATCACGCCTTAGCGAGGACGATCGCTCCTACGGGAGCGGGGTGTGACATAATGGTATCAGAGCACGGCTTTACGTCCTTGGACTATCGATTGAATTCTTTAACTCCGTTGTTTCCAGAAACTCTGAATCGTTGCTTCCGCAAAGTTGATATCGTTGGTGCGCTCTCTCTCAAATGTCCCACGGGATGTCCATACAATAAGTCTAACTATTTTGCAAAACATAGGAGAACAGTTTTTGACAAGAAACAAAAGATGGTTCGCGTAAGCACGGTTGGCTAAGTCGGGCTGGGCATATACACCAAAGTGCGTCGACCTTAGAAAAGTCGAGTGCGGGAATTGAATAGTGTCGAGCAAGAATGAGTTGAACTCTATTGAGTAAAGTGAGTCGACTATCGATAGGGGTGCTATCGAGCGACGATAACGTCGATGCGATATAGATGAGCGTGCTTGGAATTTGAGGAATGGTTCGAACGGAAAATTTGAAGAAGTCAATTTTGATTCGAATGATAAGTTGAGGATTTGTTGAATGACTTCATCCCTGAGTGGTGTATGTGATAGCCTCAGGGATGTCGATCGATTGATAAAGGAATGATGCGAATTGAGGGAATATGTTGGTCGATGACTTAAGATAGACGGATGAACGATACGTGAAATTGGGTTTGAGGAAATTGATGTTGTGAATGATTTGGGGGATAATGATCAAACTTGAATTTGAATGTCGAGGAGATTATCCAGTCGGATGATAACATCATTCGTACGACTCGAAATTTGGTTGCAAAGGAAGATCGTCAGGTTACGCATATCGTCGATGGTATTGAGGCGTATCAAAGATCGATATGCGATAACTCGGGGGTACTCTGACTCAGCGAGTGACGATCGTGCAAGTGTTATTGTTCAGTTGTATACCATACTTAGGATTTTGATTGAGATGAATGTTTGATGAAAATGATCGTGTCTTGATGGTTACGTTGATAGCCACAATGTCGACGATCTTGTCTTGTGCGAGCGCAACTCCAGCCTCGCACATGCGTTGCGTCAGATTTGGGGCGATCGCTCTGCGTGAGCGCTGACATGGTGATTCATGTCGCGGGAATGATCGAACTGGGAAAATCAGGACGCGACAACTTTGATTGTCTCGACTTGTTGGCTTGATGCGAAGGTGAACTCGAGGATTTGTAGGACTTGCGATTGATGATTGAATAGACTTGAGGATTGAGTAGGTCCAATCCGCACATCGAGAATGAATTAGTCTAGACGCAAAATAAGAGTTACGTCCCGATGAGGATAATTATCCCGCGGGAGCGTGCATGGTGATTCATGCCCACCGTAGATAATCTGACTCGCGTGAGATCGGGGTACAACGTATTGTTAAGTCAGACGACCTTGTGATCGATTACGTGAATTAGAATAGATGACTTAGGGAATATGGAATGTGAAATTTTGGTTAGCGACAATATGTGTCATAGCGTGCTTGATTCGAGAAGGATTGATAGGCGTATTAGTTCGAAGAAATAGACTATGCGAAATGGCTTGATGGACAAGCGATATCTATACGTCAAGGATTTGGCTGAAACATGAGTTATTTGTAGGATGGCTTTGCTGAAAGACTCGGACCCCGTGCGACGAAATGTTCGGATGTGCGTAGGAAATCGATGCTCGAAGTTTAGAAATAGGAGTTATGCGAGCTTGGGTAGCAAACCTCCGTACTATCAACTTGGTTTAACCTTAGGATGGAGTCAGTGTTGATATTGTTGTTTGGAAACTATGATTCCAATACTGAAGAAAAGACATAGCCTAGCAGTTAGGCAGACGTTCAGGTACGGAGCGATAGGAATTGAGGAGGCACCACTCATGAGGCTCGGTTGACATGCATGTATATCAAGGACGCTTGAATACGTGCACGATCCGACTCGAGTGGTGATGGCGGGATTCGCTATCACGAGGCTTGGTTGAAATAAATGTATTTTGGGGACGCCTAAGATATGTGCACGATCCATACTTAGTGATACGCCGAATCAAGTGAGACTTGAGAAACAGGAAAGTGTCGAGGATTTTGAGATTGTAAGTTTTGAAGAAAATATTGTGGGTAGCACGAGCGTGGTTCAGATTTGAAGGAACGCATAGGAGAAGTGTGTGCGAGAGTCTGTGAATGTTGATTAAAGTGATAAGTCGATAAGTGAGTGTACTCAGTTAGTTTCGAGGACGAAATTTTTTCTGAGTGGTGTATGATGTAGTGCCCCGTCCCGCTCAGTCAATCGGAGGAATCGAAACGTCGACGGCGTTCGGTTTGGCCTTACAACGGCGACTCGAAGATATCGCTCATGTGGGGTAGTTTCGGTGAACTTGCCTCATCTTAGCCTTCACATAATAAATTACATGTTTTCAACTTGCACAAGTAGGCTTAATAATAAAAGAGATGAATCCACATAACTAAAGGGAGTAATCCCGAAGGGTCGAATTAAGATTAGAATATGGAAGGTCCAACGGTCGGCTTAGAATTGGTGCACGGCGTGCTTTGAAAATGACACTCGATCCTTCGTCCCGTGGCTTGGGAGAAGGAAAGTTGGTTGAGTAGGCGAAGTTAAGTATCGTAGCCTAAGTCATAGGCGTCGCCCGCATAAATGCTTCATAATGCATGCACGGCACGATCCGTTAAGGCAAAGCTTGACGCAGCCTTTGCTCGTTAAGTTGTTTGCGAAGTTAAGTTAGGCAAAGTTATGCCGGTCGACAAAGACATTACAAGCATTGTCCCGCTCCTTCGCGGTTTGTCAAGTTAAGTAGTTCCACGATCTCAAGGCCCGTCGACTTGGGCAGGAGTGTCGCGTAGAGCACGATTGGCTTAAGGCACGAAGCACGGATTTAATGTTTTAAGGCACGGGCCACGGTTGAGTCAGTGAGTTTGGAAAGTGTTTTGATAGTTGTTCTTGAGTGAGTGAAATGATAGGGCAAGAAAGAAAGAATGCTCGCGACTGGGTCGTCGAGGCAAGAAAGAAAGAATGCTCACGACTGGGTCGTTGAGGCAAGAAAGAAGAATGCTCGCGACTACGGGTCGTCGAGGCAAGGTCTCAGATGTAAGAAGTATTGAAATTAGCCCTGGAAGAGATGGTAATACTAGAAGTAGCTTTGACTGTGTGAGACGTCAGTTTGAGTCGAGTCTTGCATGGTCATTGGACAACTTGTACAAGGTAAAATAAATCTGTTTCTCGAACGGCGACCCCGGCGGCCCAGGGGAACCGTTGCGATGGAGACATTCGTAGCTGTGCTGGATGACCGCACGGGTTAGGCGGGGACTTGCAGCGGAGCTAGCTACTCGCGCTGGCAAGGAGCGTCCGCCTAATTAAAAGCTCAAAAGGAGTCCATTATAGGGCTGGGCCCTAGTGACTACTTCATATAGATGAGTCGGCATGGGCGGCGATCCGCGTGTATGCCTTTGGATTGAGTCGAGTATTGAGTGTAGTATATCAAGGAAGTTGGGTTGAATGTGTGTGTAAAGTTGGAACACAAAATATTGGGCCTAAGATTTGGCTGTAACGTAGGCGACGTGCTTCGGCACGAGATGTGACGTCGAGTCTTATGTTGTCGGCATATAAGTTGCATGATTATGGTTGAGTTGTTGAGTTTAAGTCAGGAAACCGCCGCAAGGCAAAGTTGTTTGAGTGACACAAAGATTCATAAGTCTTGATTGGGTCAGTTGGTGATCAAAGTAGCAAGGGACGCGAGGCGGCGATATGGTTGAGTCACACATAGTTGCGAGGCACGGCATAAAGGATTCGAAGCACGGTCACACGGAAATAGAGCCTCATCGCGTAGTTGCGTCTCTGATTATGACCGTAAGGCAAACACGACTTGAGTTAACGTTGATGTTGCAAGCATGAGATGGTCTAGAGACACGGAATAGGCCAAGGCGTCGGTCCTAAAACTGATCCTAAGGCAAGAGTAGAAAGACAATCATAAAGGGGACTAAGTTGCACAAAAGTAAATCAAACGTGTCGGGTTTGTATGGGTGGACGAGGAGGTCATTCCACCAGTACAAGTTGAGTACTGACACCCATATAGTTTACATGTGCAGGCACATGTAGAAGCTCGTGGCGCGGAGCTCGCTTGGGTGCGTCGAGGCACGAAGTTCCTTGACGATTCGAAGCGCACGGCCGCATGGAGTAAAGACTTATACAGGACATAATGTATGGACATCGCCTTCCGAAGCTTCCGCTGGAGTCAAGACTTGTATTAAGAGATGAGTGACTTGTAATGTGAGATGAGTGAGCTTGAGAGACTTGTAATATTGGCCTTGCGCCCTAATGTAATCTTTGCTTCAATATCAATAAAGAGCTCCTTTTGAATAACTTGTGTTTGGTTCTACTTTTCGCTGCTATCATTCATTGTCTCTGCTTGGGACTTCTCTGCGACGACCCCGTCGCAGCCGCTGAAATCGGCCGTTATGGAACCCGCCTTGCACGAGCGCAATCTAGGCTCGTGCGGCATCATGCCTTAGCGAGGACGATCGCTCCTACGGGAGCGGGGCGTGACAGACGCCGACCTGACCAGTCCCCTCCGTCGCTGCTCCAGCCCCGTCGACCCCGACCCCGACCAAGGCAGGTAAACCCTAATCATATCTCCCTTTTTCTGATGCGACACAGACACACTGACACAGACATACAGACACGAGACACACACACGCTGACACAGACACACACACGCTGACATGACACACACGCTTACATAGACACACACACGCTGACACAGATATGGCACACATACTGACAGAGGCACTGACACGGATACGACACACAAAATGCTAACATAGACACTGACACGACACACATGTTATGTATTATGTGTGTGTGTGAATACTTTGATTTAGAAATTTAGAATTTAAATTAGGTATATGAATTCATTTATAGGGAATTCAGTATTGACATTTTGAGAAAATTTAGATAGAAACTAAATTCTAGGAACAGAAGCAAGTCTAGATTCCTAGTATCGTTAATATTTCTCCAAAATTACCTCTTAATAACCAAGTATCAAAGCTCTTAAACTAGAAATCGTTAGACCACTACTTGAAAGAGTGAGCTAGTGAGGGTTAATATATAATCTATATAGATAGATACATATATAAGGGTATAGAAATATACAGTTATAAGTGCTAGCTAGGTATCACCAAGTATTTCATGGTAAGTGCTAGCTAGGTAAGTTTTTCTTGTGGGCTCACAAGAAACGCATGACGATAGAGATATCATTATCTTTTATGTTAAGTGTCCGTGTTAGCGACTCCGGTTAAAAATGTCACTATTTTTTGTACATTTATCGACGTATCAAAATGACGTCGCTGAACGTCCCTATCAGCGACATATAGCGACTGTTTACCTAATCTATAGGATATTACCTATTAGCTAAGGTATAGGATATTATCTGGATATTAAATTTGCTTATGCCAAGGCTTTTGGGCCTATCAGAGTTATAGATTTTTTCGAAAATCTATTATAATGCTGATTGCCTCAAAAGGCTTGCATAAGTAAGAGTGTATAGAGTGAGTATCCTAGTAATATATCGTAGTACCTGGAGTGTATAGAGTGAATATCCCAGAGTGTATATATAGAGTGAGCCTCCCTACTTCCTTTCTTCTCATTCGGGTCATTCAGCCGACTATTCCGCATCATATGATCATCTACCTCTACTTCAACCTAGAGAAGTGTAAAAATATTAATATTAACCAAGGTTCACAGTATCAGTATCGAAATCGGTATCATTTACGGTTGATATCATGAGTCTCATGGCTTCCTCTAGCAGAGTAAAATGTAAACCCAAACGTGAAGCAGAGCTTCATATTCAAAATATCAGAAGTAAAAAAGATTTTGATTGGTGTTAGTACCACCAATCGAAAACTTTTTACTTCTGATATTTTGAATATGAAGCTCGACTTCACGTTTGGTTTTACATTTTGCTCTAGTAGAAGAAGCCATGAGATTCATGATATCAACCGTAAATGATATCGATTTTGATACCAATACTGATATTGTGAACCATGGTTAATATTAGTACAACCACACTTCTCTAGGCTGAGGTTGAGGTAGATATCATATGATACGGAATAGGAGGCTAAGAGAGTCGAATGAGAAGCAGGGAAGTAGAGGGGGGTCAGGGGGGTCAGAGAGGGGGCCTTCTTGTTGAACATGTGACGACACTCATTTAATACTCATGTGTCTATGCATCCATTTGGAATATACTCGAATAATGTGTATCTATCTTTGCAGAATTATTATCAAATGGATATGAATTACTATCTGCGGTATCGTTCGTGGATGTACAATCGTCATCCTGATGACATGTGCGGTGTGCGGGATGAATTTATACAGGAGGTAGAGCAGTTCCTGCAATTCGCCAAGGCGTTCTCTCAGTACATGGACCGTACCAAAATTAAGTATCCATGTGTGAGATGTCGCAACATGAAATATCATCCATAAGTGGACGTGACATATCGTTTGTACTCGGGAGGTTTCATGCCGAATTACTATCAGTGGACCTCACACGTAGAACTTGTGCCTTTAGCGTCGGAGTTGGAGCCTAATTTGCCGTATATGGATGTCCATGATCAAGCTGGTTACGATGAAGGGAGGGTGAACATAGTTTTTGACGCTGCGGGACCTAGTTTCGATCCGGACAATCATGATGCGGCTGAGAAGGCACCGAATGCCGATGCTGCGAAGTTCATGGAGTTGCTGGAGAATACAAGGACTTCTTTGTATCCTGGTTGTGAGGATCATTCGTCGTTAGAGATGGTTATAAGACTGCTGAGCATCAAGTCCGATTTCAACATGTCTCAAGAATGCTACAACCGAATCATCAAGTTGATTATAGAGATCTTGCCAGAAGGTGCAAAGTTACCTACAGACTTCTACCGGTCTAAGAGGATATTAACTATCGGCGTCGATATCAAGGATACGAACCATTTGTCCTAGCAAGTCAGGCTCAACTAGTTTACTTCACTACTTATCCTAGATGGGAAACAACTAGTTTGGACTGGTAGGCAGTATGCAAGACTAAAGCCAGAAATACCTACGATGTTGACGAAATAGCTTATCAGGAGGACGAGCTACCTCTCATAACAAATACAGTTGACGTGGACACAACGAAAGTTCTATATTACACGTATAATCGTGTAGAAGAGGTAGAAGTATCGAAGAGAAAAATGAAGTAGATGAAAGCGAAGATGAGGAGGAAGAGGAAGATGAGGACGCGGAGGATGAAGAAGATGAATTCTCAGAAGATGATTGAAAAGAAAATAAAATGTAAAATATGTTTAACCACTAATTAATCTCCATGCAACCTTCCCCATTACACGTCTAATACTATCATTTTGTATAATCCCTAATTAATCTCTATATTTCCATCAATCTTACCAGATGGCACCCATGACTCAAGTATGTCGTTTGAGAGAGGCACAGATGACTGCTGAGGAGGTAGTGGTACCTCCTGCTGCTGAGGAGGTAGTGCTTCCTCCTGCTGTTGAGGAGATAGTAGTACCTAAATCAGATATGAAGGTCAAGGAAGAACTTCCTCCTACTATTAAGGATGAAGTGATTCCTAAAGCCGAGATAGCTGTGAAGGAGGAGGTGGCACCAGAAGGTAGTTGCACCGGGAGTTCCAGTCATCCAGCTCCTATGAATATTGATCTTGCTGGCGTGGATCCTACTTATGCGCAATGGCTGAGGAGGGAGATCTCTCTGTGCCTGCATAGATGGTAGAACAATATGATATGATTTTGACCAGATTTGTTTTCGATAGACTTATTTCTAGGTTAAACTTGGATGTTTTTACCACTCTTGATGTTTCTTATTTTCTAAACATGGTTATTATCTAGACTCGGATATTTTTGGATGCTATTATCTAGACTTGGTTATTATCTAGAAATTCAACGGAGGGTTGCTCCGGGTCTATTTTTATAAACTGTAATATGTTAAATGCATGGTTATTATCTAGAAATTTAACGGAGGGTTGCTCCGGTTCCTTTTTTTATAAACTGTGATATGTTAAATGCATAGTTATTATCTTGTAAATAACTATTTGTATCAGGTATGGCAGGACGCAGAGGATCGTACCTCCGTGGCGGTAGATGAGTATTCCGTAGAGGTAGAGGTTCCACCGGTGGATGGAGTGGTACTCCGTTAGTGGATGACGGTGCAGGTCCCTCGTCTCCTAGTACTCCAGTGTACCAGCCACTCAGATCACCGTCTGCGTCGACGGTACGTGGTAGGACTCCTGGGACGGACAGTTCCAGGCCTGATCCTAGCCCGTCCAGCAGCATTCCTCCTACGGACGGCACTATGGAGACGGAGGAGCGGGTGGAGGAGGTCGCACCTACGCCGTCCATATGATCTGAGCGATCCTCCATGCGCCCTCCGGACGAGACGAGGATGGAGATTTGGTCCGACGGGCTTACAAAGTAAGTTAATTAGTTAACATTTATTTATATTTATATCTATATATTCATGAATTTAATTATCGTTGTGTAGATAGGGTCCCCCGTCAGTTCGGAGGGCATTAGGGCTATTTATGAGGTCCAACTACAGGGGCCCTTGGATCAACTACTCGGATGCCTCGGACGAGAGGAAGGCATTCTGGTTTACCCACTTCAAGGTAACTAAAGTATATTGCTTTTAGTATAAATAATATTTTATGCATATTATATAACTAACTAATTTAATTCTTGTAGAAAATATATTTTTATCCACCACACCGGGCTGAGACGATCGAGAAGCAATTCCATGTCGTTGCTGCCAAGTTGATCGGGATGCGATCGACGACCAGAAGGCTCGAGATCGCTCCGAAAAACCGATCCAAGGTTGGATCACGCCCGAGCAGTGGACTGCCATGAAGGCTAGATTCGACGCTCCTAGGTACAAGAAACGGTCGGAGAAGGCGAAGGCGGCTAGGACAAGGGCAGGGAAGTGGTGTGGTGGCTCGATTTCCATGACGGAACATTTTCGTCGCATGGTATGTGTTTTTCTGTAATATATTATTTTAATGAAAGTATGAATAAAATGTTTAATTTCAATAACAAACATATTATTATAACAGATAAAGAGGTAAAAATTCCAACATGGTGACTGTCTTCCTGGCCACCTATCGGAAGGACAGAAAGCACATCGATGATCGGGCCACGCAGAGCTATGTAAGTATTACTTTACGTGTCACTAAATTTAGTATAACTTAAGAAATATGTAATATATATCCATAGACATGGAACTAGGTTGGTAGTAAATATTATGCTTATCGAGATGCGCACTTTTCTAGGATGAGTATCTTAGGCTAGAGCGTGAGATTACTAGTGCATCTGCGGAGGGAGGGGCTGGTACTTTCTCGCAGCCCCCATCGGCTCGGACGTTGGACGAGCTCTGGATGACCGTTGTTGGTGGTCTTCAGAGGGGTACGTACTACGGTACGAGATCCTACAACGCCTTTGTGGCGACGCAGTCATCCAGGGCCCCCACTGCCAGTGTGCATTCCCCACAGCCCTCACAGGAGTCGGTCCGAGTGGAGGAACTCCGTCGCCAGCTTACTGAGCTGCATGACGAGCTATTTCGGAGGATTGTGGACCAGCCCTAGTCTCAGCCGCAGACGGACGATGAGGCCCTCACCGTACGTACGATTTGATATGCTTGAGCGCACCATTAAGAAGATGGGAGAGAGGACGGATCGTGCCATTCAGGTGGTGCAGGAGAGGGCGGATCTTGCCGTTTACGCATTGCACGGGTCCCAGGTGGCCATTGGCGAGCAGGTTACGAGGCTGGCGGTTGTTATGGATTCTACCAACTCTAGACTGCTAGCCATGGAGCAGACACTTCCTGGTCGTGCGTCGGCATCCACACCGACTGTAGCGGTTCTACTGCCTCCTCTTCCTTCTACTGATGAGTCGACCGGTGATGCTAACCCTGGCGCGGTATAGGTTCACGATATCCCAGATACCGGGACTGCCTACTCCTCCTCCTCCTCATCCTAACCAGGCGTAGTCCTTTATTGGACTTATTTTATTTGTTGTGTTGGTGACCCA
Organism: Iris pallida; assembly: GCA_029216955.1. Lineage (NCBI taxonomy): Eukaryota > Viridiplantae > Streptophyta > Magnoliopsida > Asparagales > Iridaceae > Iris > Iris pallida. The sequence continues at coordinate 4,850,063 of JANAVB010023599.1, forward strand.
TTGTTGGATCTTTATGTATTATTTTATATAATTACTGACAATTTGTGTTATATTATGTTATGTTGAATATTATCGGATACACTTTTTATAGCCTTTGGTAGTGTTGTATCCACCCGACTATTTTCTGTCTTTCTAATCGTTCAATTCTATTTATTTGATTATTGGTAGTTCTTTTTTATTATTTATTTCTATATTGGTTTACCGGTGTGTTCCACGAAGGGGTCGGCGAACCCAGAAAATTCTATGGAGGGTTGCTCTGGGTCTATTATTTGCAAACTGTCATTCTAAATGCAGGTACAATGTTATATAATGTAACTGTCATTTATATAAAAAACAGTCTGCATTCTGTTTTTTTTGTTTGGAATTAGCGACGATTAGCGATGATTAGCGACGCATAGTTACGTCGCTAAGCTGTATCGGAACGTTGCTAACCTGGAAAAAGAACTCGTTGAACGTCGTTGAACATCGCAAACGTGCTGACGTTGAAAATTATACAGGTCAGCAATTTTAATAGCCAACGTTGCTAATTTCGTCGCTATGCTCGTATCATGACGTCGCTATGTAAGTATCGTAATGTCGCGGATTGTCGCAAAATGTCGCTAAAAAAGGTGACATGGCAAACCTAAGTCGCTAAACATCGCTAAACTTCGCCTGTTGCGTCGCTACATTTAATCTGACAGCGACAATTAGCAACGTAATACAACATCGCTAATTAGCAACGCAAATGTCGGTGAACGTCGCTAGTTGCATAAAATGCTAGCGATGAAGCGCGTCACAAAATTACGTCGCTACAGCGACGAACAGCGACGTAAGCTTAGTTAGCGACCACGTATTACGTGACATGGTCAATACGTCACTAATTTCGTCGCGAGAATGAATTAGCGACGTTTTTTTTTCTAGTTGTCATCTGGTGTCACTAATCTGACATATTTTGGTAGTGTATTAGTGTTCATACTCGGATCATTATCATGTGCGGTAAATAATGTTTGTAGTTGTATTTGCCTCAATTTGGTTGGAGTCGACGTGCGCGACACGAACATATCGATACGGGATAGGTATGATGCTATGCTCCACAAGATGGTCCCTGAACGACGGCACATGCAGTTCCATTGAGTCCAGAATAGTCCAAATAGGCTAGTTTAGTATATAGAAGCCTAAAATCAGAGTTCGACACGATAATCGAATCAAGAAATGAGAAACGACTATAGTAGTCGCGATTTGACTTAAAGAATGAAGTCAAACTATAGCTAATTTTTATTTAACCCAAAATAATATTTAGAAAGTATTAATACTATCTCTAAAGCCAAGGGCTAACCATTGACCGGTAATAGGAGCCCATAACCCATGTTAATAATTTCTAGGACTCAAGATCGATGATTGAAATATAAGGAAATTTCAATGCCCATTAGGCCAATTGAACTAATTAGTAGCCTTAAAAATCAAAACTCCTTTTTTAAGTCATATAGGCCTAAGCCTAAAGATATTTTCACAATAAACTTTTAGTCAAGAATCATCACTAAAACCAAAATGGTATAACTATTTTATTTAAATTATTTATACATATCTATACCTATACGGTTAAATAATTTATACAAAACATTATACATACAAATTTATACCCAATCTAACTAATATTTAAATTATAATTAATTCTGGTCCAAGAATCAAAAACCTAATCCAGCCTACATGTAGGCCCATATCAAATACATCAACATCATATAAAATTTCCTAAACAGTTTTCTAATGGGCTGGACCCAAACTGAAATTAACCCAATCCTTATTAATATCATTAATAATAATAACAATCATAATAATCATTAATTAGTAATAAAGATACTAATTAAAATCAAAACCTCAATTAGAATACTAATACAGCAAATGGGTGCTGCTCCCAATCAACCATAAGTTCCTACTAGAGCTAACTAAAATATATAATTAAAGGGAATTGATAAAGGCACTTCACAATTTGATCGGGGCTAGCCCGGATTGGGGCTAGCCCAAATTTTTTTGGACTTTACTCAGGACAGCCCATTAATTTGATCACAGTGCTGTCCCAAGTAATCCCCCCCCCCGAACACAAACTTCCCTCTTCTTCTTCCTCACGAACCCTAACTTCTTCTTCCTCAAGAACCCTAACTTCCCTCTTCTTCTTCCTCCTAAGACCTAACACTGACTCCATTCTCCACCACTCGGCGAGCAGCTTCATCATCTTCGTCTTCTTCCCCACGTCCTCTTCTCTCTTCCAAGGAGAACGATGGCCCCGAAACCTTCCTCGCAAACAAGGTACGAAATCTTCCTCCATTTCTTTCAATAACCGTAGAAATTATCTGAGACAGTTGAAGGATAAATTACATTCGTTATTTCCATTGCATCGGACCGTAGCAAACGTGGCAAAATTTTGCGTCGGCTAGGACTGCCCAGTCTTCTGGCAGTCCCGAATGTATGTTGGACTGCCAGAAGAATGAGCAGTCCACTGACATAACATGTGTAGTGAAGGACTGCCCAATCTTCTGGCAGTCCTGATCGTATGTTGGACTGCCAGAAAACTGGACAGTCCATTTGGCATAACTTGTGGAACAATGGACTGCCCACCTTTATGGCAGTCCTGACTCTATGTTGGACTGCTCCAATTTTTGGCAGTCCAACATAAAGTTAGGACTGCCAGAAAAGTGGGCAGTCCTTTGTTACACATGATGTGAGTTAGGACTGCCCTCTTTTCTGGCAGTCCTAACTGCATCTTGGACTGCCAGAAATATGGGCAGTCTCAAGTTACACATGTCCTGAGACAGGACTGCTCATTGAAATTTAAATTGGCCGTCCATTATACACTAAGGACTAGTAGAATATTGGGCAGCCCAATGTTTGCACTAGTGGAACAGCCATATTTGTGGGCATCCCTTACATTTTAATATATAATTAATATTCAATATTAGTCATGAAAAGAAGACAAAGGAGAAGGATGTTGAGGCCAGGCCCGAAAGAAAACGTCCGACCGCGTCGGATCGCAAGGCGCGTGAAGCTGGTAGAAATGTCGAGAAAGGGCTATCAATCAGAGAACCCGAACCAGCCTCAGAAACAAGAACACGTGGAATGAAACGTGTTGCAAAGCGTTTGACGAAAGCGGCGGCGACTCATCGTGATGATTCCTCCGACGATGATGATGTACCCATTGCCCGAATGACAGATGACGCCGGATCGGGTCCTTCTCAAGTACCCGAGGAAGAGGAAGAGGAAGATGCGGGCCCAGTTGGTTGCTTAATTTTGAAGTCAATCGAGAACCACATTTGTTATGAAATATGGAAGGATCCGGTAAGTTACTTACCTATTATATAGATTAACTATTCGGAATAATAGATGTATGTAATATTGGATCTTTGTTTTTGTTTTTATGCAGAAAAGCTCGCGCCTTTTGAGGGTAATAAACCATGCGAAGATGTGTAGTACGTGGGGATTTGATGAGTTGAAAGAGAGTGTGAAGGAAAAAATCACCCCCACCGGATTGCAGTATTTGGCAAAATACTCATATCAGATATTGGACCACGCAATAATTTCTGCTTTTGTGGAGCGCTGGCATCCAGAAACTAACAGCTTCCATCTCGCAGATGGAGAGTTGACAATCACCCTCGATGATGTCCACCATATTTTAGGGCTTAGAGTTGATGGTCGTCAAATGTCGATGGACTATTCCGAGGGCGACTTCGAACTGTATGATGAGATGGTAGATTTGGTTGCCAATTGTCTTGGTGTCGAGTCCAAGACCCTTATCACAATCCCGGAATTTAAGAAGTCTTATGGAGTTCCTTTAAGTTTTTTGAGGAATACTTTCAATGATGACTCCGACGACGATGACGACAACAATGGTAATGACGACCTCGTGGCCCGTGGATACATGCAGTTCATCCTAGGAGCCGTCGGCATTACAGACAAGTCCGGAACAGCGATACATGCAAAATATCTAAACAATTTTACGGACTTGAACGCTGTGGCTGAAATATCGTTCGGAAGTGGTATACTAGCACACCTCTACCGTGAACTAGGTGCTGCATCTCGAGTCGAGTCGAAGACGATAGCTGGTTGTCAAACACTGCTCCATGTAAGCAAACCCTAGCATACTGTGTCTATACAATTGTATAAAATTATGTCGATAACGATATTCAGCACTATATTTTACATTTTCAGGCGTGGATATATGAGCATTTTCCGACGCTCAATAGGGCTACTCTTAATCGAAATTATGACAAGCAGATGCCCAGGATGTGTAGGTGGAGGCCGGCTAAGATAGATACCAGACATCCACATACGTTGGCTACCCTACGTGTTGCTCTAGAAGATCTGACTGCAAAGGAGGTGAAACAATAGTAACTTGAACTAGCATTTACTTACCACTCTAGTATTCCACATTAATTAGTAACTCCTTAAGTAATGAATGCATGTTGTAGATTATTTGGCATCCATATAAGGATCTGCGAAATAGCACTCGTCCTGTGCAACCAGTTGCACTATTTAGAGGTCCGCTGTTTTGTCATGAAATTGAGGAGCCTCACATCCCAGATAGAGTTCTTCGTCAGTTTGGATACGTACAGACTATCCCGAGTACGTTGAAATTGAGGACCGCCGGCCAAGGGAAGAAACCGTCGACCTACGTCCCGCCGTACTACCCCTGGGGGTCGTACTTTTTCGCTGACTGGCAAGAACATCTTCTCGGTGAAACCATACGAACTCCGGCGGTGGAGATGTGGGATTGCAGTGAGGACTATATGGAATACTATGGGAATGCTGGACATGGTATGATGTTGAATCCTGATAAGAGAACTGCGAAAGTGCCGGTAGCAGCACCCATACCTTCCAAGTCAGCACTATATGATGCATTGCAGAAGATGGTTAGTATAGTTTGTTTAATTAACCCATGTTGTGGTAATTTGTTGGTTCCTAAAATTATGATATGTATTCATGCAGGCTTCGAAAGTGAAGAAATTGGGGAAAAGTCTAATCCAGTGCAAGGGGGAGAATTATGAAGATGTTGGTACCCAGATGCAGAACATCGCAGCTGATTACCCTTTTATCGATGAGCGACGTACGAAGATGCGTCATGATACTGAATGACTATGTAGTTTGTATAAGGCTGAATGTATTTGGTAGTTGGGTGACTTGCAAAACTTTTGTAAATGGTTGAACTTGCGTATTATGTGACTCTTAGAACTTGCTGTGACTCTTAGAACTTGCGTATTCTGTGAATGTTACCTTGCAAGTCTGTGTATTATGTGAATGTTATGTTGCGTATTATGTGAATGTTATGTTGCGTATTATGTGAATGTTATGTTGCGTATTATGTGAATGTTATCTTGCGTATTATGTGAATGTTACCTTGCAGTTTGTATGTGGACTGCCCAGTTCCTGGGCAGTCCATACTAACAGCAAGTCCTGATAAGGACTGCCCAGTTTTCTGGCAGTCCACATATGTATGTGGACTGCCAGAAAACTGGGCAGTCCTTATCAGGACTTGCTGTTAGTATGGACTGCCCAGGAACTGGGCAGTCCACATACAAACAGCAAGTCCTGGTAAGGACTGCCCAGTTTCCTGGCAGTCCACATATGTATGTGGACTGCCAGAAAACTGGGCAGTCCTTATCAGGACTTGCTGTTTGTATGGACTGCCCAGGAACTGGGCAGTCCACATACAAACAGCAAGTGCTGGTAAGGACTGCCCAGTTTTCTGGCAGTCCACATATGTATGTGGACTGCCAGAAAACTGGGCAGTCCTTATCAGGACTTGCTGTTAGTATGGACTGCCCAGGAACTGGGCAGTCCACATACAAAATGCAAGATGCAGTAAGATAGCTGAAAGAACACTCATAGATACGCTAATCAGCAATTCCACAAGATGCGACGCTTCGTCGGTAAGATACAAAATGATACGCAGTAAGATACAAAATGTTAACTATACAGCTGCCTATGCAAAATGTTACGCTTTGTCAACTATACATGAGTCTATGCAAAAAGTTACACTTCGTCAACTGTACATCAGTCAATTAATACATCATAGTGGCCCTCCGGCCGCGGTATAGGTTCCACGAAGTTCGTGATTTTCTTGTAAACATTTATTGCATCTTCGAAGGGTGTTACCCAAGCGAGCGCTTCTTCCGGTGCATGTTTCCACCAAAGTGACGCAGGGGGAGGAATAGGAGAGTGCCCAATCAACCGCGGGATAACGAAGTGATCTCCGACGAGTCCAATTGTATTTAGAGTGGATATACTGTAGTCCTTCGGAGGAGCGCACATTGGAAAAAATGTGTTGTTGTTGTGCTTGGAAAAAACGATAATTGGGATCTTGTAATTGTTAGCGAACAGATATGCAGCAGAAGGTATGTCCAGGTAATGCTCTGGTCCAGTAGTCTGGGTGTCGCATGGAATGCTTGTCAACAGTTCGCCGACATCTTCTTGCCCAAGTATTTTGCTATAGAATGAAAGATGAGACTCCAGCTCAAAATATAGCTCAGCTCTAACTTGTCTCCATCCGTCTTTAGCAGGGTAGCCTAGATGCCGCGCAAACACATGATATCCACAATGTCCGTCTTTGGGCACATCATCAATAGACCAAATATATTCCCGCATGCCGGGCACAAAAGCACCAATGTACGCATCGAGTGTGTTTGCAGCACTCGTATTCTGTTTCTTTCTACGAGTATGGAGCTTCTCCTTCCTCTTTGGAACGGCTAGAATTTGCACGCTTCTTTCAACGTGCTCAAAGAGAGAGGCTTCTCGCTTAGTAGACTCGAGCTTCTTCTTTTGCGTTCTTGTAAGTTTTTTTGGCGGTCTACCTTTCAGAGCAATGATAGAAGATGGCTCCTGTAGACGAGTACTTGCCGGGTTGGCAAGTTCTTGGATCCCAAGCTCAATGGACTTTCTCTCAGGTTCTAGTGCTGTACACCATCTGGCATGAAGAAGTTTCAACTGTGGCATGGAAAAGAAATCATCTGGACTGTCCGCCGTAGGCATGATCGACAGCTGTCTCCAACGCTGGTCAACGACCACTACTGGAATAGGTCGACCTTGACGTCGATATTCGTTGATCTCGTGTGCACAAGGGAGCCCGAGAGAATATCGATGTGTACAACCACATACTTCGACATCTAAACCGACAGAATTCGCACGACCAATCTCATCAAGTAGTAATGTCAATGCGTAGTGGGACGCCACGTGGATTAAATCAGACAAGAGATGTTCATTCTTGTGTTGGTGTTTTACAATATTCAGGCTCATCTCAAATGAAGCCTTTATCTCGTTTACGACCGAATTGGTCATTCGATTGATTGATTGCCAAACGGAGACGAAACCACCGGACGATGAGCGCAGATATTTTTTTAGTCTTGCATGTGAGCCTTCGGCACGGTTGGTAGTGGTCGTGCCATAGTGTTTTACCATATTCGTCCATACCAAGACAAATTTTTCTTTATGTTCATCAAGCCAGGTGTCTTTGATGTAAGATATACACGCCGGGTTGCTCTGCTCCCATTGCTCTTTGAACATGTACCATGCTGCGTCAAACGTTTCCTCACTACTTGCTCGCCACACAAGAGTCCAACCGTTGTAGAAATCTTGGAAGCGGTCCATGTCGAGTTTGCCGTCTACTTTCTCGAACTTCAGTTTGCATTGTGCTTGAATATTTTTGTTTATATGCCAAGTACATAGTAATCTACGAGCATGAGGAAATACGGTATCAATAGCATTCATCAATGCATATTCCCGATCGGTCACAAAAACAGACGGTTCTTTATGTCCACTGTAAAGTGTCTTCAGCTTTTCTAAAGCCCATGTATAGTCCTCTAATGTTTCGGTCCTCATAAAACAAAAGGCAACTGAAAATGTCCTTCGGGTTGAAGTGAACCCAACAATGTGAAGAAGAGGCATCTTGAATTTATTAGTCTTGTAGGTGCAATCAAGAACCAAAACATCGGCGAAGGACCGTGCCAACTGTGTACAATCTGGATGAGACCAAAACAGAGAAACGACTTCATTGCTCACCGGCAGTCTTCTATGGTATTCCACATAATGATTTTCGGCGAGCAATTTCATCACTTGTTGCATCGCCATTCTTCCTTTTAGACTCCTCGTTCTAGACCTCGCTAGTGCATTGTAAATTGTCCTCATAGTGGACTTGTTCCTCTCATTCTTCTGAAGCAGCGTAGAATAAATTTCTTTTGGAGCAACTCCGAAAGCTGACATTTCTATAACTAACTTTTTCTCATCATCTTTCAATCTTCCGGCGTAGGCATGACCAGTTAGCGTCTCCGGAATAGTATGATTGTGGATCCCATTACGTACCACAACTGTCCACTTCTCGCCAGTCTTGCACCCCAACATTAGCTTGAATGGACAACCACATTTCCTTGAGCCTGCCTCTTTCTTCCCAGCTATTATTGGGAGAAGTTCACTTTTTTTACGATGCACCCTATACGTCCCACCTCTTTCACAGCCAATCTCTGCAGTTTGACGCTTCGGCCGACACCGTAGCGACCTTGAAGTTACAAGGGTTGTGTTGGTTTGCCTTCCAACTTCTCTGCACCATTCTGATGCTTCGGCGTAAGTTTCAAAGACAACATCTGTCGAGAATTTACTGCTCAAATCTGTGCACATAGGCGATGGGGTGCCCTACAATAAATTTACAATTATTTAAAAACCTAAATCAATGACAAAACTAAATACAATATCCAATTCAGCCTGTTAAACTAGACTGCCACAACATCTGGCAGTCCTGAGTACTTCATGGACTGCCAAAATGTGTGGCAGTCCAGTTGAATCTACTATCAACTTTAGGACTGCCACATTTCTGGGCAGTCCTTGACGTATAGAGGACTGCCAGAAAGTGAGGCAGTCCTTAAGTTCATACGTATTTAACTCGACTGCCA